>JANVCC010000261.1:9403057-9435625 GCA_025345505.1 Todiramphus chloris collaris | reverse complement strand
AAAAAAAAAAAAAAAAAAAAAAAAAAAAAACGCAGTTCTGAAAAGTTTAAAGGGACCTGCAGGCTTTATGGAACTTTGTGATAACTTTTAGGGGTAGCGATTGCTGGGGAAAGAAAAATTACACAGATAACTTTCCACGTAACCTTCTTAGCCCAGGCAAGAACCTTCATGTACCAACCTCAGCTTTGCCATCCTCTGATGTTCAAGTGGCCAAGTTCCCATGTGGGTCATTAGAGATGGACTCACCAGATTTACCTCCTGTGTTCTCCAGGAAGACAGGCTTCCCAACCTGATGGGGGCATGAATGGTTTACCATATCTGACAATATTTTCAATGGTGAAGAAGAATCTTAATAACGATGCTATATGGCATTCCTTAATTATGGTCTTTTGATATATCACCTCATTTCTGAATGGAAATAAATTGCTGGCGACAGAAAATGCTGCAGCAGGAAGTAGAATAGGTGTGTCTACGAAAACAGATGGATTTTAAAGGTACAAAAAGGATTATTTCAAGCCTCTTGATAATGCTGTGTTGCATCTACACAGTTTATGAGCTTAATCTGATTAATAATACAAAAAGATATAAGTGAAACACAATTCCCAAAGCTCGGATGTTCATTTCAGCTTTGTTTAGTAGGTTATATGTAGCATCAGCTGTTTCCTTTTTTCAACAGGATAAAGCACCTGAAAACACTCTAATTTGTACCAGCTGTTGAATTATTAAATGTTTTTCATATAGTCTCATGATCTGGATGTAGGAATCTCCAAACCTGGAAAATTCCAAGTCCTTACAGCTGCCAAGGAGAGCTTGAAAAGATGAAACAGCTGAATGAAAAGATTTCAGCAACAGGAAGGGAAATAAGGACAATTTTTCTTCCCTCCCACCCCAAATCATTTACTGTAGTAAGTGTTTTTACCTTATAAAGAGAGAGGAAAAGGCCCAAGAGAGACACAAGACCAGCTTAGTTATTCCTAAATAGTGCCTCTTCCTCCTCTATGTTTTCCTGAGTCACTCCCCAACACCAGGCTGTCACTGGCACCCAGGCTTTGCTCTGCAGTCAGGTACACTGTGCAGCACAGCTTCTGAATGAGTGCCTGAGTCAGAAGGTGATCCAAGAGCAAATTGTTCACGCTAATCTCCCCTCCTTGCAAGGTTCTAGTCCTTCTAGTCAAATTGCTTTCACAGTCTGAAAGTAATTTCTCCAACTAAGAGCTAATTTCACCTCTCCTTTACCCATTTAACAAGTGATAGGATAAGGAGAAACAGCCTCAAGTTGCTTCAGGTGTGGTTTATGTTGGATATTAGGAAAAACTTCTTCACAGTAAGGGTTGTAAAGTCCTGGAAGAGGCTGACCAGGAATGTGGTGGAATCACCAGCTCTGGAGGGATCTGAAAGCTGTGTAGATGTGGTGCTGAGGGACATGGTTTAGTGGTGCCCTGTCAGTGATGGGTTAACGGTTGGGGCAATTCCCTCAGGAAGAGGTTGCAATGTCTGTACCTTCCAAATCCAATAAAATACAACTCTTGTTGGGTTTTTTTTCCCCCTTTGTTAACCAATAAGAAATGGCTTTAGTGCAGATAAGTGCATCTTAGCAAAACCATTTAGATAACAGCAATTGATAATTTACCAGAACAGATTCTTTGAAAAAGGTAGAAAAAATCCATAGCAGTATCTCCAGTGTATTGATTAGCAGGCGGGTATTCCTAGTGCCAGAAGTACAAAGTAGTTTAAGCAAAGGAGTGAGAATTGAAATGGATTAATAGCATTACTGAAGCTGGATAGCAAGAGGAAAGAAACAAAACTAATTTTGAGCTCTTTAAAGGAAGTAGCTGTGCATGTTGGAGGTTGGAATGAGATCATCTTTAAAGTCCCTTTCCACCCAAACCATTCTATGATTCTATGGTCTAGTCTCAAAGTAGAGATCAATGGGAATTAACAAAAAAAATCCTTAAGTAAGACTGTTTAAAATGTCTTCAGGTTCCTGCTGCAGAATCACCAACAGTGGCAAGAGGACACAGGGGGGGTGACCTTGGGGCAAGATTATCTTATGCTGACTGCAACTAGTGTTGGAGGACCCCGAATATGCTGGGGCTGTGTGCTCTGAAGAGCACGTAGCCCCAGCTGGGATCCCTTGAGCAGATGATGGGCTGGCAAGCCAGCCGAGATGAAGCTGGGAAGTACAAACACCGCATAGCTGGCCCTGACCTGAGTGAGGTCCGTGCTGCAGATGCTGTGAGAAACTTCACTTCCCCCAGAGAAGGAATCTACAGACCTCCATTTCAAAAGGGGAAAACTCTGAACCCCACTCTCCAGGGGTTTCCCTGTAGAAAAATGACAACCTCATAAACAGAGGTCTGATGAAATATGGTCCACATCTGTAGTCATTTTATAGCTGACCAAATGTGCAGCCTGGAGTTTGTATTTGCTAGAGCTAAGATAATAACAGGCCTGAGAACTCCCAGCGGTTGTTTGCTTTGATTTGCAGTATGTTTGTTACACCACATTATAATCAAAAATTGGGTATATCCGCTGGTAAAAATCTCATGAGTTACAAAAACAAGGCTTCTGCCAATGTTGTTTTATATTAAAAAGAGGAAAAAATTAACAGATTTTTTTTTTTGTGAGGCAGTGAGGGTTGTTTTCTTTGGCTGAAATGCCCTATGGCCTGTGGTAGAACTGAGTAAAAAGAAAAAGAAATAAAAAGTTCAGGTAATAAACTACAGTACACTTCTCACTTTGCTATCTCTGATTCAGATCACTAGACTCCACAATTTTTGGTAAGTATTTGGAGCAGAGTAACTGATTTTAAATCAACATGTTCTTCATTTCCCACCCGAATATGATTGAAAACCATCACAAAGAATCCCTGTTTCTGCAATGATATTTCGAGGACAGCAACTCGTATTTGCAGAGCCTGTACCACAGCATACAGCTATGATCTGCTCGCAGATGAATCATCTCATTTATGTGGCTACATACCCCTAACCAGAAACAATACTGACATTTTTAATGTAATGGGTATGATTGAAAGTGTGCTTGTGCACATTATTGTCTAGTGGTTAAATAATTCAATGCCAGATTATAAGGAGCTAGTGATAGAAGCGTACAGGTGATGGGAAAAAATGGGAGAGAATCAAATAAAAGATATTGGATAGTAAATTGGAAAGAAGAAGATAATGCAGCAATACACCGAGTGTCTGAGATGTTTATATGCAGGGACATGGGATGCAAACAGGAGAGTCTAAGTCAGAATTAAACCCAAGTAATAACTGGCACCTGAATTTCAGTGGGACAAGTGACAGCCAAAGAGGCATCAGCTGCTATTTCCGAGTAGGCACAGGACATCTTAACTTACCAAGAAGGTCTATGCTGCTTCTGCAGGTTAGATGAAAATAAGAGGTAGGTTTGTTGCCCAAGATTAGGGGAAAAGAGCCAGTTCCACTGTGTGGGTTGATCGGAGGGTGCAGGAGGAACACGAGGGAATCGTAGCTGGGAAAGGCAGTGCTGCAGAACTGGGCAGTGGGAGATCTAATCCATCTGTCCAAAAAGCAGCACTGCCCCATCTGGCGATGTAGTCACCCCAGTATGTTTTAGAGAGGCTTTGGAAGTTGCTAACAGCGCAGGCAAATTATAAATTTGTTTCTGACTATTAAAGAGGAGTTGGCTGTAAATCTGATGGTGGAACGTAGGTAGAAGTGGCCACAACAGCTGTTAATTAGTATGAGAAAAAAAGGGCATGCAAACAGCAGAATAAGAGGCTGGGAGTCCAACAGTCACAGCATCTGAGAGAACACAGGTTGGCCATCCTTGTTCTATGGGACTGAGAGGAGTAAAAGAAACAAGTAATAAGTTAAAATTAATAAGGATAAAATTATGAGGATAATTCTTCACCCAAGGGGGGGGAGGGAGGAAATCCCAACATGGTAAATGTCAAAAGCAGGGAGAAAAGAAAGGTGCAAAATGAAGGGTGTTTATAAAGAAAAATAAATAGAAAAAGAATCCCAAACAGAAAAGATCAAGATGGTTTTTGGGTTTTTTTATTTCTTTCAAAATGCAATCCAGTAGCAGCAGCAAAGCAGGAAGAAAGGGCTCAGGAACTGCAGCAAGTAGAAAAGGAAGAAAAATCCCTGAGAGAAGTTCCATTACTTAACAAAAACACACAGAAGTCGGGCGGTACAGTGAAAGCTGAAGTTTTGGGGGCCTGCTTTCTTTCAGGCTGCAGGAAGGAGATTAGTCTTCACCAGACACTGAAACAAAGTAAATAGGGAAATGGGGCAACACAGACCAGAGCAGGGTAAAGAGTAAATTAAAGAATATTTAGACAGTACAGATGGATTTGAGTCAGCAGTGCCTGATGAAATCCATGCCAGGGTACTTAAGGAACAAAGCAGCTGGCAGAGACCTGAGATCTCACACAGACCAGGGAGAGCCGGGGAGGTATCACAGGACATACTCTGAAGAAAAGGAAAGAGGACAGGAATTACAGGATTGTCAGCCTGCTGTTGATGCCCGAAAGAAATGGTACCAAAACCCAGTGCCCTTATAGACACCTACAGAGTAACAAGGCACAAACTTCAAGATGAAGTTATCAACAGTTCACTTCAAACTGAAGGGCATCTCACACTGAGAGCTGCAGGAGGTCTGCCTTGCTAACAGTTACTTTCAATTTTCTTTTGAAGGACTTGCTCCTTCTATCTGAACTTCCTGAACAAAAGCAAGCTCAGGAGCATTGCCAGGATCTGAATTCAGCTCGTTCTTGATGAATCCATAGAGGGGTGGTCTGGAATCTTTCAGATTAAATTGGATGAAGATAGATGCCATATGCTATGCTTCTTGAGTAGAAATCAGATGCACGAATACAAAATGGAGAATAGCAGGCTAGAAACAACCTAGTAGGAAAAAAAACAGGTGCATTTAAATATATCTGTGGGCCTGTTGTAGTTTCTTGGACGAAACCAGGACAGGGTCCTACAGAATCTCAGGCTATATTCCAGAATGGGGAGGAAATCCTACCAACCCAAGATGTCACTAACACCTTGCATTCACATTTAGAATACATCAAGAAACAGGTTGAAACTGTGGGCCAGGACAGTAGCACTGTGAAGAAGTAGAAATCTCTATGCCACATGGACATGGAGAAATGGTTCAGAGCTTTACTGAAGAGATCTCTCAAGGGTCTGCTGAAGCTTCTTCAGCCACTACTCAATCAACGAAGTATAGGTACCACCTCTCAGGAAGGACATAATGAGTGAGAAAATAAAGAGGAGATGAACAAGAATGAAAAGAAGACTGGAGGGATGAATTTTTAAGAAAAAAGGAGCATAGGATAGATGTTTGAGGGAAATAAGTTACTCCATTTTCTTTCTATGTGTAAAATGCTTTTAAAAAGACAATGGTGGCTAGTTCCTCTTGAGGTAGATGATAAAGGATAGGACATAGTTTTGCAGCAAAATAACTGAAGATGATATTAGAGTAAGGTCAGTAAAGCAGTAGGACAACATCTCATGACAGCTACCTGTAAAGCAAACGACACAGAGTACCTTGCCCTCATTAATGAGCTTCCTTCTCCCACTCATAAGGACCCTTGCTGTGGCTCAGATCAATGCCAATGTACAACATTGACTGAAGAGCTCCAAATACTTGTCTGTCAGTGCAGCCTGTGTGTCCATCAGGTTAGAGTGCAGAGCTGGAGAAAGGTGGCTGTACCATGCAGAGTCAGAGTGAGAAGAGAGGGCAGCTTTATAGCAAGGCCATCATCAGGGGTACTCATTTGTCTCTTTTACAGGTGGCCCCAGAATCTCCATCTGTGTTGGGTTTGGGTTAATTATCAGCAGCAGCTGCTGGTCCAAGTAGTTGGGAGGAGCTGCAGATGGGAGGGGCCACAGCTGAGGTAAACAACCCATCCAGCCAATGGGAGAGTGGCTCCCATAGTGATGTCATACCCCTATATAAGGGGAGGGCCCCAGGGGTCAACTTGTTCCAGGATGTGACTTCATTTGGTGACTGGAGCAGGGAAAGTGATGCCTTGAGTACAGGTAGAGCCCTGTGGTTTCTTTGTTATTTTATTAGTGCTATTGCTATTGTCTTCTTTTCTCTTGTGTAGTTTTATTAAGCTGGCCTTTGTCTCAGCCTGTAGGGTCTTACCTTTTTCTTTCTCCCTTCTTCTGGAAGGATGGAGGGAGGGGAAATAGTGAGCAAGTGGCTGTGTGGTGTTTAGGTGCTACTAGAGGTTAAATTATGATACTACTGTTCAGTCTGTCTTCTTCACTCCATGTCTTTCCTAATTCACTTTTTATCTCCTTTATTTTTTTCCCTTTCTTCTCTCACCACTTTTTCAATGTATTTTTTGGCTTCCCTGACACACCTCACAGTGCCAAGTCTTATTTTGATTGTCTAGTTGTGGTGTGCTTTCTGTCCTGTAGCCCTGCTTTACAGCTGGGCTCTGCACACATTTGCTGCAGAGCTCTCCTGCCAAGCAAAAGCATGGACTTCTGAGTTGTTCAGCACTAGGAAAGACCAGACTAAATCAAGGACAAGCATGCTGTGGAAAGGGAAGATGAGGGAAAAGTGGGTTTTAGCATAGAATGTGCCTCCTTCAAGCAGGAAACTTGGCAGACCTGACCAAGAAAGAGCAGAATCAGACTGTCCAGCATCTGCTCAAAATTATGTATGGGTCAGTAATCAAGAGGTGCTAACACCCAGCACACATTCCTTATTGCTGTTCAACGAGAAACCATCCCAAACCCTCTGCAGGGCACTCCTGGTGCTGTGTGTTTCCACCAAGGCAAGCAACAAGTCACTAACTGCCTCACCTGCCCAGAGGTCTAATGAATGCATTGATGTGATTATTTTAGGAGCTTCAGCCTAAAGGAGGAATTTAAAGAAAGGGGAGGAAAAAAAGAGTCATTTGAAGTGTGGTGTGGCAGCTACCAGGTCTCAAGAAAAAAGGAAAATGAGGAGTAGAAACTATTAACAATGAAAGAAATCAGATATGCTATTACAGAACAGTTCAAATGGTCAGATGAAAAGGCTTATTATGTGGTCTCTTAGAATGAGCCACCATGTAGTTTTGATCATTACCAACCACTTTCTGTCGCAGCACATAATTTCTGCTTCCGAGACATGACTAGAATACTTTGTGACAAGCATATCTACAGTTCAGTCTTCAGCTTCAGTCTTAAAGAGCTCTGTTTTCAAAAAATAGCCTGTCACTTCACAAAGTGCTTGGACACAAGTCAGCTGGTTAGGCAGCTATGGTGTGAAACTGCTGCCTGCATCTACCTCAGATACTTTCTATAGCCTCAGAAGGAAGCACAGGCCATTTGACTATTGGGTAGCAGTCCTGCACAAGATGACATGGTGGGCTGTGCTTTTGCAGCTGCAGAAGTGGTGACCCAAAGGAGACCTAGAGAAAGCTTCACAATTGTGCCTTAAAATGCATGTCTGAGGTGATCTCAGCATGCTGACCATGAGCAGCTTCTTTGTTCTCCCACATTTACAGGTGCATAAACAGGTATTGGAAAAATGAAGCAAGACAGCCATTAAGAAAGTCCCTTGGATACAGGATTAAAAGAGTTCTTATGGAAAGTATTTCAGGTGTTTGCAATTAGATCAATATTTCTACAGGAGGAAATTAAGAAAAGGGGTAAAGAAAAAGTAAACTGTTCTCTCGGAGTGCATCTTGCACTCACTGCTGATGGCAAAAGCAATGACAGCCTCTCTTAAGAGCGATGTCTTAGTCTATTTTCCATAAGTCCATTGGGCAATTTGAATCAACAGGGTCTTCTGGAACACCTGAGGCTTATTAGACCCCTTTTCAATCATACTTTTTTCATGTTGGCTCAGTTTATTTAGGCTGTGTGTGTCAGTTTGCGTATCTACCCTTAGAACTAATCTGAAATAATGATGCAATACGGGTTTTCAGGATAGGCCTTTCTTTGCCATATAAATCTTTTAGGTTTTAAATTATACAGTGGCCCTTTAGAGCTCTTGCACTCCCTGACTGATAAGATTTAAGTCCCTGAGGTCCAAAATGAGCAGCACTGGAGCATGCGTTGTGACTGCATCACGGAGCAATTTCATCAGGAGCAGGAGACGCAGCAGAATCACCCAAGTCTGTAGTGCTATCAATAGGAAGCAATGACTCACCCAGCTACTGCTTTCCAAGTGGCCATATCCTAGGCAGTGAACATGTTCTGAGGGTGATCAGTCACCCCATTGCCAGGAGTAGGTGAAGGAGTGTTAGCAGCAAGGAGAAAAAAGTCTTTACACACAGCATCCAGTACTCTGATATCTAAAGAAAAGCCTCATTTCTGTTGTGAGTTTGCCCATTAAATCGTGTAGATCTTCACAAGCTTTATTGAAGTGATTTTTGAACCGAGACGTCATCCTTACAAAACAAGTTCATGTCAGTCTTCACAGAGCTCACTGACAATCGTCTGATTACATAAAGACAGACTGATACAAGACCCAGGACATGTTCAGAGAATGTTGTGATAAAAGAACAACCTGACTCGAATGGTGGATAATATTTAGAACAATAGGTGAAAGGTGCTCTTGGAAGTTAAAAGAAAGAGTTGTCAGTACTCTGAATGAATCCTAAAGAGAAATGGCATGATTTAGTCGGGTGCAAGCCAATCTATTCTGCCATTCAAAGGTTTTGGACACTATTTATATGGAGCTCCAGAGACAGCATTTGATAAGCTTAACAATCCATATGGCACCCTGCCAAATCTGCATGAGGCGATGGAAATTCAAGTTGCTCTCAGCTTTCTAGAGAATAGATTGGATGTTAAGTAGAGCAAAGCAAAGTAGGTTTCTGCTGTATGTCTAGACTTGGATGGTAAATGACTTTTTTTTGAAGGTGCATTGATTAGAAAAATGACTGCTTGCCCTTGAGTCACTGCCAGCCTCAGACTGGCTCTATATCGTTGATGAATACTGATGCAAAAGGAATGAATAAACTTCTGTGATAACATTAGGTCTCTGCTGTCATTGGGAACTTTTTGAAAGGAAGGACAACATGTGGATAATCTACTTACCTAAAGAAAAGGCAAGAACTAAAAAATGCAGTTTAAGCTCTTCTGCTATATAATAAATAGTTTGGTGGGCTCTGGAGCTAATGGGTTGTGATTTTCAATATATCTTTGTTAGTGGACTGATGTTTCTAGAAGTGTGGATTCTGATTAAAGATTCTTGGGGTTTTGTCATATTTATTAGGGTTTTGTCCTCTAAAGTTCCTCTGGTGTTCAGCAGACTGTGTGCTCCACAGAAGAAAGCATTCCCCTAACCAGCACTCACTTAGATTCATTGTATTTTCCCCCCCTATGAATTGCACAGGGATTCTGATGCTGAGAATTCAGACCTTTCCAAATTGGCTGATGTTGGACAATGGATTCAAATGTCATCAAGTCCCTGGAAGGCCAAGCACACACAAGCTGAGAGCAAGTACATTATGTCTGTGTAAGAAGCCTCCAGTGAAGGGTCTCCTTGCAATGCCGGATTTGCCCGTGGCCTTTGCTGAAATTACTCCTCAGCCTCTGGCTTTCTCCTTAGCGAAACGGCAAAATGATTCAAGAGAACTCTAATTCCTAAACTGCAGATGTCAAGAGGGATATATGTACAGGCTTTATAGGTACCAAAAGGTAGCAGACTTTTCTTTGCGTTGGAGCTTTTACCAGCTTGCTTGTAATCCATAATGAAAAGGTCCGTAAAACACTGCAGTGCTCGTGACAGACCCACAACTCAGATCTACCTTCTTGGCCTCTTCATGAAGGACAATAAAACAGTAAGAGCTAAAGTAGTGGAAATTCAGGGGAATGACAAATACATTTAAGATAGTCAGAGTTCAAGCAAGGTAAGAGCAGTGCACTGAAAAGAGATGAGGTAAATCCTTGGTCCCAGCTCCTCCTGAAGCCACTGAAGGGGCAGGCTGACATTGTCAGAGATTCATGTCTCCTGATTGTTTCCAGTTATGTTTTCATCACCAGTCCTGTTCCACTGCCTCTATGACATGAATGAATTAATAAACTGGTCCAGTCAGAAACCCAACTTTTTTTTGGGAGGGGTCTGCTTTTCAAGTAGATCTGTTTACTGAACCCATTCATTGAGCATCAGAATGAGTTGCAGGGGTGGTGAGAATGGAGAATTGGGAATGTGTGGCCAAGGTTAGGTGAGACAGGCTCCACTTCAGTTGACTTAGGGCCATCATAAAATCACAGCCTAAGCTGTAAATGCTTGAAAAGCTGGATGATATTTATTTCAGAAAGCAGATGGACAGTGCAATGCAGGTAGTGAAACACATGGACATTGGGGTCGCAAATAGTATTTCTGTAGACCAGGCAGATAGAATACTTGGGATAAAGAAATTCACTTTGATAGTAACATTAATACATTAAAGCATCAGAAGCTTTTAACAAAAAAAGTCAAATAATTAGCAGCTGACTTCAGTACTACTATGGGGAGGGGGAAGAATCCAGAATAGACTTTATTCCCACACCTTGACAGAACTGGTGTAGATGTTCAACTCAATAAAGACAAGTGCCTCTAAAACCTAAACTCCTGGGAGGTCAGCAGTGCAGAATTTAGAGCAGATTTTGTCTGCGGCTTTAGGAAAAAGCTGTTTGCTGGTGGGACAGAAAATGACCTGAATCCCAGGAGTTTCTGTGGAAATGCCTGCATGTGTGCAAGTATCAGTGAGTTTAAATTAAGTAGTTCTCTTCAGATTTTCTAAACAAGACTTTAGAGAAGGAAGAAAAAGGTGCAGGGGTCAGTAAGTTGTCCCAAGCCATGGGTCATCGAAGTGAGAAAAAGCTGACATAATACTACTCTTTCCCTTGGGGAGGAGAAGTAGAAAAACCTTACAAAATTCTTCAGCTCCCCTTGAGTGGAGGTCTGTTTTATCTTGGGCTTTTTAAAACCAGTTGTATGACATGGCAATGATCTTTGGTTTTGTAGAAGGTTTTGGGTTGTTTTGCTTTGTTTATCTGCTTTCCCCATTTCCATTGTCTCCTGCTTTTCCCCTGAAGCAACACTTCTTTCTTCTTGATAATCACATTCCCATTTAACTGCTAGCCTTGTCACCTCTGCAGTTAAGTGAAATGTGTAAGATTGAAGCACTCCTTGAAAATAATGGATCTTTTTGCATGGAGGAACTCATAAATGAGATACCTCTGCAAAAATAAATGCCTAAATAATGTCAGGACGATCTGGTCTATGTGCATAGGAAGAGATTCATTCCAGTTTATTACATGTTTGTGCAGCCTCATTGATTGCTTTCACTGTCTAAAGGGTGTGAGAATTCAACTGAAGTTTCTCCATATTTGAATACTGATTAAAACTTCCTTTTATCTGCATTCTCAGGTGTCTAAGAAAACTCATTTTACGAACTTTCTTTACAGGATAACTCTTGGGGGTTGTAACCTTAGGAATTAGTTAGAAATCGAAGAGTTCTCTTTTTTTCTCTTTGTGCTGCCTTTTTTCACAAATTGTCAAAAGAAGATATTTATCTTAAGCAAGTATCTCTTGGGTCCTGGTCTTCAGTCACACAAACTGGGATCTGGCTGCAATTTCTGTCTGCTTTCTGCCCTTTTGCCTGTTTCCCTTCCACAGGACACTGGGCTGCAGAAGAATATAGTGTGCTTGGTTCTAAGCAGGGTCTTCAAGTGCATCCTTTGAGATCTAAGCATGAATGGTAGCAGTGGAGTGGTAAAGGAGAGGAAGGTGCACAGGGGGGAAAAGCACATGCAGCTGTAGAGCCCGCTCTGGATACTCTTGCTTTCATAGGGAATGAAAAAAGATGTGAAAAAATTCTCCAGGAAACCTGGAATCAAGTGAAAAATTGTCTTGAAGTGATCTGGGCAAGAGTGAAGGTGGTCAAGGAGGTAAAGGTCAGGATAAGGGGACTGTTCTTTTTCTTTCATTTGGAAAGTGCCTGTGTGCTTTAGGGCGAAGAGAACAAAGCCATAGCCTGGCTATGGTTTCTGTCTAATTCCGTATCACCAGAAAGTGACAGAGATGGAGAACACAACCTTCTTCCATTTCCCCAGGGAAGATCTGACCTGTTATCAACATATTTATCACTTACAGATGAGGGGAAGGCAGGTTTTTTTTGTATCCAGACTTAGATCTGTCATCTGAACATGACAGTCCTCGCTCTCAGTGGAGCGATGCGTTCCCACGCATGCGGCAGAAGATGAAGCTGTGTGCTCTGGCCTAGCTCTGAACGGATGCTGTGCGTGGTAAAACCACATTATCACCACTTATTGCCTTGGATGCAGTGCAAATCTACTGCTTCCAGCTGCAGAAACAGCTCTGGTGTAGGCTCATGTCTTTGTTTATATATATTTAGGAATGTGTTTCCTGAACATCTCAAATCTTGGTCATAAAAGACCTTCTAGTCAAAATCCAGTTTTCTTTGACACCTACAAGTCTTCTGAGACACAAACAGATAACTCCTGTTCTTTGAAGTAAAACATGAAAAAGTTGAGTCTCCTTCTCTGGAGAGATTCCAAACCCACTTGGACACTGTGATGCTGGGACCCCTGCCCTTGGTGACCATGCTGGAGCAGGGGGTGGCACCAGATCATCTCCAGAGGTCCCTTCCAACCCCTACCATGCTGGGATTCTGAGATAGGGCAGGCTGCAAGTAAATCAGAGGTTGCTCACAAATAGAACATGGGGCTTGCTCTTAGAGACACCTTTTGCCATCAAAATAAGATGCTTTCTAATTTTAAAAGTCTCCAAAATCCATCTATCTGAATACCTGTGTATTTACCTATTACTTACCAACCAGTTTGCCTATCAGTCAAAAAAAATATATATTGCAGAGGCTTTATTTGCTCAGAAGGGGGAAAATGAGCACTGTATCATGTTCTGAATCACTTGGTTCCCTGAGGTCTAAAACGAGAGAGATTCATAACTGAATAGGCAGGGAAATAAGAATGGATTTGGTTGAATAACATGATGAGGACTCAACAAAGGTGGCTATGCAAATAAAATTTGCATCTGTTGTAATACTTGATCCTTCTCAACAGGAAGAGTTCTGCTACAGTTACGGGCAGAGCTATATTTGAAAGGCTTGAATTTCCAGAGAATGAATGCATCAATCGGATTGCACAATTTACAGAAAAGATGAGCCTGAATATCTTGTTTCTTGAGGGTGAGGGAGTTTTGGTAGGTATCACAGCTCTCACTGCGTGACTGCTAGGGCAGCAGTACTTGGAACAAATGGCTCCAGACAGCGTTTGATATATTGCTGCCCATCAGTGTACGAAGTTGCAGGAGTGACCTATTCCTTATTGAGAGCAAGGACTGACAGAGGCAAACTTCAGCAAGGAGTGCTCCCATTCAAAGATCTTCCAGAGTGATGGTGGTACAAGTTAGGAGAGGACACAATAGGAAGTGGAGGGGGACGTAATGACGCTGAGTAAAGTGAGAAAGAAAAGGAGCAGCAGTGACAGGAAAACATTTCTGGTGTGTGTATTTTATAGGTAGGGTGAGTAGGAGTGTTTCGCCCACCGCACTGGTGTCAAAGCAAGAAAAGTGTCTCGTGCCAGGGGAGTGGCAGATGGAGCAACTATATTTCATACGAGGACTTGTGCTCTGGGACTGTCAAGCTGCTGTGGGAGCTGCTCAAAATTTGTGTGTCAGCATCATCGCTGCAGTCCATGACTTACACCCTGAGAATAGAAAAGCATTTGGGGTTACACTATCTGCAGAAATACAAGCTGTTCTTTACTCTGTGAAAGTTGTTTTGCTGTCTTCTTTACCCTGTGTCCAAATGCTTTCTAGAAGCTCTTTAACCAGCCTCTGACATGAGTGAATCATTTTTCTCATCCACTTTCCAAAATACATTATGTGTGTGACACAGAAATTAGTTTCCTGTTAGATATAAAAATGTTGTCCTTAAGGAAAAGCTCCCTTTACCCAATAAGAGAGATGTGGGATGTGACATTGCAGTCTGACTGGGAAGTATCTACACCATCTGTACTAGGACAGCTTTTGGGACAACCAAAAATGGCAGGCACCTATTCACAGGTGCCTCTTCAGCATGGCAAACTAGAGTCTGTGAAGACTACTAAACACATTTTCAGTGTTTGAAATGCCCAGGGAAAGGAAAACAGAATAAACTCTCTTTCAAGAAGGCAAGAATGCAACCAAAAAGCTTTAAACAAAAAAAAAAAGTTTTCTAAAATAGTGTCTGCCTTTTAACCTCAAGTATCTTACAGACCATTAGCAGCTTCATTAAGAAAATACAGGATTACCTGCAACACGGGTCAATTAGCAGCTTCAACCTATCTGTCATCTTGCTGAAGAGCAATTTTCACCTCCAGTTCTTTGATAGATTATCAAATTATTTTTTCAAAGGAGGACTTTATGCATAATGATAATGACTAGTCAAATGACATGAGCATAATTTATCAGTGGCTCTTCCTTTTTTTGCCTTGTAGAGGACAACCTCAGAAGCCTGCACAACTGCTGCAACACCTTCAGGGCAGCTTGAAAATCCCAACATCTTCCTGTGTTTCAGTCCAGCAGGAAGAAAGGAGGGGTGAAAAGTCACTAAAAAGGTTAAAATATCCTGGGGATCAGGAAGCAATTCTGTTTATTTAGCTCATTTTTACTATAAATATTTAGAAGAGAAATGTGGAGAGAACAGGATGAGATAAAATTTGCCATCCAGCTTCAAAAAATTTCAAGTGCAAAAGTCAGTGACGAGATAGCAGAGTAATGACTGAGGAAAAAACTTTCCCAAAAGCCCTGAAAAAGCCTCGGCTGAATGCGATCATATTTCAGTCTCGGATACACGCTGTACTCTTGCAACACAGGAAGCTCCTCATCACACTGACCTTTACACAAAGGCAATGAAAAGAGAAATGTTGTTTTTGATAGCTAAAAAAACCACAGAGTTCAGTAATACAAAACACCTAAAGAAGAAAAGGCAGAAATATCATAAGCTCACGTAAAGCTACAATTCTTCCTTAGCAAAAATGCTCGGTTTCAAGGAGAGAACAGTTCAAGCCATTTGAAAAGAATTGATCTGGAGCCTGATTTTGTATTACTCTCATAACATGCATTCTGTGAAAAATAATTATGCTTCATGACCCACTAGTTCTAATAATGTAATTCAGCACAGAAATTTGCACATATATTATGTATTAATACAAGAAAAATAAGGTACTGCAACCAATTGTGAAGGCTGCAGATATTTATTAGTGCTGTCAAACCATATAAGCCCAATGCTATTTATATATATATATTTTTTCAGATGGCACAAGTTTTTAATGAACACAGCAGTCTTAAGGAGACACTGTTTATAAATGGTCTCATTTTGTAACTGAGTTATAACAAATGCATGTCACACAGTGAAGCCTATTTTATTTTTTCCAAGCACTGAAAGAGTACGAAGCTCTTCCTTGTTTTACTCTTAACTCCAGTTAAACTAATGGTGATGTATGTAATAAGGATGAATTTGCCTCCAAGAGAGTAATGTAGGAAGTGATTTTAAATTGGTCCACTTCTGATTCTGTGAACATTGGATTAAGGCTTGCAAGATCATCTAGTAGCTTTGTAAACAAACAAAACCAAACCAAAACAAGATGTTTGGCTTGTGTTGTTTTTAATCTGGACCCACAATAAAATTAGGGATGTTTTCATCCCACTGTCTTATTGGATGCTGCTTTTTATCATAACATTAAGACTAAGATAGGCAATTGTTAGTGTTTTTCAAATATTTTGCCATATGAGACAGACACAATAACCTGGGAGGGCAGTTCCTCCATAGGAACAGATTCTTAGCTGTTTAACACCTTGGTGAAAGTTAAGGGGGGTTGGTGGAATCTGCCTGTAACTTAAGAGTTTGGTTTTGTACCTTTAGGATGGGGTGTAAAGTCGTAGATGGCCAAGCTCTGATGACAGTGTAAACTAGCTCTTGCTTCAAACCACTGTGTCTAAGGTCAGAGGCTCCTTTGGAGATCGAGCAATGGGGCAAGTCATGGACATGAGGTCACTTCAAATCCAAACTGTTGCACCTACATGCATAGCCTTTTCTCCTTATTTTCCCTGGAGCCTATTTGTCAAGAGCTTAAACATCCTTTGTCTCCTATGTGTATTAGTTGACACATGTATTCTGGATTCTACATATAGGGTGTTTGAAAACTTTCTACCATGTTTGGAAAGTGAAATAGTTATATTGCATTTGCTTCTGATTAGTATCATACTGCTGCAAGATTAACAAGAGTTTAATGCCAATGAGAAAAACGTATGGAAACCAGGCTGCATGATTGTCTTCCTTGTATGACACAACGTTTTGCATTCTGTTTGCACTATTTTCAGAGATTATTTTCTCTATTTAAAAGTCTGTGTGTTAGTCCTGAGTCTCTGCACATGCCCTTCTCAAGGAAAGAGACCTTGACAAATCCAGTTTGCGGTTTCTTGTTTTAGTATCTGATGGTCTGGGCAGTTCTTTAAAGCTTTGTTCTGAAATGATCCTGGAAAAAAAACCTATTCACCATCCCTTGGAAATCAGCACTGTTGACAAGACAGTACTTCAGGGTCAGAAGTGAATTAAAACTCAGAGAGCCAATTTATATGAGCTGGCTATTTTGTTGCTGAGCTTTAGTACCAGATGCATTTGTGATCTAAAGTTAAACTATATTTCTACTTATGCCTACCACAGGCGATCTAGAACTGCCAGTCCTTTTTCTCCCCTAATCTTTCCTTTGATTTTGTCTTTGAAGATACAGCTCTGTTAGTGAACATAAATGTAATTTATTCATTTGTGGTGTAATATTTAAAATAAATTACTTGGCTTGGAGAAAATGGATGAGTTCTTAGCAATTCACTTGAACTGGCTCATCCGAGACGTCACATAATTGATATTTACTATTATTGTCAGTGCTTTCTTGAGTTTTTCCTATGAAATTTAATCACCAAACCAATACATAAAATTAAATTAGAGCTAACTAAAATATAAATAGATCCTCCACCTGGCAGCTAGTGTCAAAAGGTAATAATAAAGGATGTTTTCAGCTTAAATATTTATACAAGGAGTTTTTCTGAGACAGGAAGAGTTTCTACAAAAGGTCAATTTACAGCACATTTTTTTTCTAAACATAATGAGGTTCCTAGAGCTTAAATAATTTAATGAGTTGCATTTATTTTGACAACTCAAGAAAGCAGCTTATAATGAAGAGCTGCCCCAACAAATCCACCTACAATGAACTGCCTGGTTTTGAGTGAAGAGATATGAAAATCTTTTATGATATAAAGAGAGGCTTATCCATTAGTCATTTTGTTTTCTTCAGTATTCCTTGTGTGCCTTTAAAAGTGCAACCACTTGGTTGAAGACCAGCACATGTTGTAGCCCAGTTGAAATGAATAGCAAAATTCCCTCTGATTTTAGGAAGAACCAAACTTATTTCAAGACCTTGCAGGGACTTAAACTGGCTGAAATTTTTCAGACAATTTTCCACCTTTCTAGGTGGAATTTGCATATTGTCTCAGCAAGGCACGATACACTAATTTACACAAGAACTTTTTAAATCCAAGAAGTACCTAAGTGAGAGCATATGTTGATGTGTATTCCAGAAACACCGAAAGCCACAGAAATTGATAAAATGATATTACCATCTCAGCAATCACTGTCCTGCAGAAAAATGGAAGCAGAAGCTGTGTTTCTTTAAAGAAATCTTCCTCTTGGTTCCAAGAATAAAATACAGACACTTAGCCCTTAGAGGCAGAACAATTCACAATACTTTTGTACTCCTCTCCCTTGAATATTTTCCTCTATCCTTGGGATACATTCCCTCTCTGGAAACGTACAACCAGCTAGCACCCAGAATTTCCCATCTCCTTTTGGTCATTTATTATTTCAAGATTCTTCAAAACCTTGTGTTAGCAAGAGGAAATGAGTTGTTTAGAAGAAGGCTGTGCCTGGTAAATAAACGTAGCTTTAATATCATTATGCTAAGTCACAGTTTATAGAGTTTTTGTTTTATGTGGGGTTGACAGCACCAACTAGACACAGCTGTCTGGTGCTTTCCTTCTCAGACTAGTTTCAATTATATACAGGTCTCCTTATGTCACAGTTTGTCCTATGCTTTGTGTTGATCTTATTTCTTTTATTTAAAAAAAAAATTAAATTACAGAGAACCTTTCAGTGTACAACAAGGCACCACTAATGATCTTTCCAGGCACTGTAAGGCAATAAAAAATCATGAGCACTGACTTGTGAATACAATGCAGACCAGGGACCTGATCACAGCACGGGGGTGAGTTGAGACAGTGTCACAAAAATGTGAAATGTGGCCCCAGGTCTGGATGGGAAAATAAAGTGGGGTAGCAAACCTCAGCATGTCATTGAGTAAACCTAAGAGAGGGTGTTGCAAGGGACTTTGGTAGGGTATAATAGGCTTTGGAAGAAAGGCCAGGTGGCTGCCTCCCTGCTCATTCTTGGCTAATGGGGAAGGGAAGATAAATAACAAGTTGTTACTAGCATAGATGTGACTCGTCTTGTAGGAACAAGGGGCAATTTTAGGCAGAACAGTAGCTTCTCAGATAGGAGTTGGAAGGAAGGGATTACTAGTGATAAACTAAGAAAAAACCCACCCATCTAATCAATTGTATGCTGATTTGCAGGGATATGAGGAGATGAAATGTGTAAGATAACAGAAAGTTTACCTCCTCAGGAGGAAAAAAATACACTGTTAAGCCACAGAACTAAAAGCTTGTGGAAAACTCTGTATGCTTGAAATCAAAGTTGGATGTAACTCGTTTAGGAAAGGCAGAGATGGTAAAAAGTGAGAACAATGCTATGTGGAGCCCTCAACATACCCTTGGTTCCCTTGGAGTTCTTAGTAATATAGGGCATTTAGGACTTCAAGCATTCACAGCTCATGCTTCACTAACCAAACCAGTGAAACATTTTGTAAACTACAAGCTAGAGCAAGTTACTTGGTAAGCTCTTATCAGCAGTAAGTGAAAAAGAAATCATATTATGCATGTCATCAGCCCAGGAAACATTTCATGAGGGATTTGTGCAGGGCCCTACTGTTCTCCTGTGACTGTTTAACAATGGGAGTTACCAAGTACGGAGAAAAAGTGCTTCTGCTATAATTTATGGGCTTTGAGAAACTGGTAAATACTAATGAAGACAGAAGCCACACAGCAAAATGTCTCTCAACAGATGGGATATACTGACAGAATGCAGGACTGTACCCTGGAAAGCAGAGACTTTGAAAAGAATTAAAATTCACAGCAGGCGAGAGAACCTCATTAATACCTCTGAGTGACATGCATTAGTGAAAAGGACTGTTTGAACCCTATAATCCATGATGTAGAAGTAATTTTATCCCTGTGTGGAGCATAGGTGAGGCTAGTACTGAAATACATCATGCAGTTTTGGTGGCTGCATTTATAGTGGGGTTTAGAAGCCTCAAGAGAGCTCCAGAGACAACCACAGTAGTTATTCTATTTGCCAGAGAAAACATCTTGCTGTTAAAAGCTTAATGCTCAAATCTGGTTAGCTTATTAAAAGAGAAGACTGAGGAGTGATTTGATTACAGAGTATAATGCCTTCACAAGGAGAAAACAGAGGGGAGTACATATCATTTTATTTAGTGAGAAAGGCGTAAGAAAACCCAAGAAATTGAATCAGATAAATTCTAATAGGAAATAAAATACAAAACCCAGTAATACTCCAAGAGATTATTTCCTGAAGTAAACTACTTAGAAAATCCACCATCTCCTAAACTCTCATCATCCTCGAGCAGTACAATTTGCTTTGAAGATGTGCTACTTAAGACAGAAAGGCCATTAGACCTGGTAAAGTAATATGTGGTAAACATCCTGGAATCGTAGAATTGTTCTGTTTGGAAGAGACCTTTAAGACCACTTAGTCCAACTGTTAACCCAGCACTGCCAGGTCACCACTAAACCATGTCCCTCAGCACCTCATCGATGGCATTGTGATACAGATGATCAGACTAGCTGACTGAAGAGCAACGCAAGCTTATGCTATTGCTTGTTGGAAATCTTCTGGATTCAGCAAATCACTGCTTTCTAAAACTCTCAGTTTCTATCTGCTTATTAGATACTGAAATAACTTTAGCTGGTGGGAGCGCCCCTGTGACAGTGAGTGTGCTCCATCCACACACAACCCTTTGGTGGTAACCCAGCACCTTAGTAAGCCTTTCAAACTGCTTCCTTTCTTTGGAAGAGAGTAAGATGTGTTACCCCTTAGTAAGATGGTGATTAGACATTTAGTAAGATTGTGATTAGACACTTTTCTCACATTGCAATGGTTCACCAAGGAAATGCTTTTGCAGTGAAGAATGGCAGGTATCAGCCTCTGAACTGTAGAATCTTATGTATGGGGGGGGGGTAGAAAAGTAAAAAACATAGGAAAAGGGTCTGAAAATTAAAAGAAAAGCTAAATTGAACAGGGATATATGCACTGTGTGAAAGGAGAGAAGAGAATCAGAAGAAACATGGCTGGAAGAGTGAGGAGGTAGAAGTCCTGAGCTGAGCATCCTGATGCAAGCCATGATGCCTCCTAAAATTCAGGGTCGGGATGGTGGCAGGAAAATTGATAATCTGTACTAAAAGAGTCCACAGGAATAGACATTAAAAGACAATGTCAGTGGACTATAAAATTGTGACTGAAATATGTGAAAACATTATTATTTTGCACAGAAATAGTAGACTTGTGAATTTCTAAGCGCTGTGAATGAGAGAACAATTCCACAAAGGGCTAAGAAAGCAAGGGAAGTGCTTTGTGAAAAGTATCCTGTACATTCATCAGGAACAGCTTCATTATTACTGAAACAACGATCACTGCAAGATTGAGTCTCATCCACACAGTCACAAAAACGAAGTTAGCGATGAGACTGCTGCTGCCACAATTGCTATTGCTTGTAGTTGCTACGTGAGCAATAGCTCTGCTATTAAATCTCACAGCACAGAGGCAGGTTCCTGGTGGTGGGGTGTCAACAGGGGGCAAATGTTGCATTCTGCCTGGTTTGTTTTACATTAAGATTCACTGGAAGTTTATAGGGCAAAGGGATCATTTTATAAAAGGCCTGAAGCGAAGAGGAAATGAGAATAGAAAGCCAAGTGCTGTGGAGACCCCTCCTGCCTCCTAAAAGGTCAGCGAGTGGTTTGGAAGAATTCTCGAGGGGCTCGAGAGTAAATAGGATCCATATCCACCAAATTTTTGCCCTGCTTGTGAAACCTGGGATGAATGCCCATCCTAACTCACATACAGCTTCTGTGTTCAATTTCCACCTCTCGCTCAGTCTTTGTCCCTCAGCTCCTTTCTGATCCAAACTGCAATGAACGCTTCAGATGTCTAGGGCAAAATCTCAGTAATTTTGTCTGAGGAGTTTTGGGGATTGCCTGCAAAGGCAAGGTGTCTGTACTTTCTGTAAAGTCTTTAAGTGAATGCTTTTAAGGCCCTTCTAATTTTTAGAGTAAGACTCCTAAAGCTGACAGCCATCACAAAGCAGCTGTTAGAACAAAACATGAGCAGCACTTGGAAATCTGTAAAGAACCGATGAATCATTACCTCTGATATTTGAGGAACTGAAATACCTGAAAATGTGGCAACGTGATTCATATTTCTCTTTGTCATCACCATGACTCACTGTTTCCCACTTGAAGTATGATGTTCTCTAACTTTCCTTCTGGCAAGTGGGAATTATCTCTCAGGTAACTGGGAGCGTGTTTCCTGAGGAGCGTCAATCCTGTCTCCGCAAGGAGGAGTTACACAGCGGCAAGAAAAGGTCTGAAGTTAAGATTCCTGAAAGTTAATTTTTAAGCACAACTTAAAACATACATGCATAACAGCCTCACCCCAGGTGAGGAGAAGCAGGTGGCTCCAGAAATGAGAAATATCAGGTGTGCAGAATCTCCTGAAAGCTTGTTGACAACTCTGAAGGCACCACCCGCTCTCGGCAGCCAAAGAGCTGACCACCGCACCAACTCTTTGTGGAACTTATAATGAAACTTCCTTTACATGTTAAAAGAGAAGAGAGCAAAAAGAGCACATTTGAAAACAGATGCAGGAGCTCTAGCATGGGAACTCTGATAAGGGTTGAAGTATGTCAGGGATTCGACAATTGGAGGTTGTAACAGGGGTCTAGATGCTTTGAAAATCCCATTTTTTCCCAGCTCCAGGCAGTCTCCCTGGCACAGAGGACAACTTATGCCCTGTTGCCACCATGCTGTGCCCCTCTCGTTTCCTCTGCAGAAGTATTTTCTTGCTGCTACCTCTTGCGAAATGTGAGATTTATCTGGGAAAGAATTCAAGCAGAAATGTCGAGATAAAAACATCTCTAACAGTGTTTTATAGGTTACCATGTAGTTTGATATATTCACTTTCTAAAATACTTTTTTTTCATCTTCTGCAGCTTTTCTCAGATAATGTCTCCAATGATCACTCCAAAGGTTTCCTCTCCTTCTTCATATTTACCCTTTTCTTAGGCTTCCAGACAGGAGTATTTGAACGCAGTACTTTTTCATTAAGCTTTACTATCCGTTCCTAGATAACGTTTTCATTGGTATCTTGCCCTCCTTTCAATCTTCTCAAGCTGAAAGCACCTTTATCTTTTACACTCTTGTCTTTGATTTATAACATAATATTTCTATATTTTCTCTTCAGAAAAGGTGTTTGCTGTTATCTAGGCCCCATATTACTTCTTGGAGGATATTATATCCCCAGAGGCTAAATGAAGTAGGAACAATTTATCTAGCATTTTTTTGCCCAGAAACAAACGGATGTGTGAAGTCTTTCTAAACAACCGTGAGAAATGTTTCTTTCTGGGATGCCATCCCATCCATTATGGATATATTTAATTTAGCAGTAGAAAGAAGTGCTATGTTAATAGCATTAACAGTGAGCTAATAACCTAATAGAGCTGGTCAAAGCATTTCTCAAAGCTCGTGTCCTGACTAACGATACTGCCATACCAGGGTTGTATTATGAACTAAAATCTCACATCCAGTTACATCTCGTTAGCTCATCACTCAAGACCCAGGAAACCAGGGCAGGGAGGTGGTGTCAGTAGGCTCTTTTCTAAAAAGGATGAAAATTACTTGGCACATCGAGGCTGTTCCAGTAAAGACAGATGTTACACAAGTGTTCTTGTTGCTGTTGAGTAAGTCAGTATGTGCTCCCTGGCAGGCGGCCATAAACCCCACATGCACCCTGCCATCCCAGCAGGGAGGAGAGCAGCTCTAGAGCACGCTCTCAGGACACTTCTTGATTGCCTTGGGATGGATTGGATAGACATTTAATTCAGCTAATATATCACGGTGGCTTTCTTTCAGCAGGCTCCATCATTCATAGAATTCCTGTTGTTAATTTTCTTTTTCTCACTTGTGGAGCTCGATAATGTAATTACTTGGCATTTGATTAGGTTATTATTCCATGTTATGGTCTTTGTATCTTTACATCTATTGGGAAACATTTTATGAAGTTTTTTTAAAAAATGAAAAAGTAGAAATAGGGAACAAGAAATCCCCTAAGAAGATCTTTGAGTTAAATTTCAACATTTAGATGACAAGATGTGTACAATCTTTAAATAATAGGCGATACAACTTTTTGGAAGGTCCTCATCTCCTTTGTGATGCTTGTTTATACATCCATTTGAATAACCTTTTGGAAGCTAATTTAACCTGACAGTCCTCGGTCAGATAAATTTGTAACATGAGTATTAGATGAAAATACATATAGACCTAGTTTATTGTTTGAGAATGTCCATAATTTGTATCAGCGTGTATTGCAAATCACAGGCTATTTCCTCTGCCTCAATTGTAGACTACACGTAGACACTGAAGTGACAAATTTCTGACACTTCAGCGAGCTCAGTGCACTGTTAGGAAGATGTGCAAAGCCTGTATAGATGACTTTTTGGAAATGACTGTTATAAATGCCATAGCAGATTAACTTAAAAATGTGCCAGTCGCATAAAGACTAAATAAATTGATTAGAGAGCCTGAACCAAAAGGTCTGATTGCTCATTACCAGCTCAGATCTGCATATGGAAGACTAAGATTTGTTATTGCAGAATCTCAGAAAGTTTATGAAATTGTTTCTCTGCCCTTATTTTAGCCCTGCACAATAGAAGTGCCAATATCTTCCCTCTGTAATTTAGATTTTGTTTTCACTCATTTACTAAAACTGCTTGAGTCTCAACCTTTCCTGATGTTTAGGTCTTGTGAAAATAAAAGAACTTGAAAATAGACTTTTCTTCATTGGCAAGTAAACACGATCTGACTATTTATGTGGAAAGTTGAGTTAAACAAGCCCCAGGAGGACCAGAAATTGTAGTTTAGTTTCTTCCACAAGCCATCTGCTGTCCCTGTTTCTCCAGAAAAGAAAACAGACTTCACCTTATGGCTGCTTTACAAAGAACTGTAGGCAATGTAGTGCTGAGTCACTGTGGAAAAGGTTGGGTCATGCAGCCTTCACTAACTCCTGCCAAGCACAACTTGAAGGTTAGGAGCAGGGAAGAAAGTTTCCTTTTAGGCAAAATGTTTCATAATCATTTGCAATGAGTTTCTTCTACATGGGTTTTTTTCTCCAGAATCCAATACAAACTTATCTGATCCACAAGTAGTGGATGGGTTGGGAGGGTCCAGAAAAGCCAAGGATTCCTGGTAATTGTGAGATCTGGATCTGGCAATAAATTTTGTCTTCCTCGAGGTGGTATATTTTCCTGTGAGTAACCTCAGCAACAAGCTGGCTGGGCTTATAAAGAGAGCTTTATACTAGATTTAGCAGGGGAACGGGATGGATACTAAGCACTTGAGAAGAGCCAGGGGCTGCTGAGGCATTAGGAAGCATCAGGGAAACACTTGTGAATTGCCTCAAGGGAATTAAGGAGAATTCCTTCAAAAAAGTGGTGTGGCCAACAGCCAGTCTGAAGTGTGGGAAACAAACAGGAGGAAAACTCAGATGGAAAACTGCCACCTGATTGCTATCACAGGACCTTGGTGGGATGAATTGCATGATTGGAGTGTTGCAATGGATGGCTACAAGCCATTCAGAAAGGACAGGCAAGGAAGCAGAGGTGAGGGAGTTGCTCTCTATGCCAAAACTGGGATTGATTGCACAGAGCTCTCTTTGAAGAACAGCAATGTGCAGGTTGAGACTTTATGGCTGAAAAATAAGAGACCAAGCCAACAAAGGAAACACTGTGGTTGGTATCTACGCCAGGCCACCCAATCAAGGAGAGGAGCCTGATGTTCTTTCTTCAACTGCAGCAAGCACCATGCTTGCAGGCCCTGGTCCTGGTAGGGGACTTGAACCACCCAGAGAGCTGCTTGAACAGCAGCGTAGTGATCTGAGAGCAGTCCAGGAAAGATTGTTACTCAGTTCTGCACTGCACTGCAGAAGTCGCCTCTCAATTGAGTTTCCTTATGTAGGAAAATGTCCTGTTAAGCAGCACCAAAGTCTTATGAAAGCCAAAGCATAGCACTTCTGAGCCCATGTGTCTCTATTTCTATCCTTTACCACTGTCTTTAGAAACTTTAATATCCTGGCCTGAGGGTATAACGCTATCTGGAACCAGAAACTTTAGGGACCAAGCTGAAAACAGACTTCAACAGGGAAATAGGTTTCCCCAGCACACTTTTCCTATTATTTAGCCACAAAACCTTCACTTTTAGCATCTTCCCGGAATGCACAGGTAACCTCCTCACCTTTCTTTCAGCTGGACACACAAGCCTATAGTCTGATTTGTTCAACTGACATTTTTAACCATCACTCCCTATGGCTTGCTATAGGGTAAGCTATAGGACAATTTTTCTTATCCAGGGGAGGGAGGAGTTTCCAGTAATCAAAGGAAGGAATTGGATGAGCAACAGGATGCCTCCAGGGAAAGAACAAGATAGGAATGTTCACAGTCCAGCCCCTGAAGGGAAGCAAAGTATAGGTTTCCTGAGCCAGGCTTTTGGGATAAAGCCTAAAGATTAACCCCCCCATCCACCTGCCTGCTGAGAAACCGTGCTCTGAAGCATAAATTCTGTGCTACTCAGTCCTCACTTCACAGTTATGTTATATTAATCATTCAGTGAAAGGTCTAGAATCCAGTTTTTATTAGCTTCAGGTGGTGGCTATAATTCCTAAGTCAAATGATTACTCTTTACTCCATAGTGAATAATTTTATTTGTTCCTTGGGAGGCAGAGTTCTGAGAGCACACCTGGAGATGCAGACCTGTCACGGGCATTCTGGGGCTTAAAACCCTTCCCAAAGGATGGAAGTCCTGAGCCTGGATAGTTGGGGTGAAGTGTAAGAGGGATCCCTATGCTAAGAATGGACAAGTACCCTCTCCTCCCTCTTTGGAGGGGTGGGATGTCTTTTTTCTCTTTGAAAAGAAAGCTAACTAAGCCCTTAGTTTGAGTCAAAGGTCCAAGCTGTGAACTCTGAGTAGGAAGAAGTACATCCCTATCTCAGAATAAAGTGCACAGATTTATAGAAGGGAATTCTTCTGTTTTATGTCATTTAAAGTTCTTATTTCTGGCTCTCTGTTGCCTGCTGTGTACCTCACAGCAAGTCTTCATGTTTGACTTTGAGCCCGTTGCAGTGCCCAAGGCTCTCTTATGAATCTCCTGCATATTAAATGCAAATACTCAAACTCTCAAGCCGACCAGTTAAGGTGTTTCTCCTTCCAGAACACCTCACCCATCCACAGTGAGCATAAACATCCAGTGACAGCTCCTGTATGGAAGATCCTCTCCTTATAAACACCAGCGAGCACACAGGGTATCTCACAAGACTTAAGTCAGTGTTTCTGACAGCAGAATTAGGTTCAAAGGGCTTTATATCATTTTTTTTGTAGTTGGGAAAGCAGGAAAATGAAATGCAATTACATATCTGTACATGAAAAAAACACAGACAGAAATTATTTGTGCATCCAAAAATGATCAAAAGGGGTCTCCTTATTTTTTAAGTTTTGTCCTGGTGTTTCTTCCACACACACCATTCCCAAACACAGTTGCAAGTGCTGATGTCCTTGCTGTACAGAGCCTGCCACAAGCTACAATCGGAGAAATCAGAAGATGTTAGTTTATGTCTTTTCCTTCTCTGCCTATGGTAGTGATAAAAAACGAAGTGATGCTCAGGTCCTTCAGGCTCACCTGCTAATACCATTCTGCAGTGGTGGTAGCAGATGACGTGAGCGTAACGATGCCAAATATTCCTGTCTGTAGTATTGGCACTCCACTAATGCCCCAATGTCCAGAAGTTTCTGTATAGGGAAAGAGGCCCTGCCTGAGAAATCTGTAGTCTAAATAAGCAAAGAGGGAGGAGCTATTCCAAGAAACCTCGCTGAGGGATGAAGTGATGTCAGACTTTCTGGCAGGAAGCCTGTGGGAGGCCGGGGAGCCGAACGGAGGGCTGCAAACCCCCAGCAGCATCAGCCTCCAGATTGTTCTTTACCTGGCAGCTGCCCGGCAGAGAGAGGTGGTGGTTGCTAAATGAAAAGCAGATGGAGTTAAGTTTAGTTAAAGTAGACAGTCATAACAACAAAGAGCCCTCATCTAATCACCCAGCGGTAGTAGGGCTGAAAATGTAATCAAGTTGTTTTCTATAAATCATTTTCACAAGATAAGAGGCCTGGCTATCCAGCATGGCTCACTAAGTGTTTACACTGTAAACTTCCCTGCCCTCAGCACTACCCCTGTGCTCTGAATTATTGCTTTAGCCCATTTAATCATGAAATGTAACAGTTGGATAATAAGAAACCCTGTAAACTTCCCCCTCCTTTCCTTTTAAATTAAATTATATACTGGTAGTAAAAACATGATTATTTGAAGGTTGCGTTTATGAGAATTCTTACCCTCCGAGGAGAACGCTGAGGAAAAAAAGAACTGAAAATTTTACTTAATAGAGAAAACAGCTTGTGGAAATAATTACACAACTTGCGAGCCCTATGCAAGCATCTGTATTTAACAATGTTAATATTCAAGCCTGTAGAAGCAGACAAGCAGTCTGTCTTTCAGACAGTTGAATATATAAAGTGCCTCAGTTACACTACTAATTTACTAGTATATTGGCAAGATAAAGTTATTGAATCTGCTGAAGAGGAGAGGAGGATGCTGGTAATGTCTGTTGTAACGAGGAACAATAATGGGCAGAGCAGTTTATTAACAAACTCCACAGGTCACTGCACAGCAATAGCAGTGAAGCAGTAAAAGGGAAATTCAGTCGTGTTCTGTTAGAGCTCGCAGCGTGCACCGAACCTCCTCGTGAGGTGGGTTCACAGTCCTCCAAACTGGAAAGGTCTCCTGTGGATGGGAGAGATGGGGAACGGAGCTTTACTGCTTCAGCTGCACCTCAGCCTGGATCCAGCTCACATCCAGCCGGCTCTTCTGGTTTCCTCTGTTTGGGATTTTAAAAGATTTTCAAGATTAACACGTTTTGGTTTACAGTCCATGTTCCTGTTCAGCTCTGGGCTCTTACAGGCTGGCCAGACCAACAGCTTTTCCTGCAGCTCCATTCCCTTACATTGAAGGCAGTTGAAAAGAATGATTCACTCCGATATTAAATAAACTCCTGTCCAGTCAGGTCACTGCCTTACCCTCAGGAGGATTTAAAGAAAATAAAGGAGTTGGATGACAGTGCATTTTTCACTTGGTTTGTTTAAAGCTGTACATTGTTTTCCTAGAAAGACAAAGCACTTTCCCTTAATTTGAGTTCTTGCATTTCAGTGATGCTGGAAAATGATGATGTTTGCCAGACTGGCCTGTTTCCTGCTGCCAACATCTTCCTGACAATGTTTGAATGACTTCAGGGATGGACATGCCCCAGAGCCACCCTGCGACCTGGAGTCTATCAGAAGACAGAAACAAGGTTAGTACTTACATGAGCTCTCTCAGATGAGTTTCTAACTCATGCAGTCATTTTAATTACGCGACTTGCCACACGGAGCCCTTTAAGCACTGGCAACAGAAACAAAACAGCAAAAGAAAGGGAGCTATTTTAACTGTTAATTTTGCGAGGATTTAGATGCTTGCCTCATTTGGTATCTAACATCTTCTGCCTGTTTAAATAATTGATTTGACAGAAACCTCTAAAAAGCCTTAGTTAAACCCATTTTAAAAGGCTGTGTTAATGAAATTCAGACAATGAAACAGCCTCGTTTGGTGCCGTAGTTTCTATTTTCCTCTCCTAGTTTGAAAGCTGATGATGCTGCAGCAAACAAACAGCAGATGGGATCGTAACAGGGCTTTTAGAATAATGAATATCTGTGACTCTGCACTAAGACTCAGCCTCTGCCCTCGGATGGCATCTGGGGTGCTCATAATGCCACTAAAAAAATAAGGCAGCTTGTATTTTTTTCTCACATACAAGTACAATTCTGTCAGCACAGTGTGCAGGAGGAGTCTTAGGTTGTATATCAAGGGCAAGCACTTGCTTGAGCCATAGGAGAGGAGGAGAAAGGGAAGTTGCATGAAGATGTCAGTGCCACGCTGGGCCAGAGCTGTAAATCCTGGGGATGAGGTTTGGGAGCAGGACATCAGTGCTGCTTTACAAACTCCCAGGGCTCCGGGGCAGCCCACAGAGGGGCCTGAGAGAGGACTGGAGTTAGCTTTGAGTGCAGATGGAGTGAGCTTGCCTCTGTCCAAACTAGACAGGAGCTCTGCAAAGCATCGGCCCAGCTCCATTGGGCTGTCTTCCCAAGACCTGAAAATTTCCTGAATAAATAATGGAGACAGCACACTGTCCAAAGTGACTCTGCAGGTTTACAGATGTACCTGCTTTCCCCCAGGAGGAACTGAAACAATTACACCCGGCAAACTGGGCTGCTCAGCGAAAAATTCTCTAGGAGCATGCTTAGGCTGGCAGCTAAATTAGAGGGAATGCATCTCTCTGCATTATTAGAAGTAACAGACTCGCCTTTTTTTTTTTTTTTAATTTACTTTTACTATTTCCTTTGCAAATTGCTAGGCACTTCTAAACTCAAACCGGTTTTACTTTGTGACTTTCCTCACATTACAGCCCAGCTAACTCCATTAGCAAATAAAGTAAATAGCCAAAGCACTCATGAAAGTCTAAATTCCCCGAAGGTAATAACTGTATAAAACACATGGGAGTTGTTATTTCAAGGCAAGGAAATGGAAAGCTTTTAGTTTATCATTAAGCTGGCTTAGTGTTTTGGTAGGCCTTGGCACTATTTATTAACAATTTATAAAGTCAGACCAGGGTGAGTCTCCGTTAAGTGATATGTATTTCTGTGCTGGTATGTAGTACTCGTACTATTTGTCCTGAACCCCATGTAAACAGTGCTTAATAAGCTCTGACCTGGCTTTTCCCATCAGAAAGTTTGCCTGTGTGGAGTGAACTCAAGTCCCTACAAGTCCCTGCAGGAATTCCCCCCCAACACAGTAACAGTGTTGGGAAGCACCCATTAGTCCAGAAGTCAATATTTAGAAGTAATTCCAGTGTGAGGAGCCTTGGAGATCTCACACGAGGATTACAAGGTGTTATATTCTTATGCAGGAAGGAGCAGGGATGAATGAGTGAGAATGAAAAGCAACCCACCAAGGTGAGGAACAAGATAAGTCCCTGCCGTAGATGTGATCTTATAGGAACCTAAATCCATCAGCTTCTAGTGTAAGGCCATGCAGGTTCCATCTTGTGCCTGACACTTTTTCTAGTTCTAGCCTTAGTTTTCTGGTCCCATCTTTTAGTCATTCCATTCTTCATTTCCCCGAATGCTCTTTCATTTTCAACAGTTCTGGTGGTGCAGTGGTTAGACCAACAGTTCCTTTCATATTTTATCTTGTTCTCTCGTCACTGGTATCTGACACTAACTCCTTCATGCTGATAGCTTCTTGTGTCTTCACTGTTATAGTCCTTAGAATAAGATGTTCCGTGCCTTAACAAAAGCTGAGATGATGAATTGGTGTCTCAGGTACAAGCAGATATCTTGTCCCCTGTATTAGTTCTTTTATCGTATTTGCAATGCTCAGCAAAGCTGTGAAACTGTGGTAATAAAACGTGAAGCTGGTTCTCCATGCTTCTGAGACCAGTTAGTAAAGTTGGTGCTTTCATTTAGAAAAACTCTGCTAATCAGATGGGCACCCAAAGGGTGTGTACATGGTGCTGTGCAGACACCAGGATGAGTGCACCAGTTTCCTTCTGATGTTCCTGTGTGCTTTCTATAGGCAGTGACAAACTGGCTGGCACTGCTCAAAAAATCTACCAATCTACCAATACTCATGACACCAAATTTCTAGCAGTGGAGATGTTGACATTAGTGTCATCCTAAATACAACCAGACTGGCATTTTTAAGCTCTGCTCCTTAATATTTCACTTACAACTTTTCCAGAACCATTTTTTGTGTGCATGGTCAATTTTCAGAGGTTCACCTCCTGATCTGGGGGGATCTCGAGCCCTGGGAATGGGTGTGTTGATGGTAGGTCTGAAAGAATATGCGAAGTTATTCTGGGATTGCATAAAGATTTAAATGAAACAAGAAGACAAATCAACAGCCTGAGAGCTTCCTGTTTCGAATTATTTCATTTCTCATTCTTTCTACTCTGTGCATGGTGGGACTGTTCAAGCCTGAGATGACAATTATGAACAGCAATTAGTGGAATATGCTGCCTGTTAGCTTTGTCACAGCCTCTGTTACGAAAAATGTTCTTTATACATGAGGGAAAAGCTGTAGTGATTTACTGTCTACTGCCTGCCAGTGCTTCTGCAGTTCCATTTCAGAAACAAAAATTGAAGTGATGTAAGCAAAGTTAAAAAAAAATCAACCCTGTTTGTTTTTCCCTTCCAAGAGGAAAGTGCAAAGGCTGGAGTTATCTTCTGTATGTTTAGATGTAATACAAAACTTCTATTACAAATTTAAATTAAAAAAAAATAAATCTACTTTTAGATACGTGTTGCAATTTTGAATCACAAATAGAACTAGAAATTTGTAATATAGAAGTTTCATCCTGCACCACCCAGGGCCCATTTCTCTCCCATGACTGCAAAGGGAACCAAGATGGTTAGATCAGATGTAGGGATGTGCTGTGTAAATGTTTCTGTTTCGTCACAGGCTTTCCACCTTCCAGTGGAATGGAAATGACAGGGCTGAGTGTATTGCAAGCAGGCTGTCTTCTGCTGCCCATCTCTGTTAATAAAACATAGTGAGACTGTACTGAGACTGTTCCACCAGCCCCTTCTCACGCTGAGAGCTGATGTGGTTTTGTTGATTTACTTTATAAGAATGCCATTTGTAAAGTAACCCTCAGTTTGCTTGTAAACAAATTCATTTCTTGTTGTATTGGTACCTCCTATGAGATCATATTTCTGTTCCCTTGGGGAACAGAAATATTCCTCACATTTTTTTTCCAATCTCCTGTGCTAAATGCACCCTTTCCTTTCCTTTCCTTTCCTTTCCTTTCCTTTCCTTTCCTTTCCTTTCCTTTCCTTTCCTTTCCTTTCTTTTCCTTTCCTTTCCCCTTCCCCTTCCCCTTCTCCTGCTCCTGCTCCTGCTCCTGCTCCTCCTTTCTCCTTTCCCTTTCCCTTTTTCCCTTTCCCTTTTTCCCTTTCCCTTTTTCC
>JANVCC010000261.1:9062614-9403047 GCA_025345505.1 Todiramphus chloris collaris | reverse complement strand
TTTCCCTTTTTCCCTTTCCCTTTTTCCCTTTCCCTTTTTCCCTTTCCTCAGGTCTAGATCCAGATGTCTGTTCTCCACATCACACTTTGTGTGCTGCTTCTCAGGTTACACTCTGGGAGCAAGAGTGGGTGGGATGTGAACAGTTCACAGAGTATTTCAAGAACAGGTTGCACCTTTCCTGCTTGCTGTTACAGCCAAGTTCCTAGAAATCTCTTTGTTTCCAGCTTAAACACCAGAAACCACTTCCTCTGGAAATGTTTGAAAATATGGATTACTTTGGTACTTAGCTCTTTACCACAGATGTTTTCCTGATAAACATCCCAGGCTTTCCATGAATGCACACAGGGTAATGAACTCCAAGCTCGCTCAAGTGCAGGAGCTGTATTATCATGATTGCTTGATGATTTTACATCTGTAGGCTAAAAGCTAGGTAATTTAGTGTTCACAGGAGATAAATAGCTGTGGGTCTTTGTCTGATTGTGTTGTCAGCCAATATGACATGCATTTTTTGAGTGCAAAGATACAGCATGCAAGGCCAGGCACCATTCTTTCCTCTTTGCTCCCCCTCTATTAGTAGCAATAGGATGAGGGTCAGTGGTTTTAACCTAGAGAAGGGTAGATTTAGGTGGGATATTAGGAAGAAGTTCTTTACACCGAGGGTGGTGAAACACTGGAGCAGGATGCCCAGGGAGATGGTGGAGGCCCCATCCCTAGACACCTGCAAGGTCAGGCTTGATGAGGCTCTGAGCAACAAGATCTAGTTGAGGATGCCCCTGCTCACTGGAAGGGGCTTGGACTAGATGACCTTTGGAGGTCCCTTCCAGCCTGGGGTATTCTAGGACTCTGTGATCTATCCAGTCTTGGTCAGGGAGAAGGAAGGCAGGACAAATTGGCATTTAACAGCTTTTTTGGGCAGACCCTCTGGCTAACACAACAACTTTTGAGACGGCCACAGTAAGGATGTGGGAAGGTCCTCCCTGTGGTATTTGTGCGTGCACAGGCTGCCCAGATGTCTGACTGCTCTCTTCAGCTCCACTCTCAGGCAGATCTCTTTCAGGCTCTCTACTGATCAATACTAATCAGGTTTGCCATCTGCCAGACACACAGATTACGCAGCAGGGCTGGCACTTGCAGCAGGGCTGGCTGAAGTGACACACATAACTCTGGAAAGCAGGCTGCTCAACACCCAAAGCTTCCTCTGAGCACAGAGAAACCCTGGAACTCCACTGGTTTAGGCTGTCCATAGAACAGCTGGAATAGATAGAATAAGGTGCAGAATAGCTGCCTGCAAACAGTATATATGAAGCTCCTAAACCTACAGTCTGACCTAAGAATAACCTGGGTGATGTCCCTCCTCTTACTGAATAGCTTACACCTTATAACAATAAATAGAATTTATGAATATATTTAAGAGCGGAACTCAGAAACTTTATCTAAAGTGCTTTCAACCTTCAGCTTCTCTTTTTTACCAGTTATATGAGACATTTATATTCCTGCATATTCTGCGGAGAGATAAGCACTTTTTTTATTACATGCTGGAGTTTATGGGATCATTGTTCAAACACGCCAGTGTTTCCATAAATGTGAGAGTCCAGAATTTCTTCTTTAAAGGTTTAATAACTTAATTTGCTAGAATACTCAAATTTTACAGTGCACATTATGTGCAACTTTGAAGCATTGAATAAAATATTTATACCATGCCTAGATGTGACAGCCACATTTGTGATTAGAGTTTTATTCCTGTTAATTATAAATCAAACACGGAGGGTTGATTGTGTTTTTTGTTCCCTTGGCAGGAGTATATGCAATAAAACTGTCTTTGCTCAGAGTCCTTCTGCAGCTCACCAGTAGCATCAAGCTTCATATTACAAAGGAAATTCCCATATAAAGTCCACAAGTTATTATTCCATGGTAGTTTTCAAGGTCTCTTGGTCTCCTTCAGGCCTACCACTTGACTCTGGCTTTTGATAAATTGTAGAGCTCCATCTGGATGGAGTTCATGACAGGTAATGGCACCGTAAATCTTTACCAGGGCTCTTCTGGACTGGCCAGTTCTCCTGTTATGGGCTGTCTGCACCTCAGTCATCAGCAACAGTGCCTGTGTTCATGCAGTGGTAGAGTGACACAGGTAGCAAACGTTTGGGTGAAGGCTACAACTGTTCTGCTGTACACTGACTGTCCTGGTTTGAGTGAGAACAGAGCTAATTCTGTTCAGTGATTTTACCTTCTAGCTCAGCTCTTCTAACTCACTGCACTGTCTGAAGGTAGCAGCCTGTTCTCACAGACAGACAGTGATAACACCTCATGTTTAGAGTTACTACCGAGGGTTGGGGTGCAGACCAAGGCCACTGCTGGATCTTGTGTACCACATTGGGGGGTGCAGAAGGTGAAAGGCTGCACCTGCAGGGAGGAGTAGACAGGACAGGGGACCCTAAACTGACCAACGAGGGATTCCAGCCCAGATATGGCATATTTGGCGTAGAGCTGAGGGATCTGAAAGGTCTCTGGGCTCTTCTCCCCTCTCAGACTGCTTTGCCAGCTTTACTTGCCTCAGGTCCTCTTTTGGTTCCTTCCTTGGAGCACCCAAGGAGGACTCTGTCCATTCTGCCTTTGATCCCGGTCTGTGTGTTCCTGAATCCAGTACCAGAATCCAGCCCCTGAACACAGCTTCCAGCTGCTGCAGGGCCCAGTCTGGTGCCTGCTCCACAGCATCAGTGGTGACTTCTACATATTCCATATTTATAATTATTAATTTCATTTCCATTAAAGCTGTTCTAGTTTCCTTTTCTAATCACTGAGTCTCTCTCCCTTATTCCCTTTTCTCTTCCCCCTTTGGGGAAGAGAAACAGAGAGTGTCTGTTCTAGGTCTACGGGGCTGCCCTGACCCTAAACCGTGACACTGACCTACTTGCTTTGCTGAAGTAAAGTAGGGGTTGCAAAACCCTTGCCTTGAATAGTAATCTTGATTCTCATTCTGCCAACCCTGACAGCTTGAAAACAGGCAGGAATTCCATCTCTTTCCACAAGTATCTGTCAGCCATTTAGCCCCTATTAACACAAATAAGTCATTTTCTGTTGCCGTCCTATGAGTTAAGAGTAGTATACTCATGTAACTTTACAGCCTGTTCTCAATTTATGACTGATTCAACCTAACAGAAATGCAAATTGCTCTATAAATTATAGAGCATGACATCTGTGATAATGCTGGTGTACTTGTCATGAGGAAGTCGGCTCTACTCTTCTGCACTGGCTTCAGTCCCATTTCTCCTTGCTCAAAGTGTACACTGGCTCTACATCTTCACACTTGTACAGCTGCAGAAGAAATCCTTTAGTCAGATTTAATTTTTTCTTTTAATAAACATGCCCAAACGGACCACTGTATACTCACTGGTGCTGAATGGCCAATACATAATTGATGCCACAGTGCTAAACGTCTCCGCAGCACACATACGTGAGACTGCTTGTTGTTATTCCGGTAGCGCACGCTGCTTTCTGCAACACTGAAACTTCAGCTGAATCCCTCATCTCTTAGAAGCCAACTTAAAATTTTATTCTCCGTGACACTGAATGTGCTGTTATTATAGGATGTAATGCTATCAGGAAAACGAACTCCGAAGAGGAAGTTTTAATGAGAATTCACATTTTGTGATATGAATTTTGTCCCTAATTGGCATTTGTGAGTCACTCACTTCATTCGTTTAATTACTGGCTATATGTCACTCCTTTCTGTTTCTTCAGTAACAAATTCTGCAAATATATAGCAAAAAAAAAAAAAATCAGTGAATGATCTTGGCACAGAAATCATTCATCAGCACTTCATTATAGCTATTTGTCACTTCAAAATCAAAATACCGGTTGATTTGATTTGAAACATGAGCTTCTGTACCTTAAAAGGTTTCTGAATCTTGATTGGAAAAGTCAAACTTGTAGTACCATGTGTCATAAACAGATATTAAATAAAATCCTCATTAGCACTTAAGTGAGGCTTTGATAGATTATATTCCCAAATACTATTTTAGTGTTACTGTAAGCAAGAGAAAGGGCAGTAAACAGGTACATGATACAGGGACACTCCTTTTCTCTGTTCAAATATATTAAAAAAAGAAAAATTTCCTTTTTTTTTTAATCCTTTTATAGCTAAAGAGAAAGGCCCTGCACAGCAGACATCACCATTTAACAAAAAAAAAAGGAATAAAACTGTCAAGTGGTCATTGATATATCGAGAACGATTTGGACAATCCAAAAAGTGGTCACTAGTGAAACCACCTCCTGATGTAACCACACTCTCCCCACTGCATCATACCAGTTTTAGGCTGAAATCTCTTCAGTCTTAAATAACTGTGCAGATGGGAACACCAGGATGATCACAAGCATTTGACTGACGTTCTCCAATGTAAATCAATGGTCAAGGCTATACTGAACCTTTTCAGCTTGTTTTAGGAACTGGTTTTAGTCAGTCTCTAAAATAGCATGTATTGACATCGTTCATTGAACCAACTTCCTTCTTCTCAGCCCTCTGAAATAATGAGTCTGTAGATTTTTGAGTAAATAACTGTGCAGTAGGTACGGCCACATCAGAGTGCAAATATACATTCCTTTAGGGGAAAAAAAAAGCAGTCTGTATGTAAAGAAAGGAAAGAATAAATAGCCACAAATTAAAACAGGTATCTCAGAGGGAGCCAGCTCCATAGAATCTCCTTTAAAGGCATGACATGTGATAATTTTCCATCAGCAATAAAGAAAATAAAATGCAGCGTTAACACTGCGTTTTTAGTCCCCAGGTGCAAGTTCAATATGAAAGCTTTATTTTTATGGAGAAATCTAGGTCTGACTGCTTGATTTGCTAAGTCAATATTTTACAGACAAAATTTCTACTCAGGAAGAGATCCCCACTGAGGTCAGAGTTACGCCCATTCAAACCATCTGAAAATCTCATTTCATGTCTTAAAGCTGCCACCCCAATTTATATAAAGAGGAATTAATCAAGAATGCGTTCTGTGTCTGGGGACCAGACAAGACCACGAAAACAGAATTCACCGCACTTAAAAAGGAGTTTTTACAGCATGGAATTCTTGTTGCATTTATTTCATTTGGGAACTTGTTGCAGCTACGCTGTGAAAGGTCAGGAGAGCAGCAGCATGGGATTTTGCTCCCAGCTCCTGTTTCCAGCTACTGCTGCATTCACCGTGTTGAGAAAGGGTGAACCAGTTCTGGCACAGCTGAGAGAAGAGTGTTAGCTACGGAAAACGAGGTATTTTTCATGGTGGTTGCATGTTATTCTGGGGATTAAATGCTTGAAAAGTAACTCTTACCCCAGGTGTCACTGGGTGGGTAGAAACTTGACAACTGCAATTGTACTGAGTTCCAAGTGCGTTTCCTTCTGAAGAAAGACGTGTGTATCACGACAGCTGCAGCACTAGAAAGCAAGGAAATCTTACATTCAGGGAGACAAATTGATCTTCTACTTTCCCTTGCAGAGAAGATGGTTCTTAGGACAATGAATTCCTGAATTTCCAAAAAACAACTATGTTATAGACGAGAGAGAAAAAAAAAAGTCTCTTCAATGATAAAGCAATTAACATTTAAAGTATTGAGGCAAGAAATAGAAGATAGTTTCTGAGTCAGTTTTGATCACAGTTGTTCTGGTGTCAGCAGGGGAAAAGGAGAGGAGCATACTCATTGTTCAGGCAGGCTCAGAGTAGTGGAAAGAGGGATTTTTATTATCCTTATTATTATTTTAATTTGGAACTGACATCATCTGTTAATAGGTCGTGACATGCTAAATAAAAATAAATAGACTGTGCTTTTGTCAAGACTTGTTGGACCAGATGATCCTAAGGTCCCTTCCAACCTGATATCCTGTGATTCACTGTGATCTAACTATGACTGCTCCCAGTCCTGCCTAACACACAGTGAAAGCCACAGCTCTGACAAACCCCTCCAGACCAATGGCAAAGAGGGCTTCCCTTTAATCAGAAGTTCAGACATTTAAGTTTCTTCTGTTTGGAAGGAAAGTTGCACAGTCAAAAAAAAAATGGTGTGCTGTCTGAAAAAGAGCAAGTTCTCTAAAGGAGACTAATGTTAGTGAGGAGAAGATGATCACCAGCATGAATCTGAGCTGTTCCCCTGCTTCACCATCACCCTGGACCTGCCTGGGTGTCAGCTGCAGGGTGGTTCTAGGGCCAAGCACTCATTGCCTGAAGTTACCCCTGTGCAGGAGAACAAAGCGAAGTCCAAGAAGAGAAGGATCTGAAGAGAGTTTATTCTGCTAAGACTTGAAAGAAAAGAACAACAGAGAAAACCTGCCAAATTAACCCCAAGCCAAATCAGTCCCAATCTCTGAAGTGTTGGGTTGTGGGTAAAGGGAAAATCCCCAAACCTACTGGTACTTACCCTCTACCAATTTCCTTGTGAACAGAGTAATTTTGCCAGTGATTCCTAAACTTATCACAAGTGTAAAGTGCTAGAGCAAATCCCCTTCACGGGATACTTCGCTTTCCCCAGTCCTAGCTGCCAATGCAAGTTCTGGCTAAGCTGTTTCTTCTAACTCACTTTTGGAAAGCCAAACTCCAAACAACAGCTGTTACAGCAACGTGTACTCAGCCCTTGAGAAAGGGAGGACACTTGGGAGCTCTTCAGTTCACATTTAGAAACCTCCTTTAGGTCTCCAGAAGACTCTTGTTATCCTACCCGGTGAGTCTGACCTCCTGCCATGATGGTCAGCACATCGTGTCCCTTCTTCCAGCATGGGTGTAATTTGTCTTACCTAAAACAAACCTCCGTGTTGCCAATGCTCTGCAGCATCACGGGGACTGTACAGGGAGAGCTGCTCAATTCTGCAACCTCTTTGAGTCTCCATTTGAGGCCCACTAAAAAGGAGGCTACAGAGTAAAACAGTGCCTGTGACAACGGGCAGCGCAGAGAGGCTGGTCTAACCTGCATGACTGCAAACACAGGAGTCTTATTTTTCACACATTGCCCGGGAGAAATCATTGAAAGGCAACGAAAACAAGCACCTCCAAATAAGATTTTTGTTCTGTACAGAAACATCTCAGTTGCAGCTATTTTGATAAACGAAGCCTGCAGCAAAGCAGTTTGCAAAGCGAGTGAGTGCAGGGGGTTCGGTGGGGAGCTCATCACCCACCCAGCAGCTGCTCCTCTTTTTGGGGGGGTGTTGCAAAGCAGACCTCACAACATCTGCTGCTCAATCTTGTGAGAAAGCCGTAAGGAGGTTGGGTTGGATTTTAAAAGTCTGGTTGTTTTCATAGAATTTACGTAATCCCAACAAACACATCTCCTAATGGTTTTGTACCATTATTTCCTACCATAATACAAAGCACAGAAAAGGAAAAAAAAATATTATTAGACATTATATCCTTTACTCCTGAGTTAACTAAAAAGTTTAAGGAGACTCTGGAATGTTGAATTTTAATGAGATGATAAAATTTTGGGCTGTATTAGCCATTCTAATATTACAGCAATGAAAGCCTAACAACCACCACTTTAATATAATGCATCATTTAATATGCAGCCAGAATGCCTGCAGAAGACTGCTTCTTGAACAGGGCACATTCATAGTGAACCCTTGATGAGCATTTTAACAGGATGTCAGAAAAAAAACAAAGTAATGGTGCTAAAACTCACATAAAGCTCCGTACCATATTTTCTGCAGATCTCTATTTATTACAGAAACCCTCCATATTTAAATATACTAACAGCCCCTTCAAAATACTGTCAACTCCACTGAGACCATACTGGGATCCTTTCTTACAAACCTTTGCCAATGAGGTAGAACAGCATAGAAGACTCTGGCCGTCATGGAAACAGCATCAGAGTGGTTCTGTGGGACACCTGACTGTGTGCTTAAGTTAACGGGTAGCTGAACTTGAAGGATGGAAGAACTTAAGGTAGTTTATTCACAAGTGTACAGCAGAGGTTCATGAAAATATCTGGGTTTGGGGCCAGCCATGTAACTGTGCCTGGTGCCAAACGGTCCTCTTGAAGCAACCACTGTCCTGGTTCAGGTTGTAACAGAACTAATTCTGTTCAGTGATGTTATTTTCCAGCTCAGTCTCTTCTATGTAACCACAGACTCCTTCTCTGGAGAGATTCCAAACCCATCTGGACACTGAGATCCTGGACAACCTGCTCTGGATGACCCTGCTGGAGCAGGGGGTTGGATGGGATGATCTTCAGAGGGCCCTTCCAACCCCCACCATGCTGTGATTCTGTAGCATGGCCACTCGTGTGTAGGAACTGGTGTCTGCCCTTTCAAAGCTCCATAACTATGAGCAAGGTGAGGGGTCCTGGGCTTGGTGATTTGGCATAGATCTAAAAATCTGTGGAGAGAGTCGGTAAAACAAGCTGGGGTACACAGGCTCCTCTCAGGCAGCAGTAAACCTTTTATACTCTTAAATCCTATGTAAAATACTATTCTTTAAGGGCCCTAAACACCACAGCAGCCCCTGTCATGCTTTGGCACGCTCACTTGTCAACAATGAGAGCTGCATTATTCCACTCAACCACCCTCCTCACTGAAGTGCTGTATAACATATTAAAAATTACAGAAAGCTTGCATCACTGTGAAGGTGGAGGAAGAGCAGATCCCTCAGTAAATGGTTAGTGTCCCAAAGAAACTCTTTTTAGTGTCTCAAGGCAGGACAGTTTACGAGCAGGAATAGTGAAATCTGGCAGGAGGCACTTTATTTCATGTTTCCATCTGCCAGTTGTATTTCATGAAATGGAAGATTGTCCCTTCACCCAATAAATTCACCTTTTTTACTGCAGAAACTTCACATAAAATACTAATAACATTGTTTCAGGGGATCAACTAAAGGACGTAACAGGCAATTAGACAGCTCCAATTATATCATAATTTTCTGTGTCGACTTATTTCAACAGATTATTGAATTCCTATTGAAATGGTATTCCAAAGGGGCTTAGCAATGTTTTAAGCATATGTTCCAGGGCTACAGTCCCAGCACTGAATTCTAATAACAGAGTTTGAGATATGTGCTCTCATGTGAGCACAGATATCATAGTTTCAGTTCATTTCCCATGAATTATTGAAATGAAGAATTATTTCCTGTTTTCTTTTTCAAATCAACACTTACTACCAGTAGTGCTGGAAGGAGTAAAATCCAGGAAATGTGTTGCAGGAGATAAGAACTGAAAGCAGCGTGTTGGGGATGTTACCTGCATTTACATATTTGTATTTTATTAAGTAATCAAAAGAGCCTGTCCAAGTTGTAGAACTCATTCATCATAAATAAATACAAACCAGGTAACAGGCTTATGTAGTAGCAACAATTCATACCATACCTACAGCAATTTCCTGGGCAATACTCCACTTCGTCTTGCAAGATTCTCACTAACCAGCTCCCATAAGGATTGTTCCAGCTCCCTGGGAAATGGCATGCAAGGTCTCCTTAGGGCCAAGGAGTGAAAACAAGAGGAATGAAAGCATACACACTTGGAAAAGTTAAATTTAATCTTAGGAATCTGATTTGTACACTACATGGATTTCTGAAAAGTGGGAATAGGAGGAAAAACTGGGGAATAATACCTGTTTAATAGCCAGATAGTATTCAGCTCTAGAGGCATGATGTGGGTATTGTAAGGTGTTCATGGTTTTAAATCACTTCTCTGTGATTTAAGCCCGGAGCTAAGCGTCTAAAGCAATATGTAGCCATGTAAATCTGTGCCTTTTCTAGCTTAAAGCATGTGGAAGAATACAGATGTATCTCTGTAGACTGTAGATATAGTATAGAGTTCTGCATTTAAACTATGCATGTTGATAAAACAAAACCATTTCTTAACACTCTCTGGATGCAAGAAGTATTTTTTTCAGACTAGCCCAGATCAGGATGAGAAAACTGTCTCTCAATCTTCCACAATTTTAACAGCTTTTACAGACCTGAAATTGCTCCCTTCTTCTTCTTTTTTTTTTACAGACAGCTTTTTTGAAAGCAGGTTTGCTTTAAATGCTTTCTGTGTCTCAGTTTGTTTTCTTCTTTCTCTAAAAATACGATTGCCATTTTTCTCAGCCCTCACTTACAGAATCTGACTCACCATCTTTGCACTCGCTCATAAAGCAGCATGACAAAGAACTGCCAGCAGGAAACATGGATTAAGGGTTTGGCTTTTCTCAAGTTAGCTAAAAGTGAATATTTTATTCTCTCACCCCCCCCCCCCCCCCCCCCCGAAAAAAACCCCTAAGCATTTACTATATATTTTCCAAGGACACTAGAACATTTCATCAGGTATTTTAGACAGCTAAAAATATCTTGTACTTTCCAAAACCAGTGGATATTTCTTCTCCTAAAACCATTCTGGGCTCTTGGTTAACTCTATATTCAGGTATTCTTCCAAGAACTCTTTTGATTACCTTTTCCAAAAAAAGAATAAATTATTACAGAGTAAATGTTTGCCAAAGTTTCTATGTTTGAGTAAAAACTGGGTTTGAGTATAAGAATCCATCCTAATACAACTCAGTGATTTGGGTTTCAGGGGTTATTTTTATGAAGCTTTTTCTATATTTGTATAAAGAAGCTGGGCCAAATTTATGGACCTTGGGGCTAAGAAAGGCAAAAATAAATGTGACTAGTCAAGACAGAAAATGCCTTTCTCTGGAAATCTAGAGAAGACCTAAAGTTTGACTCATAGACCTCATAATAATGGGGTGCTTAAAAGAAACTTCAATTAAACCTCACCCTCTGGAGCACGAGGGTGATGCTATGGCTAATACTGCACGTGGTCTCGTACTACTGGAGGAGACGGTTGCTATAGGCAGGCTGGTTAACTGGGGGAAGTCTGTGTGATACCAGTAAAACACAGGGGCTCTGCTGTAGACTGGGTAGCATCGCACGGGCTCACAGTAAAGCAGCTAAATGAAGTGATTGCTCAGTCTCAATACACTCAAGCACTTTGTTGTTTCTTTCAGCAGGAATAAATGAGGCTAGATAAAGGCAGTAACAAAAGAGCAAATCTTGAAAATTTTCTCATAAAAGTCCCACTTACCTGAGAGCTTTCTGTGTAAAAATAGCTATTTATTAATATTTTACAGCAGAGAGTTTGGAGTATTTGCAATCTTTGCAAATAGAACTTGTTTGTTTTTTGGGTTTTTTTTTTTTGCAGAGTGAAGGAAAATTTAAAGAAATTCTCCAGTGGCTCCACTGGACTTGGCTGAGAATACAGAATTTACTTTACTTAGTATCTTTCTGGAATGGAACTAAAGACAGCCTTTGAAATTAAACTGGCATTAAAAAGACAATTTTGGGTAGCCTGTAAGCCTTTCCTTGCAAAGTCTGATGATTTTCCTGTCACTTTTTAAAACAGCTTTTGTATGTAGAGGCGAATAGTCTCCTGAGCATAAAGAGCAAGCTCCATTTTCTAATATCTGGATATCCAGTTCTCTATATCCCAAACATCTCTACAACTTGAATCTGAATTACTTCTTACAGGGTTCCCCTGGAACAGGAGAGGGGTGCCTTGGCAGAGTCTGAGGGTCAAACGAGCACGTGAACACAGTGCCATTAAGATCTTGACTTTCCTAAGTGCTGATTTTACACAAAACGATAACGCTGCCACTTTAGCACTTAGCAGCATCTGCGAACTTAATGCTTCACAATGCCATGAGTGATTATATCTGTTACCAAAATTAACGTTCACACAACCAGCCAAGCCGAGGAAGAATCTCTTTACCACACTTCTGACAATCCAATCATGTTGTTGAATATTTTCCAACCCTGGAACCAAGTTTTGCTGCTCAGCCCTCCTTCTGTTTGGCATTATCAGCCGGTGTCCTGCCAGAAGTCATTGCTGATCTACTGTGCTATTTGACTGGTGACATGTGGTGCTTCTGGGCAATCCCTTAACTTGGGCTATTGCAGGCTACCAGGGTTCTCAGAGATCTTAAAGATGTGAAATTGCTCCATTTCCTGACCTGTCACGGCCAGTTGAACACCCAGGCTGCTGCTGCCGACCCAGATGAAATGTGCTCTGGATCTGCAGCTTGCCTGAGGTCCAAGATTGATAACAGAGAGACATCTCAGCAGCACAGCAAACCTGGTCTTGCAGCTCAACAGCATTTTTTTTTCATTCTCCAGAGTCAAGTTTCAACCTCAGTTGGCTCAGACTCCCAAATCAAACCCACAGTATTAGGAAGCCAGCAGGCTTGAAAACAGACTCTGAATAGGAACCTTGGATTTTTTCCTCCTTTCCTAGCTATCACAGATGGACATACTCCATTTGCTTACCCAACGGGGCTTCTTAATCCAGGAAGCATTCAGTCATTCCTGCTTCACCTTCAAGATGTAGAAGCTTGGCTAAATTTGTTTGGTGTAGTTCATTATTTTATTTAATCTATGACCTCCGAGTGGGCTTTACAGCATTTCATTGTTAGACGTACGTAGAAGTAATGCATGCATAAACACAATTTTATAGATGTATCATTGAACCATAGGCAGCTCTGTAATAAGGTGTGCTTATTTTCAAACTGAATGCCAGTGTTAGGTTGTTAATGAGAAAGAAAATCACTTTCCCTCTCCCAATTTTTCTCTTTTTGCAGAATGGATATATTAGAATAAAGTAAAATAAACACTTCTCTAAGTAGCTTGTAGGCTGTGGAACAATAAGAAAAAAGCATTATGAAAACATTAGCCCAAGCAAATAATATTTAGAACACAAGACGAAAAGATGTTTTAATTTCCTAAACCCAAGGATAATATTTCCTGTCTTCATTTTTGGACAGAAAAAGAGAAACCTGTGGTTGCTTGGGATAGAAGGAAAAAAAGGACTCTTCCAAAGTCAATATGCAATTCAGTTCTAGCCATATCAAATAATAGTTAGTGATTGTCAGTTCGATTTACGGCATGAGCAAGGCCCTGCCAAATTACCAGTTCCTCGAACTGTAGTTTCCTCTCCTCTGTGGTTCAAAGGGACGTAATGCTCAGAAGAAGTGATACGGTGCCTAAAGGGACGTGGTGTCAGAGACCAGGAGACAGCAGAGAGCGGTCTGCTAAGGAAACAAAAAAAATGCAGCTTGACAGGAAATGCCCGGAAAATGTGAAGCAAAGGAAGACTGAATCAGAGTGGAAGCCAAAGCTGTATTTATGAAATCAAGCCTAAATTGCAGTATAATGTTGTGCCTTTCAAACCAGAGGAACAGCACACACATAGAATCTTGCTCAAAATAACCTTGCTGCTCTGTTAGTGACTTCCTCTCCGGAACCACCCACTATCTTGAGCTAGCAGGTAACCTGAGGTATTAAACATACACCCGTGCATTGCAATTTAGAGCTATAGTTACAGTCCTTTGAAGATTTATCACTGTTTGCTGTGAGAAGGAGCTGCAATTAAAATCTATGCCAAGGAGCAAAAGTCAAATGCAAGGATAAGGTCAGATAGAGGAAAACATTAGCTCTCTGCACTTCACAGAGCACATCAACGCAGTATCTTGTTTCACTTTAATTTGAGGAAATCAGAGAAGAAGTAGAGGTGCCTGAAAAGACGTGGCATGATTTATAACAGGGAGGTGGGAAAAGGCAGCACTTGGGACAGTACTTCACCCGAAGCACATGCTTCAATTTCACAAACTTAACTGATGTGAGAAGGTATTTAAAAGTAAGTAAATGTTGCCCTGGTATTCTGAATCCGAGCAGATCCAAGCTGATAAACAAGGACCATGTTATCAAGATTTAAATCTTGATAAATCTTGTAATCAAGATGGCTGGGGGTTGTAATCATAAGTAATTTTAGTTCACCTTCACGTAGCAGCCAGAGGCAGATTGCAGGCAAGTCTATTTTCTAATTGCACAAGCCCCTTTTCACTGCTGTGCTGCATGTGATCAGCAGTGGGGCTATGGGGATTCTTGGCAGGTGAGAGGGACGTGTTCCTGAAAGAGTGAAGAAAGGTGGCAGAAGGCAGTCAGCAGAAGTGACAAACCCTGCAGCGAAATGGCAGCAACGGGTAGCAGGTCAGGAACCCAGTCAGGAACAAAACCAGATACAGCTCTTCAGGAAAAGCTAATAGCCCAATGTAGGCTTACCCATGGTTCAGTCAAAGACAAGCAGCGTTTCCCTGGTAGGCAGTGAAAACTAGCAAAGAACTGGGAAGTGCAGCACTATCATCTGCTTTCCCTTGAACTTTACAGTGGATTTCCAGTTTCTTCACTGTACGTATCATTTACAACCTCAACAGCTTTGTCCCTCTTACTCTACTTCTTTTTTTTTGCTACTGTGGAACGAGTTGTCTATCTCCTCTTCCAGTTTTTGTTCACTCATACCCTTCTTGCAACATAATTTGGCAATGATTTATGGTGCGTTCCTATTCCAAACAGGTGTCTGTTTTCTGGCTCCCCCTGCAAACTCAGTTCCAGAGAGCAGATGGTAATAGTTAGCTGCCTTCTGCACCTGCATGGATGAGAGCAGATCTGAAGAACCTCTTCTGTACGTTGAGTAGCTCAGAGCAATATTTAGATGACCTGATGGTTGATGCATAAGTAGCCAACTGTATCCAGCTCGGTGCTGACACTGCGGTGATCATGAGCAGAGATGAATTTAAGACAGAAAATGGGTTTGGGGAACTAAGATAAGGCAGGATGACTTGGTGCATCATCAGCCAAAAAGGCACCTTAGGAGCTCCAGCATGAATGGACAATACCCACCCAGGTCTTCTATGCCATGTTTCAGGAATTCTTGCAGCAATCACAAGAATAAACTCATTTACTGTATTTCAGACATTGTCCAGCTGTCAGGATTCGGCTAAGGGTTTGGGGAATTCTCAATTAAACACATCCAAGCAGAGTTAGTTTTCTAAACATGCATCACATTCTAGTGGTTGGTTACTGGACTAATTTAATGCATAATCCTCTGACACAGGAGAAGGACAGTGTGGGACAGATGGGTTTTTGAGCTTCTGTGGGTGATAAACAGCCTGAGAACTAGCAGGCTAAAATGACAGAGAAGTGAATTGGGGGTTAAAAAGAGAATTAAGGAACACTGCAAATCCATGCAGCATAAAGGTGGGAGATGATGAGAGAAACAAGTAATCAGCAAAGAGTAAGAAAAATCTGTAAATAATCATTAGAAAACTCGGTCCAGGGAAAAGCTCTATACTCAAGAAAAGGTTCTTTACTTCACAGCTGTTTGTAGACATGCTTTGAGGTAGAAACTGAGGTAGAACCTGTGTCTCTGACTCTGGGCATTTACCTGCAGGGCAGAAGAGTCAGGCTCACAGGTTTGGGCAAGTATCATCTCTGAACCAGGTCAACAGGGTTCACAGAAAAAACACCTTCACAAACACATTTTTTTTCTCTGTAGAGGCCTTTGCCAGCTCCTGTGTGCTGAACATGAGATCTATGAGCTCCTTCAGGGGTTAATTCCTCAGTGGGATTTCTGCTCCTGGGTGTTTTTCACCACATCGTGCAGCTTGTTGGGGGCCAAAAGCACTGTTGGGGAGCTCACTGAGTTCTCAAGGTCAATGGTTAGAGGCTTTTGGTACATTTTCTGGAGGAATAATAAGACCACAGCAACATCAGAACCTCTCTGCACAGCATGAAGGATAGCTCTTCTTCCTGGGACATATTTTTTTGACTAACAAGAGCAGAAAAACTGGCACGTAAATAGAAATGCATGATCATTCAGATTTCTAAACCACTACAAAACACCAGTAGCTGCACACTGGTAAAAGTGGGCACAGATCCATTTGTGCAGGGTTGAACTTTGTATCCCAAAGGGCAATTGCATAAAAGCAGGTACTTTCTCCCGACTGTTACACTTTAGAAATTCACTGTGAAAATAATCACTCTTTAGATATTTGAGACTCAAATTACTCAGTGGGTTAAAATAAATCTCTCTAAGTGTCCTGTTAGCAGAGAGGAATTATAAGTCTTTAGAGGTATTACTGATTTCAGTGTTAATAACAATGTTCTGCAAATCTATTTTTCTAATCAGTTTCTGAATCTGTGATCAGAATTTAAGTTAGGTATATTGTTTTTCAGACCTCATAGTTTTCTAATTCCAGGGAGAGAATTAACCCTCCTTCAAATCCCTGTTAAGAATTGCCTCACATACAGAAAAAATAAGTGCCTTGTAAAAACTGGTCAGATTGAAGTTTTCCCTCTATTACACTTGAATAATATTTAAGACTTTCTTATCTTGATATTACTCTATATCATAGAAGAACTAAAAGCTCATCACGGTAGTATAATTTGTGTGGAAACAAGTCATTTCACTCAAAGTTCTCTTGCACAGTCTAAAACATATGCATCTTTCCCCTACTTTTATACGTAAAACTAAAGGTTCTTTTTAATCTGCTTTTCACTTTATTGGCATGCCTGTATTATAAGGCTCCTCTTGGTTTGTTGGTTGTTTTGGGGTTTTTTTCATGCTGTTTTGATGCCAGTAAGCATGGCTTGAGTGTAGATGCTGTGCAAGGGTGATTTGATCTTCATGGAATTCATGGAAAATGCTAGTGGAAAGGGCTGGATACCAATGCCATGAGTGGGCTTTAAGAATCTGTACAGACTAGAAATAGAACCAGCAATTGTGCCAAGTCCCAGACTCTTGGGAAGGGCAAGGGGGAGACTATTTATTGCTTTTAACTATTAAGAAATTAATGGAATTATTTTTTCTCCTCTGCCTTGTGCTTGTTCCGTCAAGAAGACTTGTGCTGTTATGCAATAAACTGTATCTGAGGAGTCTTGAGTTCATGGGAAATACACAGCTATGATTAAGATCACACATTTGGTCATGGGTTAAACCAAAGGGCTGTTTTGCCAAGCGCTGTTTGGAAACAGTCAGCAGAAGCTTTGAGAAGGATTATGAGGGTGAGGGAAATAGCCTCTAAAATTTATCTTCAATACCTCCAATCAACAGGAATCTGGAAATTTCTCTTTGCATTTCAGAGCCACTCCTATTAATTTGTCTAATTTCATGAACCTTTGAATGTTTCAAGAAAGGCTGGATGTGGCACTTAGTGCCATGGTCTGGACAATGTGTTGGGTCATAGGCTGGACTTGATGATCTCAGAGGGCTTTTCCAGCCTCAGTAATTCTGTGATGCTGTAATTCTGTGATTCCGTGATTTGGGGCCAGAGTTTGCTTTTGGCTGAACCAATATGAAATGAGATTAATTCAGCTTGTATCAGCAGAGCTGCTCCCGACTGACACAGGTAGGACCAGAAGCAAAATTCAGGGCCATAATGTTTACTTTTCCGGCTTAAATGTTTAATTATTCAGAAACAAGTCTATCATAGTAAGAGCATTTCCTTCAATTAATTCAAATTAACATTTTGTTTATAGCACAGAGAAAGCCTTTTACTTTTCATAGTTCAAAGTGAACCCTGGGGGCTCTAAATATGCCTCCTGGTGATTTAATTAAAAGATAAAAATGTGTTTAAAAAAAAAAAAAAAAAGAAAAAGTACAGAAAGAAGGAAAAGCTACAATGAAAAAAGCAGTAGCTATGAGGAAAAGGAATCCACTGTGTAAGAAATGAAGAGGAAAACAGAAATGACTAACAAAAAGCATATGAAATAAGATACAGAAGAAATGAAAGAAAACGGGATGTAGGACTTCACCATACAACAAGTCCCATCATATTTTGGGGTAACAGGCGAATGAAAGCAGGGTTCCTTACCAAAAGCAGGGGCCCAGCTGAAGAACATTGGGAAGCCAGTGCCAGACCCCAGCTAAGCAGCCAGCCCCGTTGCACATATTGTGTGCACAAACCCCGTATTGATGGGTCTCTGCCACACCTTCACAGCAGTAGAAGTGTAGTGGTGTAGATCACGGAAGTCAGGACATAGGATGGAGAAAGAGAAAAACATTTTGTCTTTGTGTATACTGTTTTATACTGGTTGAATTAGATAGTAAATTAAACTACAAATGGAAGAGAATGGATATACTGTCAAGAATAAATTGCAGTCCTGAACCATGCATTTAAGCCCCTGCTATTGGATTAATCTCTTTAATACATACACTAATTTTTAAGGAAGGTGGTTTTCCATCCACCCTTGCATCTATTAGTGGAATTCACTATATTCACAGCTCATAACATTGAGCTCTGCTAGGCAAGCTCTTTTTGAGCTTAGCTGTCTTAAATGCATGTGAGTGAAACAAAGGGGTCCTGTGCCGTTAGAAAGCTGTCGTATTAACAGGAAAAGCCCAACCAGCTGAACATTCCCTACTCTAAACCATTCTTCCACAAGGACTCTCACAGCTTCCATTAACGTCAGGAGAAGCTAAACACATATGGAGACATATACAACTGTATGGCCTGAAGAGCTGTAACGTGCATCTGCACCCACACACACACTTGCACAAGAATATACACTCTTCACGCTCAGGAAATGGGAATTCAGCAGAACAAGGATATTAAAAATTATAACTGATCTTGTCAGGATCTCCAGACAACATTTAATTCTCCAGCTCTTGGGAGAGAGGATTAGGAAACAGTTTTATAACTTGGGTGGGGAGAAACTGGTGGATTGAAATAAAGATTCTGGGCTGATGAAACAGCTCAGCATTACTGAGTTCCTGTCTGGCTGGCTATGATCTGGTTCCTCTCACGAGTATCCCAGCTGAAGCTCAGGAAGGCAGCAATAAGTCTCAAAGGCTTGGGATTGTTGCCAAGAGAAGTGGAGTGTTCTTAGATAGTAAATGAGAGAACGTGGCTGTCTCTGGTGTTCATGGCTCCTGTCACTGCTGCTCCTCGCTGCTTGGGCTGCAGGAGCTGGGGATATGTATGGCTGTGGCTGGGAAAGTCAGCGTCTGGGGTCCATTTAGAAAAGATTAGTTTGGCCATGAGGGACCACTACAAATGCAAGTCTCACATTTAGCTGATGCAAAATTACTCCCTGAACAGCCTAAACCTGAATTTTTTTTTCCCCCCAACAAAAGATACGGGGTTTTTTTTCCATTGAAAATGTCATTTTGTGATCCAATATACAAATTCTTAAAACCTGAATATTCCAAGAGAAAATGAACTGTAGTTCAGCAGAATAGCAGTTCTAGTGATTCGAGCTGTCATTTGCTTCGATGAGTCCAAACCTTCATCTGAAATACATTCATCAGACACCCCTTGAGATCTTCTTGAAACATGTGCTGTTTTTCCTAAAACCAAGACAGTGTTACATCACAGAAATATTGTTTCTAAAACTTTGACCTGTGGGAGATAGAGTAGGGTTTTTAGTACCTGGAACAGAACTCTGAAAAGCCCCATCGAAACGTTTCATCTTTCCACCAGAAGGCTGATTGAACAGCTACACAGCACCTTGGAACCGCTGCAAGTCTTTTGCTAATCGATAACATAAAGATCAGAACCATTTTGCCTAAAATCATATTCTAAGGAGAAGATACACATCAAATCCAGATAGCTGGAAAAAATTCTCTGGGCTGTATAAGTGGAAGCCACAGTGCCTGAAGCAGCTTTTGCTATCTTTCACCTCTATAAAATTTTCTTGTCTTCAAAATTCATAGAGGCTGCAGCCTCATGAAAATATCTATTTTCAAATACATATTTATATATGTCCCCTGCCAAGGGTAATGTTAGGACTCAAAAAGAAATGGAAAATCATCCAAGTTTGAATTCTTCGCTAGTCTGTTGCAGGCTTGAAGAAGTAGATTTCTGGTTTTTGACACCGATTGTGCAGATCTTTATCAGAAAAATGCTATTTATCCCAAAGAATCAAGGTCTCACCAAATACCACCCTTGCCTTTCTTTTACCTTCCCTCTGCTGAAAAAGCTGTGGGATTAGAGGTAAGAAAAAGTACAAGGAATCTTCATAATATGTCAATGACATAAATCACCTATGGTGTACTTTTGATAGGAGGAACGAATGCTGCCAAAAATTGCCTACACGTGATGTGTGGGGATGCTGTGAAGTTTTGTTCTTGTCTGTGCAATGCAAAGTAGTCAAACCGCCTGACTCCTCTCAAAATGATTCATCCTATTCAACCAAATGTGAAAGAAATTGTGTGGCAGTACAGGCCTAACAGATACTTGTGCATTCCACATAATCGTACATACACGGTGCCTAAAACTCAAACACGCATCAGGCAAGCGAGGCTAACAATGATTAATCATATTCTAATTTCCACCTATTTTTCAAGTTAATACAGTGGTGACACTGCTATTATCTGAAATTGAGCTAAGTCCACAATGCTGCCTGCTGTGATTACTGATGGGCTGTGGCTTGATAAATTTTTTAACTGTTGATAAGGCTCAGCATCACCTGAATTTTAATAACTCTCAAATCTTCATTAAGAAAGTATCCTCACATGGGCAGGCAACAGCAGTTCCTGAGACTGTGGATGCACACAGTCTGATTGACAAGCCAGGCACAGCCAAAGCAGTGCGGGGCAGAAAGCTACTATGGTAGAAATACCATCGCTGTCCTCCCAAGACAGCGTGATTGATAGCACTTTGCAGAGGACTACTTATGACTGCTCTGTGCAAATCTTTGTATCGGTGCTCTGGGAACATTTTAATGCTTTCCACTCCCTTCCCAGCACCCGGACGGAGAGAAATGAAACGTTCTGCCATTCAATTGGTGGCTGTGTTTGCATCCCAGCACAGCGAGACCAGGTTTCCTTGGCCTGAGCAGAAGCAACGCTGTGCAGCTCTTTAACCCACGCTGAGAGCTCCCTGGTCGCATTCTGCACTTTCTCAGCCCAGGACCATCAGATTCCTTTGCTGGCACTCCACTTCCACTCATCTCCGCAGAGTGGTGTGGGGGTGAAAGCAAACAAGCTGAGTAGCTTGGAGGAAGTTTGGAAAGACGTTTCTGCCTAGTTTCGGCAGATACTGCCGAGTAGGTCTCCTCTCAGACTCCCACAGCTCTTGAGCAACACGTTTTGTGCTGACCACGGTACCACGCCGCGGGCGGCTCCTTCCCCTGCGAGTTCCCCTGCGGATTCCCTTGCAAATTGCAGAATTAACTTCTTTATTTCCTGTCTCTGCAAGCAATGTCAGAGGCCACGTAAACAACTTGCTGGGGGTCGGGGACCACGGCTTTACACAGGCAGCATGCAGGCAGCCTGCGTACCTAGATAAAAAATAACAGCAGCCTATATCCCTGCCTGAGCTGCATCAGCACACGGCAGATTTTCAGAGGGGAGAGTTGCCCTGAGGCAACTCAGGTTGCTTCTGCAACTCAAAATGTTGTGGGAAAATATTATTATACTCTTCCCATCCGTTTGCACTTTTTCTAAAGCCTTTCTAAGGGATGGGGCATTGGACGGGTCTGGCCTGATGCAACTGTTCTTCATCCATCACTGTCCTGTGGGCTGGGGACCTCTGCTCTCCTCTGGCTCTCCTCTGGGAAAGGACTAGTTGGTCATTGTAATTCCCTGCCAACTAAAACAGTTCAGTTCCATTCTATTCCAAAAAAGGTGCCTGGGTGGCAAGCTGATGCTTGTCCCTGTCTGCAAATCCCCCGAGTCATTTCCTCACAGCCCAGGACCCCACAGACTCTGTCACCACAGAGCAGGGCATCATTAATGCCCCTTCTTTCTCCTAGACAGAGAACTTACTCTCCAAATTGATGAGTTTTCAGGCCAAACTACCTCAGTTTCAGACATCAGGCTACCTCCATCAAGAATAAAACTGTGGAGACACAATGATCCCACATAGCATGCAGTCCCAAAGTCAGATGGCAGCTCTGAACAGTCATTCACGGCACATTGATTTTGGAATATCAACCAAAACTCATAAGAAACTCCCTTTTTTTGTGCAAGGAAATTTAAGATTATGCACCCCACTATAAAGCTTAGCTTGTAATACTTCAAAGCATTTTATCTCCCCTGCTTTATAGGAACAAATTGAGTATGCCACATTTCCCAGCAATATAAGCTAACTCCAGCCAGCAAAATGAAGTATATCTTTAGTAAAAACAGTAATTTTCCTTTGCTCTTCATTAACTATCTGAATCTTAACCAACCCTCCAAAGAATCCAGTGGTTTGTGTAAAATGGGGTAGCGATTGCAATTTGAACTCTCTATGCAGCTGGGGAACATCTTCTTCTCTTTTCCTCATCCAAAAAAAGGAAAAACAAACCAGAAATGTCATCTCCGCTCTCCCGCTGCTTGTTTCATCAGTCACTGGCATTTGTGATAATGCTGGGTGACTTCTGGGCTCCCAACAACACAGGGATCGGCTAATTTCATTATTTACTAGGGAGTTATGAACTGCACTTTGCTTGGATGACAAGACGAGGTTGTTATAAAGTATTTATTTCGCTTTCTAACATCTACAATGCCATGATGGCATAGGACCAGCGTGGATAAATCTATGTGACTCCAGTTCCTGGCACAAGAGTAAAAACTGTCAGGGGGTGGAAAAAAAGTATTGCCAGAATGCACTCGTCTCCAATTCACAGAGCTAGTCAGCAATTTCTTTTTGTAAAAGTGTAGCTGAAGAGAAAATATCCTTCTGAAAATGTCAGGAGGAGAAAGGTAATATTAATTTTCCTATCATGTTTTGATCTTCCACTCTTTATAGGAGAGCATTTAGTTCCTAATTTTTCATCTGTGGTCAGCATTTTGATGTAGATTGGTTCAAAATTAACCTGCATCTGTGCGTGCTGCTGTGATAAAGAACAGGGAAAGTTGTCTAGAGCCCCTCGTGCTCCCTCTTTCTCAAAAGCACAGTGCTCAGTGGAGCACACAGCCCAGCTTGCTTGGCTCACAGGGGAAAGAAAGGGCAGGAAGACCCTGCTCTACAGTTCCTGTGCCAAGACTCAAGTGTAAATATTTTTTAAGTGGACCAAACTCCAAGCGATTAAATACAATTTTAAAATGTTTTGTTGGGTTCACTACCTTGTCAGATTTTTTTTCTTCCTTCCAGAATTTGCTATTCCGCTGACATTTTTTATGACTATTTTTGCATTTTTTTCACAACTTAGTGTTAATGGGGTTTGTTGGGTTATGGAAACTCTAATTTTCAGATCTACTGGAAAACCTCAGCTTCCTTATAGCCACTGAAGAGGTTTATGTTTTGTTCATGTCACAAATCATGTTCCTTCAGTAGCTGTTGAAATTAGGAGACTATCTAAGTGAGGTAAAGACACCCGCCTAAAGTAACTTTTCTGTAGTGAGCAGCACTGAGCAGAATTTTAATTGAGTATAATGTAAAATAAATAAATAAATTAAAAATCATCCTAATTACTTTTTCTCCCAAATGAAAATATGTTCAGATGATTGTGGCACATTTCTCCCAGTCTAGATGTTTTCCAAAAACCAACAAACTGTTTCACACAGAATCTCCTTTGAATTTCAAAACTGTTGATGGAGAGGAGAGGCTACATGCCACGTGTTTTTGCACAAAGCTGTTTGAATGCTCTCTGAGAAAAAGAATTCAATGTCATAAAGAACTTCTGCCCATGAAGAAGATATGAGTTTCTGGCCATTTCTGAATTTTATTTTTTTCCAAGACAATTGTTAGCCTTAATATGTTGAATTCAATAGACAGGGTTTTTTTTCCTAACCATGTTTTAGCAATGCCACTCAGTATCCTGATAGGCAAATAAAGCTCTAGAAACAAAATCATCAAGAGAGATAAAGCAACGTATCCAGCATCACTTGCTCATCCCCTTAATGACAGTTTTGTACCTGAGCAAACATTTCCTCACAGCCAAATCATTTCACCCACCAGAATTCCAATTTCCCCTGTCTCCAGAACAGCTAATAATGTGGCTAATTCAAAATGATTTTCTCTAACCACATTAACACTTCAATTTGGCTTCAGAATAACTTGAGATAGTTATGTGTGAGCTTCCAAAAATTGCTGTTTATTACTATAAAACAATATTTGAATGACAAGAGGCAATTGCCTTGAATTGAGCTGGATGCAATTATCATATGCAGCGATTAGGAAACACGACTGCAAGTCATGATGTTAATATGAACTGAGACAATAAACTCTACGCTTGACAGCTATTTAAATGGATTTTCTCTTCTGCAAGATAACAATGCCACGACAGTGACATTAGTGCAGTGTGGGAGTTCTGATGCCAGACTTCTCATCACGAACTTCCTAGGGTTACCTATCATCAGAGGAAAATTCAGGACCTCTAGAGGTCATCTAGTCTAATTTCCTCCTCACATAGTGTCGGTTATGAATTAAATCAAAGCAGGTCACTCAGGGGCTTCTTGTGTTTTATTCTACGTTGATTAAATACAGTGCGTATAAACTTGAAAGAAGAAAGAAATGAACCTAATTGAAAAATCAGATTCTAACACATGAAGAAAAACAAAACCAAAGAAACCAACCCAGCAAATCATGCCAAAATTTTTTAAATAACCATTTCCTATTATAAAGGGATGTTCTTTCACGGCTGCTGCCTCTGAATTATTTTTGTGGTGATGCCAGTTAGCATTACCTTACTGTCAGGAATGGCAAGTCCTTTGCTGTCTGGGGCCTGAGGTGAAGATTTTAACTATTTTTTCTAGTCTGTCCAGGATCAAACACAGATAAGGTGCAGCTGAGTTATGTGTTTCTTGGGAAAACAGACTGAACGAAGCTTATGGAAAGAGAATGAAAGGAGAAAATTACATCAGAAGTGCAGCACTTTCAAAGCTTCTAGAAGCATCAGTTCAACTTATGGCAGTCCTGATTCAAGTCCATGTCAGTTAGGGATGGACCAGATTTGAAACATAGAATTCCCAAGATGCTTATTTTGTAGCACACAGGGATGTGAGAGATGAAACTGTGCTGTTTTGGGGCTGGGTATCGTTCTAGGAAGTGCCCCCCTTTCCACTTCAGTCAGAACTCACAAGGATTGGCCAATCTTCCAAAGTCAGCAGCAACAAAAATACTTAATTTCTGGTGCTGTGATCTTGAGAACTTCCCAGGCTTAGTTGTGGGATATCAGCAACCTCATTCAAACCTGAATTTCCAGTTTTAGCTCTCATTTACCCTCAGCCTTAAAGCCAAATGCCTGTCCAACTCCAGCTGAAAATTGTAGCTCCTCTGCAAACCTTTCCACTCCTGAGACACAAGCTGTAGCTTCCTAAACTTGCATCAGTGCCTCTGGTTAGAATGCGTGTTAGCTATTTGCCATTCAATCCTTCAGGGGAAGCAGATCCTACAGCATTCACCCCGGGCTTTTTACAAACACAGCCTTCTTTTGTCTGCCCTTCACCCAGTCCCGCGGCTTTGCGTGGCTCCGGCGAGGATGCACCGTGTGCCAGCCAAGGGTTTTCCGAAGGTCAGGCTTCAGAAGCATCTTTGTGGTGATGGCAGCTCCCTTGCAGTAGCCACAGATGTACAGTCAGCCCTGCTTGTCCACGCACCAGGCATGAAAACGCTGCCCTGTGTGCTGATGCTTGCCCTGGGGAAACTGTGCATCACCCTGCCTGGATTCTGCTGGGGAGCCTGACCAGCCTGACCAGTGAAAGCTGCCCACACGGTCTCTGAGACGACAGATAAAATCCCATGCTGTCACACTTTCCCGCATCCCTGGGGCAGTGGGCACCCAGAGATGGGAGGCTCAGAGAAATCTCTTGGCAGGGATGGTAACATTATCAGAGAGCAGCTCTCAGGCCATCCGGCTATGCACTTTCTGAAGCATCAAGCACTCCTCTGGTGAGAGGTGGGAAGAACAAGGGCCATACAGCACATCCATGTAATAGAGGAAGAGATTTCTCTGTTAGCTCTCACTTCCCTTTCTTGACAGGCTGCAGCTGTGGTAATGAGTTGATTTCAAGGAGAAAGAGGTGTCTAAGAGCTTTTGAGAATCTCAGCGAGTGCTTATCTGCACACCCTTAAATATGTGGCCCAAGGTCATGGGGCCACCAAGCCAGCAGACTTCCCCTGGAGGTCACCTCTGAACCACACTCATCGAGTGCCTTTTCATGAGTGATGCTATGTGCTGTTTGGGTGAAACCATGGTGATCCTGGAAAAAGCTCTGTCCTCCAGCAACCGCCAGCTCCTCATTTCAGTTTGTGTTAGGAAACGTGTTCTTCCCACTGGAGAAAACAGCTAGAAAGCAGTGCCTTTCTCAAAATGAGTAATAAATGGTGCGTGTTTGACGAAAAGCGGAGCTTTCTGTTTCCTTGGAAATGGAACATTTTGTGGGTTTGTGGGACTGTACTTCAGCAGAGACTGGCTGAGATCTGTGTATCTATATATGTGGCCACAAAGGCCAGGTTCTCTTGGCTGAAGATTTCAGTATCCATCACACATTGGTGAAACACAGCTAAAACCATTTCTCTGACTGGGCAATTCAGAGACCATAATGGTGGGAAATCTTTTTTAACAACAAAAGTAAGTGCAGCTGAAGGAAGAGAAAATTACTTGAAATCTTGTCTGCTTAGTCACCTGTGAACTTTGTCTTTAATTTTATTGTAGAATGGAACTATGGTCAGAATCCAGGTTTGCTAGTTTTGTGATCCTCCTCTAAGAGGCCAAAATACCAGCCAAACCTCCTCCTTTCATCTCTGAACAGCAACCAAACCCAAGACTTAGTAATTACAGTATAATCATACTGCACATAAGTAAGACAAAAAGTTTTTCTCAATAAAGCAAATTGTAAAATCCTCTGAGACAGGAGCCCAAAGGCTCATGGAGATAACATCCTGTCACCCTTTGGCTCCTCAGGGCCTTGAGATTCATAACATTTTCCCTATAAATCCCCTTCACTTCCAGTTATCAAACGAGATGGATCTAGCCTATGGATTAAGCATTTGCTCAGCACTCCTTCTCCCTCTAAGGCCATAACACCTAAAAGCTGTCAGCAACACTTGTCACCAAATATTCACTACACTCAGAGCTAGAAATACATTCAGCTTTAACGAGGGCCAGCAGCAGTTTAGGAACATTTCTCTTGGCACAGGAGCACTTTTCCCCAGCAGCTGCGCAGCCCAGGGTGTCAAATAGTTTTTTCCAGGCACCATGTTAAAGCCTGAAAAACACAGCTTTTGTTTTCCATTAGTTTTGGTGCACCGCTCTGCCATGCAGTTCTTCAGCCTGAACTGCAGGAAGATTGTGAGCTGGAGATTTCAGTAAAATTAAGATTTAAAGCCTGAGGGGCAAAGCATATAGTCAAAGGATGTGACGAGGGAATCATATACTCCATAAAGAGAAAAAAAGGCCAAAACAAAATTAATTTCTGTTCTCCTTTTCACTAAGCTACGGATGTCCCAGTCTCCAGCACATTATTTCTGGCCAAGCAGTTTGTCAGTGATGCCCCAGGGGCAGAACGGCTGTCTGCTCACGATAGCCACAAGAGTCTGGGCGTAAAGATTTTAGGAGAAAAATAATGAGAATTCTCTCAGACCCAATCCAAACACAACTGACACCTTTCACACTACGTGCAGGAGAGAGAGACTCCAGCTTCCAGCTGCAGAACTGAAGAACAGATGTTTCAGCTGCAGTGTGGACACAGGTGTGAGGACTTCAACTGGAGAACAATAAATCTGAAAGGGAACAGTTGTCCAAGCAAATTGGAGGTGCAGTGGGGCTGGTGGAGACAACGCCTTTCTGACACCCTGGAAAATTCTTACAAACAACACTGGGTCTATCAGGGCTTTAAAATTAGTTGCAATATTTTCACAACCAACTTACCACCATTTGGAGGGAGATCTATTCTTGCTAGCTTATGCTGGCTAACCTAGAAGGACTGCACGATTCTCCAACAGCTGGGGCCAGCAGCAGCACTCTGGAATTTCCACCCAGCTCTGCCTGTTCAGCCAGATGAGCCAATGCTTTGTGCAGTTGTGGTTCCTCTCCTTCTGGCCAGATGTCACCTGAGCTCCTGTCAGGAGCTACATGAGAGAGGATGACTTGGTGACAGCTCTAATGCCTGAGAGTAAGAAATCTATGAAGCTTTTCACACACTCTTCCCTTCCACTGAAAACCAGCCAGACCACAGCCAAGAAGAACTGTGACTTTAAGGGAAAATCAAAGGCTTTCAGCTGGGTTTCATTTCTAAGGCTGTCCTCTCCAGGGAGTTAACTAGAAACACGCTTAGAAATCAAAGTGGAGTCTTGTGTAGGTCTCTGTAAGGACAGGGAAGGTGTCACCAAGGCCCAGAGGTGAGCAGTGCTCGGAGGAGTGCTCTTCATAGGAGGAGCAGTGATGGCTCTAATAACGCCCTCCCCAAACCACGCACATTGCTTTCCTCACCTTCCTCTCACCTGCAAGCATTGCCTGAGCAAGAGAGGCTCTACCATGTAGAACTGCAGCAGAGGAAGAGGATTTCCTGGGCTTTTGCCTCAAACTGGAAAAGAGACAGAAAAAACCCAAACATTCCTACAAAGAGTTTTTTAAGCAGAGAAAACAAATCAATTGGCATCTAAAGAAAAGATGGGTTTGCTTTTTTTCCTTGAGGAGGGCATTCAGAAGACTCACTGAGCCAAGTAACAATATCTCCCTCTTCTTTAAAAGCTGAAGTAAGTTTCATGATATAAATCTTCACGTTTCCTTCCTGTGGCTAACTCTGTATGGCATTTAATTGGTTAACAGTCCCTGAGAGCAATCCTTGCATTGCAGGTGGCACAGTAACGTCGATTTTAATTTAGCATTGTATATGCAATAAAAATTCAAAGCTCATGCACGGGAGAAAATTTTAGAATCAGCAAAACTTATATGTGAAGGGATACTGTCAAGGTGTGTCATGTTGCCCTGAAAACCAGGGTATGTGTATTATTTATGTATAAATATTACATGTTTATACATGCACACACACACACTTTTGTTTCCAACATTGAGGTCATTACTTCCAAGGCTGATTTAATCCTCTTCATGCTGTTTTTGTCAAGCCTCAAGTCTCTCAGAAGTTGGCATTGCCAGCTGAACTATGTTGTTGAACCAGTTTCCAAGACAAATTCAAATGTTCATGCGGGAGAGGAAAACTGAGATTCAAAGTCTGCTTCTAAATTGCAAGGTGACAGATATTTCTTTTCATAAAGAGCCTGAACATTACTGCCAGAGGAGAAAACAGAAGACCTAATAACCCATACTAACATTTTGGACCTTCCCCTGATGCCACATTGGGCCGAGGACAACCATCCAAAGAGACAGGGGATTGAGTCAGGCTTCCATTATGCAGGCAGGCTCTTTTCTGAAGCGCTGCAGGTCAGAAGGCTCTTTAGTAGGTGGTTTTAGGCCAGCCTAGAGGTAGATTGCAGAGTGCTATAGAAAACCTGTCTCGGCACTTATCTCAGGAATCCAAAACTGGCTGATCCTCAGCACCCCTGGGTTCTCGTGCTACTGTGGTCTGAAGAACCGAGAGTTCATTCTTTAGTTCTTTGATGCACAGAATAGGACCTTTCCCATCAGTTTAAGTGGTTTATTAGAGTGCATAAGGCATTTGTCAACCAGTGCAGTGAAAAACAGTAATACTGGAGAGTGGTGCCCGTTGTGTGAAGTGAGGTGGTTCGAGGGTTGCCTGTCACCACATGCTTGTGTGAACCCTGGGCTGCCAGGAGCATTGTTTTCAGTTGTGCATTTTCTATTCCTAGCTTTTGATCTTCTTCTATCAGCTTTCCTAGAACAGCAAATAGGTTTTCTTTCTCTTTGTACTTCTCCTTCTTACCTCACGTCTCTTCCTCTCCTAGCGCAAGGTCTTCCTATGAGTGCTGACAGCAGTTCCCATCCAATAGGGACTATCACCCCAGCCCTTCATCCTCCTCAGTTTTCATGGGCAGGCTGCAGAGCATGAGGCTGACCAGGCTCTGTAACCAGTACACCCACAGCACTGGGTGGGAATCTCCAAGACTCATCTATCTTCCCTCTTTCCCTGGGCAAACAGGCAGCATCTCCAGCTTCATGTGACTGAATATCAGAACCTATGTGAAGGCTTTTGTCAGTCTCCCAGATGTCTTCCCTCTCTCCTTCCAGCCCTAAACCCACAGTTTGGAGTATCTTTCTCTCCAGCAGTGGATTTACAAAAGCTCTTTTCTTTTTCCTGACAGTGTCTCAGCCCTAGGGAAATAAAACAGTGCAAGTAGACTTTGAAAAATAACTTTCAAAGGTCCCTAAAAGCATGATGTGCAGCAGATTTGGGGATTTTTCTTTGGTTTTATTTTGTGGGGGTTTTTTGTTTGGGTTGTTTTTTTTTTATTATTATTGTTCTTTGCATGCTTCTGTGCCATTCTCTTTACAGAGAAAAAGACTTGGTTTGCAAGCACGATACATGTCTGCAAACTTAGCATGCTCAGGTGGGAAACTCCCAAATACAAGTCTTGGGGCTACTCCAGAAGGTCCCTTTCTGAATACCCTGCTTGACTTGGAGAACTTCATAGCATGTTAAGTAATGAAGAGCTCATTTATGCCTTGCTGAAGGCATCTCTGCTTTACAATCTGGAGAGTGAGGCTGGCAGAATTTATTGAGTCTTTGTGTAAGTGTACCAGGCTCCTGTTTTAGTTTTTCTGTTTGGTTGCTTCTGAATGGGTATAAAAAGTCGAATGGACCCGGAAAGTGGAAAAAAAAAAAATACATCACACTCCCTCCTGCAATTTAAAAGGAGGCAACATCTGATAATAAAGTTTACAGCTTAATGAGTTGCATCTAACATGCACTTCTATCTCTGAGTGCCTCAGCTTATGGCTTGAGGATCAAGCCAGCGACTCAAAATGATGCAAACAAACAGACCATATTTATAAACATGGTTTATAATCCCATTGTGCCAAGTGATTACTCCATTACACAGATGACCAGATGCATTCATGAATGAGCATCCCAGGCGGGACAATTCACTTCCCCCCAGTGCAAACTGACAGGCCTAATTCTGACCTCCTTAAAAGGATTTGTGTAAAGTGCTTGTAGAGCAAGCAGGAAAGATTCTGCTTTGGGAATCATTAAAAACTTCACCCCGGTTCTGTGTCTCTGGGAAGATTGTGCAGGGACCACCACATTTCCCTGGTTTTGTAACTGGCTGTAGGACAGGATGAGCACACAGAGGTCACGGGGAGAAATAACCAGCTTCCACTCTCAGATTCACTTTATTTAAAAGAGCACCAAGCCCTAGAAGGCCTCCTTGTCAAAAGCCAGACCAGGAGCTCTGTTTTCCAACTGGCACATTTCAAAATTGAGACACTGCTGAACGAATGAACCCTGCAGCAGCCTGAACTCTTTAAAATACGTGATTGGGGGCCTGGGGAGAAATGTTCATTCCCTGCTGGTGTAAGTTGGCGTCAGCAGTTGGTGTAAGCAGCAAACATAAAAAAGGCAAAACTATTTTCTCTCCGAAATCTCAGCCTAAACACCAAGCAAATTTTTACTTGGAGGCAAAGCTCTGAGGAAAATGGGCTTTATCTGCACTTTAACAAAAACTCTTCCTGCCTGCAGCAAAATGAGCATCATGGAACCAGCAGCAATCATTTCCTTAAAGATTTTACCCTTCTTGCAAATCAAGAAAGTCAGCTGGTAAAACCGATGTGCTAGACAAGGACTCCTGCCATCACTCGCGTAACGTTGTGCCTAAGATGACTCCTGACAAAAGCAGCAGCAGACAAACTGGGGCAGATGCAGGGAGCAGATTTTCATAGGCTGGGAAGCAAAAAAACGCAGCTGGCTTGGCATTAGATTTGTTATTCATTTTGCTTTAGTATTGCTTTATGTTTTACAAAGCACAACACTTATTTTGCTCCATCACGCAGGGACAGCCGTTTGCTGTAGCGCGGGACTCTCGCATCATTTGCTTTCTACAAGCTTTCTACAAGCTTTCTACAAGCTTTCTACATCCCCAGCACCCCTCTTCGGATAGGGTCTGTGGGTGGTTTCTTCTGTGCTGAACTCCTACCTTTTGTTCCTGCCTTTTGGGTTGGAAGGGACCTCTGGAGGTTCTCTCATCTGCTGTGGTGCTGCAGAGCTGAGCTGTCTCTAGTGGGTGGTGGAGCAGTGACCTGCCACCCCAGGAGCTGCATTTGCTCACGGGCAGCACTTTCCTCACACGTACACCCTCTGCTCTGTCACCCCTGGTCTCACCAAAGTAGTTTTCTTTCTGGGCTCTTCAGGCCAAAGCAGGCTTATCCTCCCTCTCATCAAGCAGCCTTTAAAGGACTCAGGGTGACTTGAATGTTATTCAAGCAGATACCTAAATGCCTTGGATGAATAAGTCTCCTGGTGGGTGCTGAGCTGATTTACCTGCACTCCTTCAGAGGGGGCACACACCACAGAAAAGAGCTGTAGAACCTCTCTTTGCAAATTGCTCTTTCAGTCCCATCCCACTAGGATAAGTAGGATAAAATTAGGCTGAATACAACACATCTGCAAGGACAACAAACTTCGGCTGGGATTTTCAGGTCAGGCCAAGTTGGTTCAGTGGGGACCAGAAAAGAAATAAAATATTTCCAAATCAAACAGCTTTTTAAAATTTAAAGTTGCTTTTGACTCTTTTTTGACGAAGTTCTCATAAGATTTGGGTAAGGAGGTGAGGTTGAACTTTGGAACTATGAGATACATTAATTTATTCAGAGGTGGGAGGTGCAAAGACAGGGATGCTCACTGGCAACTCTGGGGCATGAAGGCTTTTATTGTCCCCATGCTGTATGCAGAAAAAATAGGTAATCTATGCGACTGGAACGAGCTCCCTCAATACACACTGCTGAAGGTACAAACCCTGGTCCTCTATTTGAAAGGGAACTTGTCTTTTTAACTGTAACTAGTGGTGAAACTCAATGTTCTTCCTTCCCCCTGCAGTTCTTGCCTTGTTTATACCTCTGGGCTGTCTCAGCTACCAGAACAATGATGCTATGTAAATAACAAAATAAGTTACCCATCTGCCTAAAGGCACTGGATCCATAAAGGCTTATGTCTTGACAGGTCTTTACAGCCCTGGCTAATTAATCACTTGAATTCAGTGCCAGTACTCTGAGTCTATGACAGCAAGCTTAAGAATAAGTCTGTATTAGAGCAGAACCTTGGATGGCCAGGCACGTTGTATAAATGTACTAAATAACCTTTTAGCCCACTAAGAAAGAAGTTTAATACCACTGTTTCACTGAACACATAGCAAGTGCTTTGGAAGAGAAAGATGACAATAGAATACTGGTGAAAAAGAGGGAGGCCTTGACCTTAAGTGTCTGTGAGAATCGGCAGAGAAGCCCATGACCTGCAGCTTCTGAAGAAAACAGTATTGCCAACACAGGGCAAAATAAGCTGAACTCTGGCATCAGCAAAACAGAGATTAAATGCTTGAAAAGACAAAAAGCCTGTGCTGGCAGTATGGAGGAAATAAGCTGGACAATAATCAAAACCCAGCTTGGCCAAATACAGAAAAGCATTACTGCAGTCTGGTACAACCTGTAAGAGACAAGACTTCCAGCCCTGGTTTTAATAGTCAGAGGGATTCAGGAGTCACATAATGGATGATCAGATTGTTTTTTACTGACACTGAACAGTCACACTGTTTGCAACTTCATTGCTAAGTGAATAGGTAACGCAGTAGTAAACTTCATCTGCAAATTCAAACTGCTCTGCACCATCATGATAACCAGGTAATATTTTCCCAATTGCTTGAACTGCGTGAGTGACTCCAAAGCAAACCTCTGTTAAAGAGAATCACTGGGAATCATTTTTCTTCCATAGCCCTTAAATAAGTGCTCAGCATTCATATCAACTCATTTAATGATGCTCATAATAATGAGCTTGTAATATCTCATCCCTCCTTCACGAGCAGGGCTCCTGGCCCCAACTGTGCTCTCTGCAAGACCAGACTTACATAACTGCAGACAAACACCCCTCCTCCTCAAAGTCACCATAGCCGAAAATAAAGTTGTTTGCCATCAGCATAAAGTGATAAGTACTAAAAAGTGAAAGCAGACAGCTTAGAGGAGGAATAGTATTTAAAAAGGGGAGAAGACAAAAGTCATCAAATAGATGCTGGTGGAAAAGCAGACTGAATCAGTGCAGCGAAGGACATCTCTGCGGGTACAGACCGCAGGGCATCTATTTAGATGAGAGCAGAAATCCCTGACAGCCTTAGGCCAAGATGCTCACAGGCCATTTCACACTGCAACACAGTTATGCTGATGAAATAAGCCAAAAAGACAGAAATATTTTGGATCCATTAAGGGAATTTACAGTTCTAAAGGACTCGCTCTTCCTCAAACAGACGCCTCTTACTGTCTCCTTCACACTGGCTGGTTTCTTTCTCTGGACAGAATAGGCAGGAAAACAGTGTTTCTGGAGATGATTCTATGGGTTACAGTGCTCTTGTTGTTGTAAGGACTCAAGTGTAATCTCAGCTCTGCCTCATTTTCATGTGATTAACAATAGCTGTTCAAACACTCCATGCTTGTGAAAGAATGTAATCCATGATAACAAGAAGAAAAGAAATTTCTACCAGGAATAGTGAGAACTGAACTCTCTGGATGTGTCACTAAAGCTAGAGCCAGCTGAAAGCTTCAACTGAGTCAGTGTAGGCAGAAATGAACTGGAGATATATTTGTGTCAGGCTTAGCTGATGAGGTATCACATCCGAACCATGTAGTCTGTGATTTCACATGGCAAACACAGGAAATTTTCAGAGGAATATATACTACCTGTCCTCTACAGTGTCCCCCATAATGGGAATAGTCTTACTAGCCGTTGAAAGATAACAGGCTTTAAATGTTGTTTATAACTATTTATAACTCTAGGCTATTCCTAACTGGCTAGCAGATGTAGACCACTGCTTTCCACTTTGGCTGTGGAATGCAGCTCTGCTGAGCACTGCTGCCTGAGCCACTGGTCAGGCCTTTTGCAACCACAAACCAGATTATCAGAGACTGAGCGTTTGGTGAGGATTTACTGAAAGCATAATGATGATGAATAAATGTTGCTTAGTGGTTGTCTCATTCCTTGTCACTCTTTCATTCAAGTCTAGAGCTGGTCAAAGAAATGTCTTAGCCCAATTAGATTGGCAGTGAGAGGGAAGATGGAGACCAGAACCAAATGAAGGAAAAACAGAGCAGAATATCTTATTTCCTTTATAATTTTCACATAGCAAAAAAACAACAACAAAACTCAACCCCAGGTAAACTTTTTTTTTTAGGTCAGCCTTCAAGGTTTTTCTCAGCCAAAGGAAAAATCAATGTTTCAGTTGTGTTGCTCTCTTGCTACCCTTTCTTTCAGACGTAGATCAATTTTAAACGAAAACAGTGCTCTCTTGAAATTAAAATGAGAAATGTTTTATCTAGAAAATGTCAAGCTAAATAGGCTGATATTTTTCATTATTAAAATGTTTAAATGAATGCCTCTGTTTTTCAGTATCTTCCCTCATGTTTGGGGTTTTTTTTTCAATTGAAAATATTATTAATCCAAGTTCAGAAAAAACTGGTGCCTCCAATATGTGCACTACTTTTCTCCAGGACAAAAAGGGTACATTCCAGGGCCTGAGGGCCAGAAGAGCCCTGGAGCCAGCTGCTGAGGCCACCCTCAGCTCATGAGGTTTGCCCACAAGCAGACATCCGTGGGCAACAAGCCACTGTGACCCTCAGGCTTGGTGAGGAGAAAGGCAATGGGATAGGGAAACACAACACATCTGCTTTTGAATTGTTTCTTTTTTTATTCCTCACTGCCTAAATGCAGTGTCTCAAACCTCTTCTCTTTCTGTTGACTTCAGTAGGAATAGCTCCTACTCGGGATGAATACTCAGGATCTCCGTGTTGTCTCATGGACCATGCACACCCCTGTGAATCTGTGCAACTCTGTTTCTTCATTTCAAAAGAAAAGAAGGTTCAGATCATGGACTTGCACACTAACTGGGCACTGCAACTGCCTGGAATTCTGACATTCAGTTAACACTGACAGTTGAGTTCTTGCAATTTATATGAGATTTCATCAGAATACAGTCCAATATTCAATTAGGAACCTTTTTTTGGGTACCATGAAGAACACTGTGATCAATATATTAAAGACTAGGAAGCCTTTGAAGTTGAGCTGTTCTAATTAATCTATTTTATTTTGCACTTTGCTTGTCTCAGAAAAATATTCTTTCACTTCCAGTCTGTTCCCAGTACTGATAACTGATCCTGTCCCAGCATGGAGGGACTGGATAAGCTGCCCTCCTGAGATGACATTTAACCCTCCACTGCTGAGATACTCTTAACAAATGAGCTAACCTCTGAGCAGCAACCTGCAAACAAACCCAGAACATATTTGCCTCTTTTGCAAATGCATCCTGATTATCCCAGGCTTACAGGCATAACCAATCCTTTGACTCATCTGCTCCCCTTAAAGCACTTACTGATGTTGTATCAGCCAAGTCCTGGTCTACTGCAACATGCTAGGCTGGGAATCCATTGCAACTTAACCACTACGTATAAGCTAGAAGGAGCAGCAGATGTGCCCAGTAGCTTGGGAGAAGTAGATGTTACATTTCATTACGTGACATAGCTAAAAAGGAAGTAGAAACAAAATGACGTGTGCAATTAATGAAGGGCAGGAAACTTTAATTAGATTTAAGTACATAATATCAAGCAAGTATTTTGCTCAGACGAGACAGTTTGCTGAACTCAAATCACTGCTAAATCTGAATAGCCTGTCTGGTTCCTACACTTCATAATACTTAGAATCAGAGCTTCGAGCATCAGAGTAAGAGTGTCTGAAGGCATATTCAAATATCTCCAGAGTGGAGAACAAATAAATGGTTTAAACTTGCAGCCATCTGTGGTGAGGGTTATCATCCCCTGACTCTGAAGAGAGAGCAATTACCAGAAGCCCTTGGCAATTAGGAAATGCAGGATGGTGTTACTTTACCATTGTAGGCTTTGGGTACCACTAAATACACGTACATGGCATCACAGTAATGGGATTCCCAAATTGTGTCCTGTGCTCTGCTTGCAGCCCTCAGACTCTTTCCGTGCAGCCTGCAAAAGGATGCCAACATACAAGAGTTGGAAGGAAGGGAGCACACGCTGCCCCAGCACCAGCGCTCTCCCAAAGCTCACATCTAGGTGCCCAGTATGGACTGGGCACATCAACGACACTCGGGTTAGGAGTTTGAGGACATGAAACTCTGGTCTGCCCTCAAATATATGGGTTGTCACAGCGTAGATGGCCTAAGGGATGATTCTCCAGGGCGTCAGTTGGCTTAGTATGCTGAAGAATGTGGAGTAAGCAAAACTGGTACATCAGCATTTCTGCCTTTGCTACCACCACAGAGGGTGGAGGGTTTGTCTGGGATGAATCACTGCAGAGATGTATTGAGTTAGTGTGGGCCCTAGCATACAAATGAAATGCTGCTCCCCATCCAAATCCCTCACTATTTTCCCCAGCTTCCCCTGATTTTCCCAGTTCTGCACATGCTTGCGAGCTGTGCAAGTAGACATTGAGTAAAGGGGGTCGAATTGACTGCCAAATGTCGCTTTGGCCACTGGGCACAACTGGTTTTGCCTTTCTTGGTAAGACTAAGTGCTTTGAGAGAAAACCAGTGTGTCAGTATGTCATTATTTGAAGGACCAGCCTCTGAAATGCAAAGTGCAGAGCTTCAGTTGTACAGGCAGACTTACATGACACTACATACTATCAAGTGCTTTACCTTGCAGCCATACAATGGAGGTTTTAATGGAACCTTAGTAATCATGAAAAATTATTGGCACAGCAATAAATGTTGATGAAAACAACAGTAAGTAAATAAGGAGAGACGTTAGTAAGAACAGTACTATGAAGCACATTGTCTTCTGCACGGGGTTTAGGGGGTCATTATGTACGTTATGTTTGCAACCATCTACTTAATTGCAATATTTTGCTAGTAATTGACAATGGTCAATGCAATTAAAAATTCATCCGATGGATCTGTAAGATTTATGGAGACTCTAAAGCTTAAAACAGAACTGAAGTCATCTTGAACTGATGCAAAATTCCCAGGACAACAGAGCAAGCCATACATAGAGTGGAATTTTAGGTAGCATTAAACATACACAAAAGTCAGTACTGTATCTTCTATGATAATAATATCCTTATAGAGATAATCTACACTAACCAATTGGCCAGGAGCACTGCAATGTACCAATAATGAATTATCTTCAAGGAGAACTTTGCACTTAAATGATGCCAGTGTGCTTTGAAGGTGATTTCAGAGGATCTGCACTTGTATACATGAGTGGAGGATGCAATGATATTTTTCTTCCACACACATTGACATTCAGTCATGGATGAGCAGCTGCCTACTAGCTAACAACACTGCTTTGTGTGACTTCTGGTAATACTTGCCTGGTTGAAAGCTGGTGAGAAATGAGATGGACCCAAATCATGAACTGAATGGTTTGAGCCTGTATGAAGCTACTCAGTTAGTAGCACTATTATCGATTCACTTACTAGAGCACATAAGACAATTATTTATCTCTTGATGTTTCCCCCTATAAATCTGTCCAAGAACAGACATTTCTTTGTGTACAGACTTGTTGTTTTACCCTTTTGACCCCTAATTATTCCCAGTCCCATCACCAAACACTTCATGGTGGCAGTGAGATTGCCCCCATCTAGTTTCCTTGCATATCACAGTCCTGATATTCCGCCAGAATCTCACAGGAGGTCAGGTAGAAAAAAAATCCTCGACAAAGAAAAGTGATTCAGAACCTTGTGATAAATCTTCAAGCATTTTATCTAGGATGTGGCAGCTCACTTGAGTCCATCACTAAATACTCACATCTGCTTCTGCAATAGGTGGGCCTACCAGAGCTTTCCAAGGCTTGGGTCCAGAAGGCAACTTTCCCATGTTCATGGGTGCTTGGCTCCCGTGTTTTGGTTGGGTTGATGCCATCTCTCCTTTCTCTGACAGAATGTTGTTGTATTTAAAAGTAGGAAACTCCATCTGCTGTATGGGAAACTGAATTGCAGCTAATGTCAATGTATTTCTCTCCTGCTCAGGGAAGGGATCGCCATTCAGAAAGTATGATCACAGACCCATAAAGATCCAGACAGGCTATTGGTTTCTCTCAGATTCCTTTCCCAATAGAAGAAAAACAATTGACACTTGCAACACGCAAAACTTAACAGAAGTCAGATAAAAGAGCAGAACAGTGAAATTTATCCAGTTGTCAAAGTTATTTTTTAATGATTCCCAACACTGTAGCATCTGGCTGGACCTTCCAGTGGCTTCATATCTACTCCTGACGCGTTTCTTCTGGTGCATATCAGGGAAGGGATGAGGAAAATTGTGTCACTGGGCTCACAGGGTTTTGAATGTTGCGATCCCAGTTAAACAGCATTAATTGTCACTGCATGAGTTATCTCACTGAGGCCGTAAAGGCTGTTCTCATATCTCACATATGTCTGAATGCTCTGATTTAATGTCACTCAGCCCTTAATCTGATCAAGCTCACGATAGGGGTCACAATACAACATTCTCAGAGCCATGCTGTCAGACCAGTGGGTCACTGTGCACTCACAATGTTCACAGATCTACCTAAAGACCCAGCTACGAGGCTGTGAGATGCACTCACACAGCACTCTCTATTCTTCTGGGGCAGTAGCTTGTTCAGATGCCACTCAAGCTGTATTGCTTTTTGTTGGTCACTGTTCCAGGCTTCATTGTCAGGAGACAGCATGTGAGGATTCCGTTTTCAAAGACTTATTAAGCAACCTGGAAAAAAGCCAACAGAGCTAACTAATAATAATATTTAAAGTAGATCCCAGTAAAAAATATAGTGCCTCGCTACAACAATAGCATCTCCAGGCTGTTTTTAGACACAAGATCCATCCTCAACCATTAAACCATGTTTGATAATTTGGAGAATAAAATTGTTCTGTGATTCTTTAAGATTAATATCTTCTACAGAGATGAATGAGCTAAACCCTCATGTCTGCTCTCATGACAAGCTGTCAGATAAAGTGCTAAAGTATAAATAAAACAAATACCAGATTTCCTTTTTTGTCTGGTTTTTAGAAAAGTATACTCAGTGCCCCAAATAAATCCTCATTATGTTGCTTTTCTTAAAATAAGATTAGTGAGAAAATAGTTTAGCACATGAAAAATTCCTCTTCCATCATAGATTAGTTGGCAGTCTCTGAGAGAGAGACTGGAGACATTCCTTTTATCTGATGGAAAAAAACTCTTTCTTCCTGGACTGAGCTATGGCAGCTTTATTCATTAACATTTTCTTCTTCTGTTGAAAAATGCCAGTGGGTGAAGGAAGCAGATGATCTCTGGTAGGACCTTATTAACCTAGACTTTGGGAAGCTGCAGTTTGCTGCTTCCCACAGGCTGGGAAAATCACTGAAATCCACACTTCCACTGAAATAAATTCCCTGAAGGAGAGGGAACATCATCTCTCTGTGCCACAGTTCACAATCTGGAAAAGAAGGGTCAAATATTTTGTCACTTTAAGGAGGCATGAGAGAATTACACTAATTGACTTACCCAGGCAAAATACAGTTCTCTGTTAATGAGTTATATAAATGATTTAAGTCTCTGAGTTGCATGACTTCAGCCAAACAAAAGGGTGGCTTGTAGTAAGTAGAACATTTACCACCTTGTATATTATCATATGCATTGTAAGAAACAAGGAGACAGAAAACCATGCTTGGAGGATTAACTTCCCCAGAACGAAAGGAGGTTGGTGCCTTTGTGACCTACAGGTCTGGGAGTCCCCCTTCAGCGTCCAGTCTGGTGTTTGTAGACCCATCAGTACAAGCATCCTGATCCAGGACAGGAGCTCATGGGTTTCACGGTGCCACAAACACCACTAACAACAAACAGGCTTACAAACAGTTTGGACAACCACTTACCTGCTACGGATCCTGAGAGGTCACATTTTCAGGACTGCACACATGATATATTGCAGGGTTTTGTTTTCTTTTCAAAAGGTGAGTCTAGGGAATGTCAGTCCCTCAGCCTTTGAAGGTATGAGTCAAAATAAGCAAACGCGGAGCAGAGAGAAGCAGCATGTTCATCAGGTGCAGCAGGGTATCACGATGTAGCTGGGAAGGCACTTCCTGAAAGGTGGTGGTGTGATTTAATTAGAAATATCACCATTTATAAGAGAAAAGGATACTTAAAATTAGTACCAAAAATTACAAACTGACCAAGAATCTTTTGGAAATTTCTGTCAACTAAAAGCTGAGCATCACAGACAGATTCATGCGTTGCCCAGCAAGGATGAGCCAAGGATGGCTTTGGAAATCTAACTCTCTTTGGAATCTCACAATTAGATTATCAGGAAATTACTCTGCTTCTCAGGCTCAGGAAGAGTTGTGGTTGCCCATTAGAAGTTAGATGACTTTCTACAAGGGGATGTAAAAGAACACTGAATATTCCATCAGTGACATGACTATGTTGCAGGTATTCTGGTGGGTCATGCTTCACATGAGATTCATGCTTAAAGCTAAAAATTGAGACCAAGAGAAAGAAAATGTGGATTTTCCTGACACCCTGTTTCATCCTTCATTGTTGAAAATAACTCTTTTTTTTTTTTTTTTTTTCAGTCAAAATTAATGAAGAAGGATGAATATTCAACACAGTTGTGGTAACTAAGTAGCTAAAGATTTCGGGCTCTGTTATTGCAAATGCTTCTTCTAATAGATTCAGTATCACTGGTCATACTAATTATTTGCATGACTGGCAACATAAGTCAAGATGCAGTCCATTAGTAAGGTGACCCTGAAGGCCCAGACTCACCAGATAGAGACAGGAAACAAGATGGAATGTGGTTAATGCGATTTCAATCTTCATGATCATTCAATATAAAGAATCATGAATATATCTTCATGATACAGTTCACTTTGAAACGTGAAACTACAGCCAATAAATGTAGTTCGCTTGAAAATTGTTGTCCTACCAAGACTGATTCTAGAGTAAGGCTGAGTCAGCATCTTAATGTCCTTTCCATCACACCTCAAATCCACAGATATCCTTTTTTTCTTGTTAAAAAAGCAACATGGGCCACATTCCTGGCTGATTTCAGTAATAGACATAGAGTTGTAGAGTATGTAGAGGTACAATCAACAATTCTTTGATCCAGAAGTGCAGGTCTAGAACAGAATATACACATTTTATGAGGAAAATGAGATGGAAACAGGTTAAATTCCCAAAAAAAGTTATATTCCCACAAACAGAACTTCTTCATTTTTACTGATTCGTTTGTGTCATCTACATAAAAGATTTGGTAAGTGAAATGTGGCATCTGGCTTGGAGCTAAACACTGTTTTTTAATAGATCTCAGAAACATGTGTCTTACAAAGTAAGACATTCAGCTCTCTTATCTTACACTGAATAATTAGTCTCAGTAGTGACGAAATGCTTTCAAATGAATAATTTCTGTGGAGACCTGATCATGAGAAAAGTGCTTGTGGAAAGAAAGGGTTCAACACTTGATACATCCTTTGAAAAACAAGGATTCCTAGGTATTATCTGATTTTATAAAGATGCTGCAAACAATAAAAGCCCTATACGTTACTCATACTAGGCAGTTTTGATTCCTTTGGGTTTTCATCTGATTAAAATGTATTAAAATTGGCATGAAGGTACTAAAATTTATCTCAAGTTAAAACTGTGTTCCAGTTTTTTGTATTTCAATCTGGTTTTATACTTCAAATTTGTATTTCAATTTATGCTAGATGGTATGTGACATGAAAAAATGAAAACTGACTTTTTTTAGTTTTGTTTTTTCATGAAACATCTGTCTTTTTATTTTTTCCCCATATGGGATCTATTTCTTCTCCCATCTTAATCAAATATAGTAATGTTGGGCCATTTTCTATGCAGGCAACCAGCAGAGGTTTCATCATTTTGCAATACATAGCAGGTGCCATTGCTCTTAATAGACTCAGGGTTCAGCACTTTTGCAGCTCTAAGCATTTCCTTTAGTTGCCAAATTGGCAAAAGAACTTTTTGGAAAGGCATGCACTTCTCAGACTGAGTGGAAAACAGTTTATTGATGAAATGTTTGGTATATTGATGGGATACATGAAGGCAATTGAAAAGGAAATGCCTTCTAATTAAATATCTGGTTTAGGATTTGAAAATGTACGTTGTCCTAGATAGGTCATTGATCTGAGGAGACTGTTCCTACCACGTACTGCAGGAGATGCTCCTGGGACAGGAAAAAAATCATTTATCCATTAAGAATTTCAAATAGCCAGACTGTAAGGACTCCCTTCCCCATTCTCCTCCTGCCCTCTTCAGTGCCCATTTCCTCCTATTGAAAACTTCCCATAGTAAAGAACAAGTTTAATAGGTCAAAATCCCATGAACATATCCAAACACTATAGGAAGTAAAATCACAAATATATTTCCCACTTAATCTGAAAAGGATGAGGTCACCCTTGTTGATCTCCTTCCCTTCTCTCCTACATAAGACACTCCATTGCACTATAAGAAACCCCGAGGCTCTTGGCCAGGCTGCCAGGCTCTGGGCTTGGCAGCTGCATTTTAGACAGGCTGGAGGGAAACACATCAGATGGGAAGGAAAAGATAGAATATCCCTGGAAAAATTGCCTTCTTTCTGCTGAACTCATCCACAAACTGACACGGCTCTCCAGGATGTTTTGATTTCTTCCATACTGGCTTTTCCTGACAGAAAAAAAAAACAAAATCAAGAAGTATTTCCTCTGAAAATTTCCATCTGAGTGTCTTCCAGATCTTATGCAGCTGCATGTTGCTTGTCAAATCCTAAGAGTAAAAGGGAAGAGATCTAAACAGCCCAGCGATCAACAGTTTATGTTTGGCTGATGCTAAAATGGGTTCTGGAGCTCTCTTGACAGTTTTGCTCAAAGCGTAGAGTGAATAGCTATAAATATCCTGACGTAAAGCGGTGCCGTTCCAGGGTGGGAACCCAAAGGAAACCTTCTGTCCTTAGAAAGCTCACCCTCTAACAAGAACCAGGGGCAACTGCCACATTACCAGCCTCTCCAGGTGGTTTCTTTCTGTAGGAGGGTGAGCACTCGCCTGCAAGAACAGGTTACCTACACACACCATCGATCTGGAGCTGAGAAGATGGAAGGAAAAAAAAAAACCCAAAGGTTTTATCCAGGATCTGCCACATTCACTAAATAATTCAACAAACTAGTTTTTCTTCAGGCTGCTGCCTGAAGGTACATGTATTTTGAGTTGGAGCACAGCACTCTTTGTTTGGCTTCATTAAGTTTCTACTGCTCCATTGACCTTGCCGTGGGGTTTTTTTTGGGGGGGTTTTGTTGTGGTTTTTTAACATAAGCAGCATGACGAATTATTTTTTTCCCCAATTAATATAAATAAAGTCTCAAACGTTTAAACACAGGCCCGCTCGATCAAGACTGCTTTGAGGAAATAAGCTGTTATTTCATTTCCTGGTGGGATTAGTTCTTGTCAAATACATTTTTAATGCACTTCTGGTATCTAATGAATTATGTAGCATGCCTCTTTTTTTGCTGTCAAATGAGGTTTGGAAGAAATCAGGTCAAGTCCGATGGCAAGAAATGATATAGTACTCTGAAGTAACCCCTCGTCTGTGTGAAAGAACCATTCTGATAGAAACTAATTCCTGATGAAACAAGGGAAGATGTTACAAATGAGCCAGGCCTTCCTACTTTTGTGGCCACCACCACCAAAATTTCATCCAGTAAGGCAGAAGCCAAGTACAAGTTTTACAGGTCTTAAAGGAAGCCGGTGAAAGACAGGTTTGAAGCTCTCAGAAGAAGGATGTTCATCCCTTGGTGTGTAGTAGACCCATGGCACTCCTAGACAGGGAATACTGAGGAGGTGAGAAGCTTATCTGGGTATAAGTGGAGCCTGGACACAAACTTTGATGAGAAATCCACTGTCAGTTACTAAATAGAAAAATCACAGAACATTTAGGAAATTCCCTGAGCTCAATATGCTCAAAGTAGCAGGAGAAAAGGCATGAGAGCTTGTCCTGTTCCTCCTCCTCCCTGGGCACCCACTGTCATTGCTGTGGGACACAGAAAGGAACCCAAAAGGTTCCCTGGTCTAAACCATTATGGTTACTCTTGTGCTCTCATTCTTATTAAATGATAAAATCTTAGAACAAAAGGAAAATTGCCAACGTTACTTGTTTTGTTTGGTCATTTGTCCTAATCCCCAAACAACTCTTCTTTTAAGAAAGGATGGACTAATATTTCTGTGGAACAGCACTGTTCATGCAGGGGGTGCCCGTCAGTCAAGATGAGCTGTGGGGATGAATTCCAACATCTCCCTTCCCCTAGGTTTGCTCCTGTGGTGCTGACACACCGATTCGGTCCGGGATGAGTGACAGATGCTCTGGCTGGAACTGAGATTAAATACATGTGTTCAGCAAAGCCATTCTACTTCTGACAAACTTTCTGAGGCTTATCAGTGCTTTTTTTTTTTTCTTTCACAGTACTACAACATTGTGACTATTGCCATTAATAACTGAGCAGGTACCTAATTCCTAATTAAACTTTGACCACCACCACATTTGTTCCATTTTTAAAAAGAAAAAGAAAAAAAGCTAATTTGCAATTTTCCTGACAAGAATCAAATTAAGAGTTTTGAATTGCCTTGAGCTAATACTATTCTCAAAGTCCTGTATACCCCTGTGCTCTATTTTGATTGGGATAACTGGCCTCTCCAGATTAGACTTGGAAGATTATTTAGCACGTGGATTTTACACTTAATTAAATATCAGATGCAGTGCTTTTGACTCAATAAATTTGCACTAAAATATTCCCTAGGGGATCCTGGAGAAGAAAACTGTTCTTTTACCTCACACTTACAGTATATTGATTTTTTTTTTCCCAAAATTTCAGTTCTGAAGATGGCCAGAAATGTCACACACACCTTAAAAGAAGAAAAAAGTACAAGTTCTTTCAAACACGGGACTTTTTTTACATCAACACTACTGCTTTTCAATTTGATTTTTATTTTTCCTGAAGAGTTGTCATTAATCACTGACTAATGAGAAAGTCTTTAGTTAATTAAAACCTACCCTGACACGATGTCTGAAATTTCCCTATTAATGTATCACCTCCTACAGTTACTTTGCTCTTTTTCTGGTCCGGTCGTGCTCATCCATTCACCTGCGTGACTCAGAACTGGAACATGAACCTGGCTTATGCACCTCTGTGGCCTTGTCAGCAGGTTGGACCATCTGGAAAAAGGTTTTTCTTCATTTCTTCTTTTGGAGCTTTTCCCTTGGATACACTCAATTAAATACTAATTGTCCCCAGAGGAAAAAAAAAAATAGGGAGAGGGTGACTTCTGCTGGGGGAAAGCGGGAAAGCCACGTCCCAGTCCCTGCTCTGAGGAGTGCATAAAACCAGTGCAGTTATTTTTAACGGGGAAAGAAGACCCTTCTGGGGATGCTGTAGGTGCAAGGATCCAGCTTTTCACCAGTTTCTCCCTCACTGGCAATGGTTTCCCGAATGAAAGAACGGCACGGTGCAGGCGCAGCATTAACAAGGTGCCTCCCTGGGCTTTTTTTTCAGCAGGATTGAGCATATTCTCAGATCGTTTCTCTTTAGACAAGCCTTGTACACAAGATGTGGGGGCAGAGGGGTGGGCTATGCCACAAGCTATTCAAAACAGGAATAGTTGATTACATGCACAGAATTTGTGAGCAGCCCATTCGAGGTTCCAGGTGGATGTGGCTTTACCAACCCCTGTGAGCAGCATCCCTTTGCCATCACCAAGCAAAGGACACTCTCTGCTGGTGCACATGGAAACTGGACAGGGAAGGTCATGTGTGACAAATGGGATGGGGTTTCCTCACCAGCACTGCAAGCACAGCCATGGATGTCTTTATCTGATCTGACCTTAGTCTCTCAGAAGAAGGAATGAGAACTGCAAGACATCTGGACAACAGATGTGAAAGCAATCCGCCCTTATCACCGTGTTTGTACCGCCGTGAACCAAGCAAAGCTCCGGGGTGTACATCATCATTGTAAATGACTATGGAAAGTGAAGGATAACCAGGACTCAGGCAAAACACCTCCAGATGGGCTAAGGGATGTACAGGGTCAGAATAACCAGACAAACAGGAGGAGGTAGGAGCGAATCTGAAAATTAATCACAGGGCCACAGAATGGCAGGGGCTTGAAGGGACCTCTGGGGATCATCTCATCCAACTGCCCTTCAAAGCAGGGTCACCCAGAGCTGGTTGGCCAGGATCGCATTGTCCAGGCGAGTTTGGAATGCCTTCACAGAAGGAGACTCAACAACTTCTCTGGGCAGCCTGGGCCAAGCTCTGCCACCCTCACACCAAAGAAGATTTTTCTTATGTTCAGATTGAACTTCCTGAGTTCAAGTTTGTGCCTGTTCACCCTTGTCCTGTCACTGGGCACCAATGAAAAGAGTCTGGCACCATCTTCTTGACACCCACCCTTTAGGGGATCAGCATTGATCAGATCCCCTCTCAGTCTTCTCCAGGCTAAACAGTCCCAGGTCTCTCAGCCTTTCCTTGGCACAGAGATGCTCCAGTCCTCTCATCACATTCATAGCACTAAATCTATAAGACAGAAAAAATGGTTACTGTTAGAAGCAGTAAATTGAGGTTAGTACTACCTCTTTTAGTACCTTTGGAGAACCCCTGCTGAAGCAGCAATTATCTGCACTGTTTGGACTCCTGTGCATTTCTTGGTTTCTTGCTTCCCCTGGTGGCATAGGTGCAGAACTCTCGTGACACCGTCTTTCTTTGGGGATGCTCAGGAGTTCATGCAGCGATATGGGGGGGAGAAAGAGCTTCTGCCTCTCACATGGGGGTGGCTGGGAGAGAGGAGAAATTCAGCAACGCAGTAGGGGGGATTGTAGTAATTTAGCAAGCTAAACAGAACACAGAGTAAAAAATAGGACCTGAAATAGGCAGGCATTTCTAACCTCACTGGGTTGGAAATCCCAGTCCTTTGTCTCTTTTAGGTAGGCACACAAGCCACGATAAAAGAACAATACCCCATCTTTCTAGCTGCCATCTAACCATGTATAGAGGGCTCTGCTTCCAAGAGATAACAATGGAAACAGATAAATGATGGATAACAGAAAATACACCACTGAACTCCAGCTGACTCAATTTTTCCATAGAGCACGTTTCGCACACTGCAAAGTGTATGGAAAGACTGATTTGGGATGCTTTTATTCTGGATTTATCAGGTTGCCTTGGCCTCCCAAGAACTGAATCAGAACTTCAAAACAAGTTAAAATGTTTCAGTTTGACATTTTGAATTTTTCCCACATCCTTCATTCTGAAATACTTTGGTTAAAATTTCTTTTTCCTAGACATCAAGAAAATTTCAGAAAACACAAGCCTCTGTTAGCCCTGTCTTCCTGAAATGACCTGAAAAGCCTTTTTCTTTTTCAGACAGAAGCTGAATTTCATTTTGCCTTTGGTGAGAACACTGTAAAAGCCTTGGTTTCAGTTAACTTCAATTTATTTTTTTTTCCCTACAGTTTTTTCATAAAGCTTAATTTTGGTTTGCAGCTTTTACTACTTTGCAATTAGTCATGCATCTTGCTTTCCTAAAAGCCACATCCAGGGAGAAAAACTCCCTAAATAATCCCTAATTTAGTCTCTCAGGAGAAATTTGGCAACTACCTCAGATCATTAAATGGTGATTAGGTAGCTGCCTAAAACCGAGAAGCAAGACCCCAAAGTTTTCTGCTAAAAGGATGAGACTTCTGTTATCTGTTACCCAGGGAGGAGGTCAGTCTGCTGCATGGTGCATAGTGGAAGTAAGATTCCACACTTCCCTCACCTTCCTGTCTTGCAAATGCAAAGTACATTTGGCTCCATGTTTCATTGCTTTTGCTCTCACCCTGGAAGGAGCCCTTGGGCCTTTTGCCTCTTCCCTGCCATGTGCTACTGCATAGCTGGGGCCAACACAGGGCAAGAAGCTACTACCCTAGTGGGTTCTACTACCCTGGTGGGTTGCCTAAGCCTATTCTCGACAGTAGACTTACTAAAAAGTTTCCATCAGTGTGTTTATCCCACTTGGGATGCCATTAGCACTTTGATTTGAAGCATCTGCTTCAATCAAAACTGGGGTTTCTTTGTTTATGTTTTTCTTATGTGGCTGGAAAAGTTTTTGGCAGGTTTCAGACAAGCTTTGGGGGGAATTTTTCAGAAGCCTCTAGCCAGATATAGATACATATGTCTAAACCTGCTGGTTTGGGTTTTTTTTTTTCCAGGAGGAAACTGATAATGAGTTTTGCATTCAGCAAGGCAGCGCATGGGTTGAGGATATGGGGCTTTCCCATCAATTTTCATTCCCACAAAAAATATTTTTCTCCATCTCTACTTTGCAAGTTGCTACGCTGTTCACTGCATTGAGGTTGCCATTGTTCACTCTGATTTGGGCTTGACCTGATGTAGGCAGCTGGGCCTCCTGGTTTGCCCCATCAAACCCAGCAGGACTCTGGCAGGGACTGCTGGTATGGGCTCCAGCTGCACAGGTAAGGTAACAAGTGAGATCAGAAACTCATCACAAGGGCCTACCTAAAGATGACATGATAGAAAACCTCCCCTGCCTCATGAGACCTGGTTTATTCTTTTCAAATTTTGGGGGTCCAGCTGACAAAAGAATCCCCACACGATATAAAAAGAGGAGAAAAGCAACCCAAGCCTGCTGTGTGCAGGCAGTCACGATGTCCTGGGGAGCCTAGGAGCTACCTCCAAGGACTATTTTCGTTATGATGGAGTTAGTATCGAAGTTTCATCAGGTCCATGATACAAATTAGGAACTTTTAACTACAAAAAGTGTATTAAATGCTATAATGTAATAGTTATTTAATAACTGCATGATGGGAGAGGTTATTTGTGATCCCAGGCACAAGGTAATACAGACAGAAATACCCAGAAAAGGTATTCTGCTAACAGTTGCACACTCAACGGTCGGTTTATGATTTTCAGAGTTCTATTTGCTGACAATTAGTTTCTTGATTGCTAGGCATTAGTGAGCTGTTTCCACACTGTCAACTCCCTCTGCAGGGAGATGGAGGTTTCACATGCGATAGGACAGAAAATCTGAACACGATGTATAATGAAGACACTGCTTATTCACAGCAGCCTCAGACTCAGTTTCTTTAAATTCCTGTGCATTAGCTTTGCCTATGCAGGTTTTTCCTGTCTTTAAGCGAGCAAAAAAAGAAGGAAGTAAGAAAAGAAGAAGTAATCACATTTCAATGGCCTTGGAATACAAGAGATTTGCATACACTCCATAATCAGACCTAAATGCCAAATAAATAAGCTTCCTCCACCATTTTTGGCTGACTGTTCAGTTCCCAAACTGGGTGGACTTTATGAGGAATCACAGAATTATTGAGGCTACACAGAATTACTGAGAAAACACTTGTGATCTTGTTTTCTCCGCTGATCTCAGGAACAAAGGTGCCCTACTGAAAGCAGTTATAATAGTGACTTTCTCCACACCAACCAAACCTGCCAGGACACTAGACACATGACAGTGTGGGGCAGGGAATCAGAGGCCAGCCATGGTCTGCAGGCTGTTAGCAGTTTGGAGCCAGCCAGGGCAGCTGACCTGAGTTGACTGCAGGTGTGTCCCAGACCATAAACATCATGCTCAATATAAAGGGGAAGGTCTTCTGCTTGAGCTCCTCCTGACTCTGTTCATCTCTGTGCTCCTGACTCCCTTCCTGTTGTGACCACTTGTATGTTTGCTGAGGTGAGCATAGCTTCGTTTACTTTGCACTGTTGTTGGTATTAGTTTTGCTGTTTTAATTTCAACCTGTGGGTTTCCTCTCCTTTTTTTTTTCTGATTCATCCTTGATTGGAGAGGAGTCATCGGGTGACAGAGCCACTGCTGTAGTTGAGCCCTGGAAATGGGCTAAATACAGACACCCTCCTAGCAGAGGTGATGCAGTTCTACCTCAAAGTCCTGTCTGATGCAGGATCTTTTGCAAACAGTTTAAATACCTTATGCATAGTAATGTGAAGGAAAGGCATCGAGGCAGTGGGTGGGTACACTTTTCCTTAGAGATGTGGCATAATGTGAGCAGAATAGATTTCAACTGACATTAGCTATTTAAGAGCTAGCTTGGCCTCCTCTGTAGACAATAGAGAAAAGCGAGTTTCTTGAGACAAGAATTCACTTGATCTTATGAGCAGATAAATGGAATCCAGAGGTTACACTCTGCTTCCACGAAAAACAGAGCATAATTACTGGGAATTAGAGGTAGGTGAGATGAATCCCACATGAGCTGTCTCAACTTGAAAAATGTGTGTGGCTCTGACACAGCTCTCCAAAATAAAAGTTGCATTATGAGGTGTCTTGAAATCAGGCTGCAGGGTGCTGAATACAGGTGTGTTTCTGGATTTTATTTTTCTTTTTAATTTTAAAATATGTGGTCATGATTCCTGGAAAAAGGGCTGCAAGATCCTTGCCCATTATAAAAAGTATACGCTTAATTGCCTCTATAATAGACAAAGCTGTTGGTCCTGACTGTCTCCTACTAGCCAGAAAATTCTTGGCTTTAGGATAAAGCAAATAAGTGCCATTTGTCCCTGAAACAGTCTTCTGCTCCCACAAAGGAGTGATGGCCCTCGGATTTGGCGCTAGGCAGTTGGGGAGATGTGTGAAAGAAGCAGAAAGAAACACTCCTTACAGCTGCAATCAGCCACGGTGCTCTCAAGCAGCTCAACACAGCAGCTTTCAGCTCACATCTTCCCATAGCCCTTCTAATATCTACCCAGACAGCACCGTGCTCTTCTGCTGCGTGCTCTTCTCACCCTCTGGCTCTCCCGCTGCAGTTTTCAGCCGCAATTACTTAGTGGCAGTGCTGGCAGAGCCCTGTGTTGGACAACTCTTTCTTGGCGTGGGGGATGCTCTCCCAGCACTCCACTTCCCAGCTGCTTTGAAATGGCCAGAATTGGAGACTTGGCTGAACCACACACAAAGAATTCCAGCAGTTTGGGGGCTCAGAGCAGAAAATATTTCAGCAAGACTGTGCTACATGCCCAAAGCATATTAAACACTAATGACTTTCCATAGCATAACAGTGCTGATAGTCTTGCCTGACTTGGTCTTCTCTTCCTGCGACACACCAGCATCACAAACGAAGGAGAAAATTATGTGACATCAAAATCACACTTTCCAAACTCCGATTCTGTTTTGACTGGAGGTGGCATAAACCCGAAGTAATTTCATCACCATAATTATTCTAGGTTCAAGGTGGTGGAATAGGGGATAAAGCATATTCCAGCAAGCATTGCTAGTCCTTGCTTTAACAACACATTTTAATTTTATGGAGAATTTTAACTAATGCAATTTAAAGGGGAAGGTGAAAGCAGAATGTGGAAGCAAGTCACTTTGAAATGAATGCAGATATAACATCTCCCTGGCAGCTGGCAAGCAATGTGACTGCTCATCCAGAACAGGTTTGGGGTTTTTTTTTATTTTAGCTCATGTTGATTTAAAAAGCACTTTAGTGACTGGGAAAGAAATTTAACACTCAATTCATTTTTATTGTGATTAATTATTCCAATCGTAAGCTTGTTGTGCTAGATTTTGGTGTCGCTTATATTTTGGTTTGCACTCCTTGAATTTCATTAGCCTTAAAGAAATTATTCCAGACTTTTCTCAGGATAACTTGGAACAGACATAGGCCTTATATAATTAAAAAATTAATAAATTAAAAAGTGTATAATACAACTGATATCATACCTCCTTTTAGTTATGCTGAAAACCAAGCAGCTCCAAGGAGGTGAACAGCAAGCAACAAAGTGTGATTTAAACACTACTAAAATGCAGGCTTAAGTAGGTGACTTTAATGTGATTTACTTTCTCCTTTACTGGGTAAACTGCAGAACAACTACCCCAAGAGAAGCCATCAGGGCAAGTCCATTCAAAAGAGGCTTCCAGGAGGCTGAGATAAATTTTGACTAATTCACATAACTCATTTAGGAAAAAAAAAATTTACAGAAATTAAATGATAAAGATTTGTAAACAAGGACTGAGCATATTGAGTGCTCTGAGATGTGCCTGATTCTGCAACCTTCATTTACAGCACAGCTACTGAGCTAGGAGCCTCCTTTGCCTCCGCAAAGATGCTGAGCTGAGCCTCCAGAAATCAGACATTTTTCCTCAGGAGTGAATAACTCTTTTCTTAGGAGTGAGTCTCTCCAAAATGTCCATGTGGCAACGTTACCTAAGTAACGTTCTAGGAATGCTAAATTTGCCAGGTGCCTGTGGCAAGGGGTATGTAGAGAGATCTGTTTCAATGATACTTCAGCAATAGAATCTTCAGCAACAATAAAACAGGAGAAATAATATTCCCTCATGGATATAGCTTATTGTATGTCTCACTGATAATTTACTGACACCCAGTCTTTGTCAAATGAATATCATAGATGCAATCTGAACACCCCTATACCTCTTGCAAATGAGTGATGTTCTGTAGGGACTCGGGAAGTGAAGCCTGATTAAGTTAGATGGGAAATGCAAAGAGCTCAGTTATGATCACAAAGCTCCAGTGACTGATTTCTGACAAGAGAAACACACCTGATAGACAAGAACACAGCAAGAACTCGGGCTGGACTGCAGGAGGGGACAATCTCAGAGCCAGGAATGCTCAGCCACAATTGAACTTGCTCAGGAAAGCAGGTAGCACAAATTTCAAGTTCATGGTGTCTACATTTGCAGTTTAGAGCTCTATGATTTTTTTCAGTGTATTCATTATCAGCTGTATGACATTGTGGATGTGTACACACTAAAAGGTTTTGCTGCAGTATTATTTAACATATGTATTTTATATATGCACATGGAGATATTACTCTGACTTGAAGCATATAAAATAACTGGGAAAAAAAGATACAGGGAAGAATTCTGCTTCCACCAGCAGAGTTTCTCTATGTAAGAAGCAATTTTTTAGCAGGATACAGTTACTCAGTGCCAGAGGAACAGGAAAGGTTTAGATCTTAAGGAATGAGTTCATGCACAGCATCCGCTCTAGGTGATGCAACCTGCTCTGGGTGACCCTGCTTTATCGGGGGGATGAACTAGATGATCTCCAGAGGTCCCTTCCAACCTCTACCATGCTGTGATACTACGATCAGTCTGCCCTGGAGTGTGAACGTCTGGGATGTTCCAGCAATCATTAACATAACCTCTCAGATGCATAACCCAACCTGTTTCACTTCTCTGACAGGTAGTTTTCAAAAACACTGAATGAACTTCTGTAAGTATTCAAAGTTCAGCTGATTATTGGAAGTGGTATTATATTTTGTCTAATTCAACAGTCTCTTCACTGCACAAAGCTGTTTGAAGCAGGTTTAATGATACTGCTGCTACAAGTAATTTATGAAGTAATTGTCACGGGTCCCCTTTTCTTTAGGTTTGTTTTCTGGTCTGACCTCTGGTTATTCCACACAGATTTACATCTGACTGGATTTCTTTTTCCATTTGCCATCAAATAGAGCTCACAGACCACTAACAACCGAGGGCTAGTTATGTTGCAGTAGGACAGAGGTAAATTTGTCAAACTAGGGTAACAAAACCCCATTCAGTTTACCTCTTCAGTCATTTTAGCATCTGTCTTTACTAAGTCCCATTAATTCACAGACTGTGATTCTTTTATTTTTGCTAATCCTTCTGCTGCCTGTGAAGGGATTTAGCAATCACCACAGTACCAGGTTGTTAGTGCACCCATCTCCTCACTGGTTTCAATCCACCTCACCTACCAGATGCTTCAGAGGATGTTTCCACTAACGGAGTCCATTAGTATTGACTGTTGCCCACATCAAATGTTTAATGTGCACTGTCAGATTTAATCATGTGTTTGCTTGAACAAGACCCGTTATTGTCTTTGTATTGCAAAGACCCAGCTTAGTAAGGTTTCTCAATCACAGATTACTGAATCTTTTTGATGAACCGTGCTGTTTGTAGCCTAATAACTATAAGCTTTTAAATATTAAGAATCTTGGAGAATTCTGAATGGTACAAGATAAAGGCTTTTGGACTCTGACTTGCTCCAGCATCTCTCTCCTGACCAGTCTGCAGGGCGAGTTTGAATGCATGACAAACAGAAGCATCAATTATTGTCTGTGTAATACAGACACAGAGATCCCTTAAGCACCAACTAAACCAGTTTGGGCTTAGGCAGTGTAGCACAACAAATTTACCCACGCACATTTGCTTAAAATACTTCCTGGACAAATTGACCTCTGTGCTAGAGCACAACAGTATGTTTAAGTGCTTGTTACCTCTGCATGTAGCTCTCTGGTGACTGTGTTGATGGGTGGTAGCTTTCTACTCTGGGGAGAGATCGAGTGCCTTGGGCTGATTCTTTCACGTGTGTTAGCTTTTTTTAATACCATGAAGTTTTTTGTTCATGTGCTAGTATCTTAGCAACGGCAGACAGTCTGATTCAAGTAAGTTCAACGTTTCCTCCGTGGGAAATTAATACACTGATGACATTCCAGCTTAATCTCCTATTCCATTGCCTTTTGGCTTAGAAAAGATCAATTTATTTAGCTCTGTGCACTACAGAGCAAAAACTCCGGGAGCAATCAGCCCAGAGAAGGTCTGAATAATGTTGCTGTGCTAGGGTAAACAATCATTAAACCAGAAATATAGTACCAGTAACACACAGATCTTTGATAGACTGGTAAGTTTGCAACATAGGGGTTTAGCATCCTAAAATTAGGGACCAACAATAATGAGGTCACTTGCAAGTTGATGACATACAGCCCAATATCTTAAAGTGCTTCTGCAAAAATTAAAAGTCCATGGAAATTATATATTACTGATGCTATAGTGGAAGGGAAATAAACCCTGTGGGAGACCTATTTCAACTGCTCTTTCCTAGATGTCAGTCCAAATGTTTAGCCTTAAAAAAAAGGTGTGAGTTGAGTGGTATAGCTAGATAAGCTTGATTATTTTTTTTAGGGTCCTGCTTTAGAAAAGTGTTTTTCCCCTACTTTTTATCAGTATCTGAAAGTTCAAGGTTCTGCTATAAGATATGCATTGAGAGCCCACTTCTGCAGCCCCTATTTACCAGGGCAGTCCTGAGGAAGAGAGCTGAGCAGGATCTGAGTGGCACTGGTCTTGTGTACACAAGATGGACAAAAAAACCAAAACCAAAACACAGCAGGTATTGATTCCAGGCTGATAGGTTCTTGTTCAAACAGCAATATGGGGTATAATGAGCTTTTAGTACTTGAACAGCACTGTCAGTCTGTCTCCATCTCTTCTTGTTCATGTTTTCCAGATAACATCTGGAGTATGGAGCCACGTATTTGGTTGTGCTCAGTTTCTAACTCACTCTGCTGTTTTTGGGCGAGTTTGAGCAACATCACACATCTCTTATGTTAATGCAAGAATCTGGCTGGATAGAGCCTTGCCAAGTACGTGCTAACAGAGCACAGGGAACTGGTGGGATGGGAACCTGAGCAACCACATGAAAACTAGTCCCTCTCCTTCTGAAACTATGGCACACCTTTCACAGCTCCCTGGCTCTTCATGTGCTTTACAACTCAGTATTTGCACACTGGGACTGAAGTGCAATCACAAGATGCCTTCCTAGTGCACTGGCAATGTTTTAAAGTTAGAAATATGAAGAATTAAACATGTTCTTGGTCATGATACCACACACAGAAGAAAGGATTAGCGTGAGATGCAAAGTGTTTTAACAGGGTGGTTATATATACAGATTAAGTTTCAGAGAAGTGTCTTGCTCTCCAGGAAATAAGAAAATAAAGAATACAGTTTTGAAGAATAAAATAATCTTTTTCAAAATGTGCTTTTAAGGCTCGTTAGTGTCCAAATACATGTATCAGTCAATAGTATTTTCTTTGCCTAACTTGTAAAAATTGTTTAAGGCAAAAAATTTTAGTTTAGCTAAATTCTTTCTTCTACTGCTCACAAGAATATTAATAATAAAACCCTATATTTGTATTTACTTAGTTATGATCCTCGCAAAATATCCTAAAGATAAAATGCCAGGCTGCAATGTTCAAACATAGTTGTTTTGGAACAATTTTTCAAATAATACCTAAAGATACTCTGAAAAAACATCCACTTGACTGATGCAATCCCTCAACGTAGCTCTACTCTGCTGAAGAGGATTCTTTAGTTGAAGACATAAATACGCTTTTTCATGGGCATGAGAACATTTCCTCATATCTGAGAGCACATTTTTTGCTCCTGTGGGGAAATGAGAGACTGAGCTGTGCCTCTCCCATCCTTAGTCTACTATTTCCATGAAGATTTTGGTAAGAATGTGTCTGTCATCAAAAAATAACAAAGGCAGGCAACAGTTTGACTTTTTGAGGCAAAAGATAGTCATGGAAGAACCCCTCTGCTTACAGAGATGTCGTTGATGTGATGATGCCACGATGTTGCACAGTATTTGCAGAATGGTAGGGGTTGGAAGGGAGCTCTGGTGATCACCTAGTCCAAAGGCCTGCTAAAGCAGGGTCATGCAGAGCAGGCTGATGAGGATCAGGTTTGGAACCTCTCCAGACAAGGAGACTTCACAGCCTCTCTGGGCAGCCTGGCACAGGCTCTGACACCCTCACAGCAAAGAAGTTTCTCCTCCTGCTCAGGTGGAACCTCCTGAGTTGCAGTTTGTGGCATGCATTACAATAACACTATTAGCACAAGCAGAAGGATTGTATTTTTACAGACTGGCCATCACTTAGAAATATTTCAGCAAAATGTGTGTCGCCACTTCTAATGATACCTCTGGAGACAAAATGTTTCCCTTAAGTACCTGAGAACAGCATGCACTACTACTCTATGCTCTTCATCCTTCAGCTAGCATCCTCCTCTCTTCCCAGCTGCTCCTCTTCATCTGCCTAGTCTTACACCTACAAAAGTACTAAAGACAAACCAGAAATTATTCTTCCAGTTCTATCTTCCTGGGTAGTTTTTAAATCTCACCTGTAACCTCTTCAAGTTTTATGACTTTAATTAGGAAAATGTATTTTGTAAATTAAGCATTCTAATCAGGATCATGTTAGGAAAAAAAGAGAGATAAACATAAATATTTCACACACTCAAGACCAAAACTAGTGTTGTTATTAACAAGGTAAAGCAGTGAAGACTTGATTAGGGGAGTCAAAAGATAAGAAACAAGATACAGGTGTGGCTGAAGGGTAAAGCCAAAAGCAAATAATTACTGTGGGTTTTAAGAAGATAATTATGATGTGATTAAGCTAATGATCGCTTAATCTCACTTCTTCCTTTGTAAATATATGCTTGCAACTCTTTTTAATGAGTATGAAGCAGGGAAATACAGAGAAGTGCAGAATGGAAACTGTAACTGGAGCCTACTCTTTAACCATTAACTGGATCTCTGTCATACTGGTCGTCTTTGGTACACATCAAAACTGCTGGGCAATGACAGAGCTATGGAGATGTGCCGTGTAATCAGGCCTTCTGCAGGGAACACAGACAGGTATTTCTGATATGGCATTGCAAATAGTCAAAGACATCCATTTGATGAGAGTCACTTATCACCTAAAGCCCATCAGCTGTCCATGGAAACAGTGAAATTGAAACCCAGGCATCAGCTCTGGCCACTCAACTGCTGGACACCTAGCCCTACAGCAGCTTTTCCAGTTTGTAATTGCTGCAAGCCCTGTGGGCCATTTCCAGGTTACTCCAGAAAAATCTGGGGCCATCCAAATTACATGGAACCAGAAGAGAGACCTTTGCTAGTGCAGGCAGAGCATTCACTCAAATGCTGTGCAAATCTGATAAAAGACACCATGTATAATCAGTAAACAAGCAAGTAAGAACAGAGTTTTCTCCTATGTTAAACACATCTTTATGATGAGCAAAGAGATCAGCCAGTAGCCATCAGATGTATTGCTCTTGGGAAGTTAGGAATGAAACGCTGGCGTTTCCCCTTGCAAAGTATGTGGTGCACAAGCACCACTTTCTGGCTGCAAACAAGACATCCTTTGTGTTTCTCCTGGCATTGGCCAGCGTGTGAGCTGGACCTCCACCCTACCTCAGCAGCTCTATTAAGAAAGAGTAAACTAGAGGCAGTGAAGTCATCATGCCAGCTCCTCTCTCGCTCCTTCTCGGATATCCCTGCAATCATTTCTGAATGTGGATCTCTGTTTGCTGGACCACGTGATTCACATGAGCTGTCCTCATGCTGCCCAAATCTTCCTTGAGCCTGAATTCCCTTACGTGGTGAGCCAGTGTTTGCTCCAGACTGCAGCCAGTCTCAATTAATGTAGAGGCTTCATGAAGACCTGGAGACCGTGTGCTAACCTGATACACCTAATCTGAGAGCGATGCCAGACTATGAGGGAAGCGGAATTCAGGTTCAGGAAAGAATTAAATCCCTTGTCAGTATTTAGGATAAAAGTTGTAATTGAGGCAGAGTTGCTCATGGAAAATATTACTGATATAATAGAAACTGCTGCACATAATTGATGCATTATTGGATTGATTTAATATTATAGTTATGGTTTAAGTCTTTCTTGCTTAAATGAAAAGAATAAAATTTTCCCAAGTAGTTGGCATGCTAGTACTGGTAGAAATATCACCTCCCCCCAAATAATCTCTCAAATACTCTCATTAATTTTCACAGAGCACAAGAATGGAAACTGCATGATACTGCTTCATCCACTTTTTGGATGGGAAGGCAATCCCTCCTTCAAAACAAGACCCTCCCTTATAAAATCTTGTTCCCAACCACCTTGACACTACTTTCTGTTTGGCAGAATAACAGCAGCGGTGTAAAGATAGAAGCTACAAGATATTCAGAGGAGCTAAAGGAAATACAGCGAGCATTTTCCATCACATCTGAGTGGCAGGCACACAGAAATTCAAGGTAAGAGACAGGTTAAAGAATTCATCTGGGCAGCATCACACAGGGACACAGAACTACTTGAACTCTGGCTCAGTTTACTGTCCCAGTTTGCAGGAGGGCTCCACGAGTAGCTGTGCTGGTACAACTGAGGTAGAAGAGTATGGGGCCAGAAATGAGCAGTTGTGGGTGGAAGCTGAGGACCAAAAACCCCCTTCAGCTGTGATTACCACAGAACTACTGAGCAACTGATAGTGTTCAGTCATTTCTGGAGCTTTCTGCAGTGCTGGAAGCAAGAGAATATGTTATCTTGTTTTGGGTGGACTGGAAATCTGTGAATAAACATGACAGCTCTGAGAGGTTCCTCTGCAAACCAGCGTGGTGTTAAAATGCAATTCTGCCTAGCTGAGGAGACTTTACCACCACAACCCTTTCTGGAAGAGTCCATTAAAGTCCATCAGCAACTCCACCTCTCAGGTGATCTATAATAGACTTTTAAAGGAGGCTCTCCACAAAGCTGTGAAATAATGCTATTTCACTGCCTTGTACATCTGTATAGTCATATATTCCTTTATAAATTGAACGAGTGTTTCACTCTGCTGGATATTTTCATTTCATCTGTAAATGCTGTTCTAATTCAACAACATTTTTACACAATCCAGGATTGAAGATTTTGCATTTAAGATCAGAAATGATTAGCAGGTCATTTAATAGCATCTCTTTATCTTGGGCACCTAAACTTTACTCCACACAAAGCTGTTATTTGGTGGAAGTGTAGGTTTTTCCTTGACAGCTGCCACAAGCTCCCTTAATACTCCTGCAGCTGAGTCTCTTCCCTGCTGTTTTATCATTGTCACAGCAGTTTCCTTACTGTCACCAGCAGATTTTTCTGCTTTTCCTGATTTTTGCAACACTCCCAGGCTCCTTTATACAGTCTGAATGCATTTTGCCAGTGCTGGGCATTTCCAAAGCTGAAATGCCAGTGCTCTGTGGTTCAGATTCTCCACAGTCATAGAGTTTCAGTTACCAGCGAAATCACATTTAGCTCTCAAGCTGTTTACAATCCAAACAAAAGGATTTCTCTGTGCAGCATCCAAAACCAACAAAATTACAAGCGCTTAAGCTTTTTGCACCAAGTCAGACAAAAAGTCTCCCTCCTTGTATTTCCTGTGGTTGCAGTCTTCGGCGTGCCATGCAGCTCAGGCTGGATCTACAGAACTTCTTTTTATGTATCACCATAAGCTTCTACAGATAAGCTAGCTCTTCTAATCCTCTAAGAGTTCCACACAGATACAGCCTTTTCCTTTCTAAACTTCTTAATATCTTACTTATTCAGAAGATATTTCTACACTTGACTTCTTAAAGACGTTTTCATTTCCTTGGAGATCTAATATTTTATTTTCAGAATGGCTCCTAAGCTCTGTATCTAACTGGCCTATTAACAAATTTGTGACTCAACAAGGTAGTAAAATTCTACCCTTTCCCCTAAACCAGTTTGACCATATTTGTAAAAAAGCTTAAGGTCTCGAAGGCACGCATTAAAACCTTTGCAGACAGAGGAGTGCTGATCAGACTTATAAACAACGTGCCCGTTGTTCTGTTCCAAACATTTTGGCAAACCAGCTTTGTACCAGATGAAGCAGCAGACACCCGTATCAGAACTCCCCAGACCACCCACGGGGTCCCACCAGGCTCCTCCTCATTCCTTTGCCACTCCCGAGCTCATGGAACCTGACTGCAAGCTGCTCTTCTGCAAACACAGGTTTGGACCGTGTTTTTTCTTCCTGGAGTATCACCATAGTTCGCTCACTGTCATGCTTCACATGCCACTTTGCATCTGCCTTTTGCCTTGGCTGCTCTCCCTTGGACTGGGCTCTTCTGCTTCCCCTTAGGCCTTTTGAATCACGGGTATCGCGTTTAATAATCTTGGCATTGCTGCTAAGGCAGAGCCCAGCCCGTAGCGCTGAGCCAGACTCGCTGGAAGCAGCGTTCCCTGGAAGCAGCTCAGCGCAGCGAGATGGTTGTAGGAGTGGGCAGGCAGGAGGGCAAAGCAATTTCTCCTGGCAAGCAGACAGCACCGAGTTTTGCTGCAGCCCTGCTGCCCGGACATCTCGGCATCAGCACTGAATGGACTTGGAGCATCGCAGGAGACGGGCTCTGAACAGCACGTACCAAGGGGCCACGAGTGCCCAGGGCAGCTCTAGGTCTGGCAGTGTGACCTGCTGCAAGCTCCAGGAGCTGGGTCCTATACAGATGGGATTCCCACGTGCACTGCAGATTATGGACCCTTCCCATATCTGATTTGGATCCACTTTTCCCCTAAGGAAGTGCCCATAGCCAAGGAGCACGCTGCTATGGAGGGGAGACCTTTGAGAAAAGCTGATCTACAGGACCTCAGGATAGATCCAGGATCAAGACCAGATAAGAAATTCCCTCTGGGAGACCTTTCCTAACATGGTTTTCCTTTCTTCTCTTCTGGGGATGCAGCCAGACCTTGGGCACTTAACCAATTGTTGCGTTAGGTCACTCTGTTGGTTAAGGATCACTTCAGTATTAGGGATGGATGTAATATTCATGTCAAAAACACAAATATGTTTAAGAACTTGCTTTGATCCAGGAAAAAACTATTTCTTTGTCCAACTATATGAAAACATTTGGCCCACAATTAGTTAAAATGTCCAAAAGAATTTTATATTTTCAAAAGGTACATTTCCATTAGGTTTTTACCTCACTCCTCGTGCAGAGGGATAAATCTTTTTGCTAAAAATGAACAGACACATCCCCTTCCCCCACCCCCCCAAGTTTATTTTGCTTTGTGCCAACATCATGGCCTCTGGAAACCCACCTTAGAGGTTGAAGTAATAAAGAAATCCTGAACTCCCTTTATGCGAAGTGCACCTGGCTGATGGCAAAAGTCTTTGTGTTCTGCAGCCCAGCTGAAGCCAACAGCACCCTGGATAAACAGGATTAATCCAATCAAGAGATCGTGGGAAAAGAGCAGGGGGTGTGCCAGACTGAGACCTTTAAACATTATACTGGTAATTACAGAATAAGACTGTTATGGAGAAAAAGGATGCCAGCATATCATCTGTTGGTTATGTGATCGTGTTCTATACCAACCAGCGTGCATTCCTAAACCTGGCACAGGTGGTCCCTCCAGCATCACTGAAATAAAGAGCCCTCTGTGCACTGTCCTCTTCACAGCTCGCATTACTGTTAATGTTTTCTGTCTGTATTTGCTGCAGGCACAGAAATGTTAGCAGCAAGCAATGTCTCTAGGACTCCGTAAGGTCTTTGCAGTAGGACAAAAAGCCCAGTATTTTACTTTATTTCCATTAAGTAAGAAACTAGTCTGGAAATTTGCAGGTTTTCTTCCTCCTTATGGGTTTCCAGCAGTCATTTACAATTCCTGTTTACTGAACACACAAACCATTACCAACAGCATCAGGCAGCAGAGCTGCTGACTATCTCACCCAGCATTTCTTAGAAGGGGACACTTTATAAGCACACCCCATTGTTAGTCTAGCGTTCCTCGCTCATTCTACGCACAGGTTTACTCTTTGGCCAACACCAACCTTGTGTCACCCCATACCTTCTGGACATTAATTACTGTATGAAATGCTGACGTGTGAGATCAGTATTAAGGGATGGGTGTAGCCTTCCAAGTACCCTTCCTGCCAGAGAAGCAACTGCCCAGGAAAAAAGCCCTTGTCCCTAAAAACAGTGGAAAGCTGGAAAGTTCATTGTTGCCTAACAGCATATAGAGTTAAATCCCAGCACAGCCAAGGGGAAAATCCAACTCTTTCAAATCCCATTTAGAAAGGAACGGCAGATGAGATAATATGGCAACTTCAGTTTGCAAGGCCAAGATTCATTTCGGTCTTTCCTTGTTTTCACATTCTCGATGGCAGGAAAATAGTTGGATTGTGTAACCCCTAGTAACTACTGCTTCTGAGAGTCCCCAGCAAGGTCTGCTTCTGTAACCTGTGTACTAGCAGACAAGAATATTGCTCGAACGAAAGAGGATGCAATTAATTCAAACAATGCTGAATTAATTTATTTATTTCTGATGTAACTTACTCAAAATTACTAGAATGAGAACAGGAAAAAAAATAAAAACAGGAACTATTCCTGGTTTCCACCCCAGATGTCCATCCAGGTCAACTCCCCAACGGAGTTACAAGATCTATAAATGAAGACAGGTATGCCCTGGCTGAGAAAAGGCTGGATTCACTCGCTTTGCTGAATGAATTCATAGAAACAGACTGCTCAGGGTGGGAAGGGACCTTTAAAGGTCATCGAGCCCAAGCCCGCTGCAGGGAGCGGGGAATTCTTAACGCCGAGCCCCCGCGGCACAAGGGGGCCCAAAGTCCCAGCGCTCCCTCCCACCAGCATCTGAGAAACGAGCCCAGAGCCGCTACCAGCGAATCCTCAGCAGCGAGTTCTTCCCGAGCGCTGCCTCCCCGGCCTGAGCAGCCGAACGAGCGGCCTCGGCCCCGGTGGTTGCCTGTCCCTCGCCCGCCTGCTGCCTAGGCGGAGAGACAAGCGCAATAAAGGCCCCCAAATCACACACTTCAGGAGGCCCAGCAGGTGATGGAGAGGGATCGGGGAAGAGGGGGAACCCCTGCAGCTCCGGCCGGGACACCCGCCGAGGGGTCGGTGGGCGGCGGGACATGCTCAGTGCGAGCGGCGGGCCCCGCCTCCGCCTGACCCGGATACAGACGGCACTGCCTCCCCGCCGGCCCGGAGCGGAGCGTGGAGCCGGCCCCGGCCTGGGCCCCCGCGGCACAGCAGAGGGGGAGCGGAGGGGCCCCGGCAGCGCCATGGGGCTGCGCTGAGCGCCCGGCACCGCCGCTCCTCTCCCGCTCGGGCCGTGCCCTCGGCCCCGCGGCTATGGCCCCCATGGGGATCCGCCTCTCGCCGCTCGGCATGGCCGTATTCTGCCTGCTGGGGCTGGGCGTTCTCTACCACCTCTACTCCGGCTTTCTGGCCGGTCGCTTCGCCTTCTTCATGCTGAGCGAGCCGGCGGGCGGCGGGGCCGAAACCCCCCGCGGCTCAGCTCCCGGCGGCACCGTGGACCTGCGGGAGCTGCTGGCCGTGTCCGTGCTGGCCGCCGTCCGGGGCGGGGAGGAGGTGAAGCGGGTCCGCGAAGGCAACGTCCTCAACGCCAAGGCGAAGGGGAAGACGCGCGAAGGGGCCGAGGAGAAGCTGACGAGCGGTGACCTCCTCTCCAACCGCAGGATGTTCTACCTGCTCAAAGGCGCCTTCCCCGCCGTGCAGGTGGGTGCCGAGAGGCGGGCAGGGGGCTGCGGGGCCGGGGCCGGCGTCGGGCTCCTTGCCGGTGTCGGGCTCCTTGCCGGGCTGCTCGTTGCCGGCCCGGGGCGGGCGAGCGGCCGGGCGAAGCCCTCGGCCCTTCGCGGGGAGACACGTGTCACCTCCGGGTTTGTGACTCTGCCCTTCCTCGGCGTTTCCCCCGTTCCCCTCTGGGGGATCGGGTGGCAGTGCCACCTCACGCTGCCTCCCGTGGGTGTTGGGTCGCGGTCAGGCGAGGCAGGAGCTCCTGCGGGTGTGAGAGGGGAGAAGCACCGAGTGTAACCCCTGGGGAGTAACGTGCTCGCTGGGGACGGGTAAGGGGAGCCTCCTGGTGCCCTTACAGCCGATGTTTACGTTGCTGAGATTAGCAGTGCTGTTCTTTTCTTTATCATCTTCCCTCCCCGTTGTCCTTCCCACCTTAAATTAGCAGGAGAGCCAGGAACGTGGAGAAGTGAGTGGGAACTTTAGCTTTAGCAACGTCGCGTTAAAATACCTCGAGTTCTCAGCTCTCGTGCCTTCGGGACAGCAGATCGCGCTGTCACGATGCTCTGGATCGCTGCCTACGTGGGCAACATGAATTTACTTCTCTTTCATAGGCATTCCCTGCTCTCCTTCGCTTCCGAAATCTGGGTCTAACGCTTCAGGTCACACCCAAACCAGAACAATACTTTGAGGCTTTTTCAGGTGTTGCTGGTTTGTGTTTCCACTTTCTCTTTTAGTAAATGAGGAGTTCTCTTCAGTCTCCTGGTGTTAAATTCCTTTTGCTTTTCCCAGTCATTTGGAATGGATAGAAAACTCCTAGAGTTTGGATATCTAAGGTTGTGATCGCATGATTTTACTGGAGAGGTTAAGAGAAAAAGTGATGTAGTTAAGTATTTTTTTGGTTAAGTTTAGCTGCTGTTCAGTGAGTTTTCCATGGTTGTTTTGGAAGCCCCTCAAGGTGGGATGTAGTTGGTGGGGATGGTTCTTTTTGTTTCTTTTTTTTTCATATGTTTTTAAAACGTCGCAGAGAACACACTGAAGATGAAATCTGTAGGAAACACCAAATTCTTCAGTATTTGAAATAATCTTGGTATGTGCTTAATCTTCCTCTACAGGAAGATTATGAAGGTTATGTTCTGAAGATTACTGGATTGTCTGTCAATGTCAAGCAACATTTTCAGGCCCTACAATAAAGGAAGAAAAAAATACTGTCCCATGTTCTCTTTTCTTGGCGTTTCTGCAATGCTTCCTGAAACCTCTACGCTTTCTCCCCTTCCACAGACCGGAGGGACTTCATCAGTTTAGGTATAAGAGTTCTCCATCCTGCTAGAGAAGGCTGGGGGTTTGGTTTGGGCTCAAAGAGCTCAGTTAACTCTATTGTCTGTTCCGTGTCTGTGGTCACGTGTGTAGTCTGCTCTGGGGATGTGCAGCAGTGACAGACAGTCCAACTTGTGTCCCTTCCTCTCAGAGGACCTTAACTTTGAATGCCTGCTCCTAAAAGGCTTTGGTACTCCTTTTTGTTTTCCTTACAGTTGACTTGTGCTGTTAAGCTTGAAAAATAGGTGGTTCCTAGAGTGCAGATGTGCTCTCTAACACAGTCTGAAGGCAAAAATGGGGTTGTGCTTCTGCGGAAGTAGAAAAAAACATAAATCAGGTGTATGTCTCTTTTCTGCATGTTCTCATGATTGCCTTTTCTCTCTTTTTTTCTTCCCATCACACCCCTCTTAGATTGCCTGAGCTTGAGCATGGAGGACGACTAGGAAGCGTTTGACGAATCTTTCAGCTGATCTAGAGTTATTCAGACTGACAGATCAGCTCTGGGGTATTTAGTATTCCGGGTACATGATGGTTTAATACATAAACATGTACATAAACGGCTACATAATAATGGTTTATCTTATGCAGCATTAAAAAAATACCTGTTATATTACTTACAGATAAGATGTGCTGCCTTTTTGAGGCTATACTGTGATGCAGATATATTCATAAATATTTGTCCAAAGTGAAACTTCAGTTTACTATATACACGTGTCACTACACGCTGGGCAGGTGTGGAGACGGGGTCTCTTCTCAATCTGCAAATCTTTCACATGCACTTTCAGCACAGGGTACCTAAAACTGCTCCTGTGTCGTAGCACGGACCTGCTGCAGCTTTGGTGGGGCTGTGAGGGTTACAGAGCATTTCCCTTTCACGTGAGGCAGTGTAAAACAGCATCTTGTAAGAAGCATCATGCTTTACTTCTGTAGCCTTGTCCTCGTGGATAACTCCGGTGTAAAAAATGTTGTTGAAGTCAAATAAAGCCCCGTTTCTCTTCTGGCTGGGTAAGGTGCTGCTAACAAAAGCTGTCAAACTGAAAGGATTCCAAGAGTAAACTTACGCCAAATGCTGGTTTACTCACACTTGTAGAGTCCTTGAGCCTGACGGGGGAACCTCAGTGTTTAAATTAATATCAAATGCTGCAGTCAGGAAAAAAAAATACAACAAACCAGCAGAAAAGCCAGGTTCCAAAGTATGCCTGTAGTGCAAAGGAAATGACCCATTAATTCTCCTCTAAGAATACCTATGGCTTTGCAGTGTTTAAAAATAACTGGGGGGGAGAAGTTGTTTGCCTGAAATAAAGTGGAGTGAGCGAGCAGCCTTGGATTCCCTGGGACATGCCCCTGGATGTGATAAGGGAGAGCATGCAAACTGTCTGAAGCAGACCTTCCCTTTAAGGTTTGATTATTAAGAGAAGATGGAAGAGTGGGGCTGCTCACTTGGGGAATCTGAAAGAATCTTAGAATCCTGACAGTTGTGATTTATTACAAAACTTTCAAAATCTGAGGGGAGGAAGGGGGTGGGGAACCCAGCATAGAAAATGTTTTGCCTTATTTTAAGTGTTGTCTCTACAGAGGAACTTCAGTGCTTGCATCGCTTGCTCTCTTTGATACAAACAGATGCACTTGCATCGGTTCAAGACTTCTCACAGCTAGTTTTAGACCAAAGAGGAGCAGATCAGTTCTGGTTTCTCACTGTGTAGGAGATTGAGAGGTGCTGGGTACTGTCTCTGTATCCCTCAGAAACAGGCAGAAGAGGCAAGTCAGAAATAACTTGGGTATTACCCAGTGTTGTCTGATTGCGTTCAGCACCCAGCAGTGAATGTTTGTGTGCATCTTCTGTAAAGGATGGCTGTGCAGTTGATTTTTCTTAAAAATATATTTGATGCCAACATATATGCAGTGGTTTCTCTTTATGAAGTCCTCAGCTGCAGCAAAAAGCTTGAGGTGTTTACTGCTCCTGCACTCCCAGTGTGTTGTCCTCGTCTATTTGTCATGCTGAGAACAAATTAAAGCTTTGATCCAACCATAACCATCCCCTCTGCTCCTTTTCATTTTTATATTTATCTTTTCTGAGTTATTTCACTGCTTTCCTGGCTGGTTCTTCATGCAGCCCCATTTATTCCTTGTGCTATCAGAGTGGTGGTACGATAAGGACTGGAATTGGAATCAGAGGAGGGGATTAAGGAGGTGCTCAAGCCAGTCCTGCTGCTGGGAGGAGAGGGCACTGGGGAGGTAGTGCTTCCAAATCCAGTTAGAGACTGGCCAGAACACTGGTATGTTCTGCCCAGAAGAGCTCTGTTTGAAGAGACTTGGTAAAAGAGCTTCTTTCTCAGCACCGTGTGTCAGGTTCTTCTGTTTCGTGAATGCTGCTTGTCCAGGGGTCAGTGTCAGGAGCTTGGTATCTGAAGGTATCCAGGGTAAAAATGCAGACTAAAGGTTGTTTGGGGATTACCTGGTTCACGTTACAGCCCGACCAAGAGCCTGCATCAGCACATCCGAAGGAGCAGCCCTGCTCAGGTGTGGTTGACAGGGCAAGATGTGTTCCTTAAACCGGCACTTTGGCCACATTCCCTCTGTCCTCTGACTATGGAAAAGCCAATTTTGAAGTGACCCACACAATTCTGCTCTTTCCCTTCTGCGCTCTACCAGCATTACTTTCACAAGATGCAGACTTCAGTCTTATTTGCCAGACTGAATTCTGCCCTATTCTCATTTTCAGCTGTTTGGGCTTATTTTTTGACCAGTATGTTGATTTATGGTCTGTAGTTGGTAAATACTGAATAGAGAAACATCCTTTGTTGCTTCTGGATTTTTTTTGTTTGGTTTGTGTTTGCTTTTTTTGGTGGTGGTGTTGGGGTTTTTTTGTCTGTTTTTGTTTTGGTTTTGTTGATTTTGTTTGGTTTTCTTTGTTTGGTTGGTTTCATTTTTTTTGTTTGTTTTATTTTATTGTGACTGTGATGGAAATTGAGTCTTCTCTGCTCCAGACTCTCTCCAAGCATCTTGCCCCTGCCCCAAATGTGAATGTTCTCTCTCTTTCCCAGTTGAGACAGATGATAAATACCTCATTTCAAGTTTGTGCATGATAATGCTGGAGTTGGGCTTCAGTGTTTGAAATGGAAATTTAATAACATGTCAGTTTTACTTTTAATGAGATTTTTCTTCTAAATTAATTCCACTTTTTGAAGATTAATGTCTCCAAGCACTTCTTGCTTGTGTTTTTTTAATCAGGCTACGGGAAGTAGTTTCTAGGTTTAAACCTGCTGTTGGTAGGCTTCTGACCACGGTGCCAACTATCGTACTTGGAAAACTGGAATTTCAGGTGAGGTGGCAAACCCTGCATCTGATACCGATTCTGTGGGAAAGATAGATGGGTTAAAGTAGGTTTAAAAACCAAAATGGTGCTTAAACTTCAGAAGGATTTTGGTGCTTTGCTGAGTAAGTTCATTAACTGGTTTGTCTCTTCATGTTGCGAGAATGGCACCTTCAGGTCTTGGGGTTTTTAACAAAATTAACATTAATCTGACCTGGATGATCTTAGCAACTGCCAGCAGGTTAGTCCATAAAGCAAACAGGGTGAAGGTTAATCTGAAATCTCAGTGGCAGGTGTTGTCTGGAGAGGCATCTCTTACCGTGGGTTTTAGCTGATGCTAGATGACTTCTGCTGGTGCTCTCCACATAAAATGAAATGAAAGCCTGGGACTTTTTGGTCATGAGTTCTGTGATTATCTTTTGAGATGTAATTACCAGTAGTTCATCTGGCTTGTTGTATATACTGGTGGTGTGTAATCGGTCAGCTGAGCATCTGGAGATTGCAGTTTCTTCGTAGTGTAGGCAGTCGCAAGCAGTGAAAGTTTTCTTGGTGGTGTTTATTGTATTAGTAGACTTCTAATCTGGCCTTATTTAAAGTCCTAGAATTACAGAATCATTTAATTTGGATGAGATCTTCAAGATCATCAGGTCCAACAGTTACTGCAGCACTGCCAGGACACCACTGACCCCTGTCCCTCAGCACCACATCTCCACAGCTTTGAAACCCCTTCGGGGATGGGGACTCCACCACTGCCCTGGGCAGCCTGGGACAGCCCTTGACAACCCTTTTGGGGAAGAAATTGTTCCTCAGGTCCAACCTGAACCTCCCTTGGTACAACTTGAGGTCATTTCGTCTTGTCCTGTTGCTTGTTCCTTGGGAGAAGAGCCCAAACCCCACCTGTCTCCAACCTCCTGTCAGGGAGATGTAGAGAACCAGAAGGTCTCCCCCGAGCCTCCTTTTCTCCAGGCTCAACAACGCCCGCCAGGTCCCTCAGCATCTCCTCGTAAGACTTGTGCTCTAGGCCCTTCATCAGCTTCTTTGCCCTTCTCTCCAGCCCCTCGATGCCCTTCTTGTAGCGAGGGGGCACAAAACCAAATGCAGATTTTGGAGCCCAGTTTCGTAACCACGATAAGATGGGTGCTTTCCTGAGTTATGGGAAATGAGGTGCTTTGGCTGCAGCTTGCTCTGCTGGAGAGTGTCTCCTGCTGTGCCTATTTATACATCCTGACTTGTCGAGTGGGTGTTAACATTCAGGTCAGTACACTTTCCAAGGTGTGTAGTTGTGGGTGTCCTCTTGCTGGTTGCTCTGAGTAGTAGTCCAGAGGATGTCTATCGTGATAAAATATCTACTGCTGTCCACATGGGATGTGGCTCGGTCAGTGATCTGCTACACTGGGTGACCCCCAGTGGAGTCCCTGGGGAAGTCGTGCAGAGTTAGCACCCTGACAAAACAGAAGAACGAGGTCAAACATCTATTAATGTTTCACTAACATTCCCCTGTGCACGTTATTTTCTCTGGGCCTCCAGGCTCTTTATTTTCATGGTCCCATTCAAATCAATAGACTTATCCATTAAATCATAGAATCATGGAATGGTTTGGGTTGGGAAAGGACCTTTAAAGGTCATCTAGTCAACCGCCCTGCAGGGAGCAGAGCCATCTACAACTAAAGCAGGTTGCTCGGGGCCCCGGCCAACCTCCCCTGGAATCATTCCAGGGCTGGGTAAACACAAAGGCTTTTTTCAGGTACGTTCTCATCAACTTGAAAAACCACAACACAAAACCAAACGTTCCCAAAGTTAAGGGCTGGTGATCCTTTCTCGGGCCACTATGTCTTGCAAAACCTATAATGTAGCTTCCTAACAGTAAATAAATTTAACAGCTGCTTGTGTTGGCGTGGCTATGAATTTCTGCTTGGTCTGTAACTAGTGACTGAGTTGATTTTCCTATTTATTTATTTTTATTTTCTCCAGATGGCTCTGCAACCTCACCAGTATTACTCTTTGAGGTTTGGGGGTTGTTTCCCCTCCCCTCTTTGTTTTCTTTCCTGTGTTGTTTGGGTTTGGGGTTTGTTCCTAGCAGAGTAATCATGGCTGTTGGGAGACTCCTCCCAAGCATTACAAATGCTGCAGCATCCCGACCACTGCTAAAAAAATCCAAACTAGTCAGAGGTCTTTCTCTGCAAACAGCCCCTCTCAGATAGTGTCACTCTTTCAGTGTTGGTGTGCTGCAACAACAGGCTTACCATACTCTTCCTTTTGAGGATTGATTCCGATACTTTAAATTTTTGGAAACCTCTTGCTGAGGAAATGTTCTGTTGGTTTTTGATTGGTTTTGTTTGTTTTTTAATGATGGTGTATAGCATGCTGTAGTGGAACCTGGACTGCCCAGGGGTTTGTGGAGGCTGCCACGTCCGTGGGACTAGTCACCCTGGCTTTGCAGGGCTGTTTTTCCTGGGGGCAAACGCCGTTGTCAGGTGTGCTGTACAACACATGTTTAACTTGTAAATGGCCCAGCAACTTCAAGGACTCCGTGTTTCGCTCGCGAACGCTTCAAGTGCTGTGTTTAGGTGAGATGCCAGCTCTGATACGTGGCTGGAGTTTGCTGCAGTTCTGCTTGCTTTCCTTTTTTTTGACTTCTCTCAGAGACAGCCCTTACTTAACGCCCTTAACTCTTTGTTATCAAGCTGATGTGGCTGAGGTGTGTGACATCTGCTTGTCGTGATGTGAATTATGTAAAAATCCTGCTGATACAAAGTCTGTACTATTCAAAGGCAGTCTGGTTTTTCTTTATTTTCATTGTCTTTCGATGTCACTTGCCTGCAACATCTGTAATAACAAGGGGGTTTATGTGCTCTAGCAGTTGGATACCTGGGGCTGAGCTAGCAGTCTCAGCTTCCTCTGCAGTAAGTAAAAGGCAATCAGTGGTTCTAAATTGTAGACACGTTGCATCCCATGTGCACCTACTATTTTGCCTTGGCTAGACATCAGAGCAGTTTGGCAGCCTAGCTTCCATATAGAATTATATTAGAGAAAGTGATCCTGAAAGTTAAGAATAAAAAAGAAAGAAAGCTTGTGTTCCTGATCCCTGAAATGCCCTGATCCTCTGAAATGCAGCTACTTTTGTTCTCTCATCCTAGATTAACTCTGAAGAACGTGTCGATACAGCTGATGAGGAGACTGTCTCTTGGGATCGCAGTATTCCTGAAGACATAAAGCAAAAAATACAGCCTAAAGAGGTTCCAGCGGAAAGCGTTACTGTCTGGATCGATCCCTTAGATGCTACACAAGAATATACAGGTAGCTGATTCTTGTTGACAAATCGTGTGTGTAATTCTGATGTCTGCCTCTTAGGCTGGAGAGCAAATAGTAAGTATTTAAAATGACGTCTCTTGTTCAAGTGTGTTCTGTCAAAGCTAGTGTGATTTAATTGAACAAATTGCAGAATGAAAGCCTATAGTTATCAGACTGCGGTGTTTGCTTCTATATATTCCATACTTTAGTATTCCCTGCCACTAAGAGATTGCTAAATTAAATGGTAACTGTAATTTCTGGACTCTGCTGGAATTACCCGTTTCTTTATTTCCATCTGCTGAACAGGAAAAATGGATGGGAAACTGAAAAGTATTTAAAGTCTTTTGAAAGATGCAAGGTTATTTGAAGATGCAACAAAAGTTACGTAATTGCAAGAGGCAGAATATAGGCTAGACTTCAAAGAACAACATTTCTGTAATGTCAGGTCTGCTTTCTTTTTGTGTGTTCTTGGCTCACTTTCTCGTTCTGCCCGCAGAGGACCTTCGACAGTACGTCACGACGATGGTTTGCGTGGCTGTCAATGGTAAACCAGTCATAGGAGTGATACACAAGCCATTCTCAGCATATACAGGTACCTTTATGCCTTCATATGTTTCCAGCCTCTTCAGTCACAGTGTTAATTAAAATTTGATGTTTGAGAGAACATCTGTGGGTATAAGTGAGGAAATAGTACCTGGGGCAAAAGCGCTGCTGCAGACCTGAGCGTTAGAGCTGCAGCTGCACTCTGTGCTACAAAACCACAAAGGGAAATGCTGCCCTGGTTTAACATAAAAATGATGCATTTAGAACAAGCTAACTGAAAAGATGTTTAAGAATTAAGATCCTTTCAATCAGAGTGCTTATAGCAAACCGAAGACAGGGAAACCTACACATACTCACCAGTCTTGTGTGTGCTGTTAGTTTCTAGCAGAAGAGTGCTTTGCTCATTCAGCAGAAGAACTTGGGTCCATGCTATTATACCCAGGAGCCAGTGTTTATTCAGTGTGAATAACAAGATTGATTAAAGATCTTAGTGGCAACTGTTTGTATGTAACCAGCAAGGCTGTGTGGCATAGCTTTATTGATTATCTGACATGCTTTTAATGCCACAACTGTAAACTAATTAATTCTTTAGTATCAGTGAGCATGGCCTCAGGTTTGGCAACACATACGCACTTCTGAAAGCTTCAAAGTAGTTTTTAGTATTCATGTTTTACCATATATTTGAAACAAGAATTTATCTTCTCACTTTCCCTTAGGCAATACTGACCTCTAGAGTTGTGAAGTTATGCAGAAACAAAGTCTGAATAAATGTATTTTCTTTCTTGTTCTCTTGTTTTGCCCACTGAATAATCTATATTCTGTGCTAAATATTTTACTGCCTTTTAAATATGATCTTAATTTCCAGTCATATAAGTACGTGCTGTGTTCCAGTATTCTTTAAGAATCTTGGTTTTTTTGGAACATATTTTTTCTAAGTATCCACATCTATATGAATAAATGCTTCTTTTAACACTGTAATTTAGAGAATTTGTTCCTTAATAATCATAGAATAGTTTAGGTTGGAAGAAACCTTAAAGATCATTGAGTTCCACTTGCTCTACCATGGGCAGACACCTCCCACCAGAGCAGGTTGCTCAAAGCCCAACCCGACCTGACCCTGAACACATCCAGGGATGGGGCATCCACAGCTTCTCTGGGCAACCTGTGCCAGTATCTCACCACCCTCAGAGTGAAGAATTTCTTCCTCATATCTAATCTAAATCTACCCTCTTCCAGTGTAAAGCTACTACCACTTGTCCTATCAAGTAACAGTGCAGTGTGAAATGTTCAGGCACAGCCTCAGCTAAGATGCAATGAATTTTGTCATCTTCTGTGAAGAGTATTCATTTCCCAAGCTGAAAATACCAATGTGTTGTAAGCAGGATTGTCCCTAATGCCACCACAGAAATGCAAAGCAATAAAGGGTGGTTGGCATTGTTATTACACATAACTCAATCTGTTGCTATACAGTCTGTCTCTCTACTGAGATGAAATTGCTGGTTAATCTGTAAATGTCAAATGGATGGTTAAGGGATTCCACCTACCAAGCTTGGCTTTGAACCTCGTGATGAAACAAGTGGGAGGTTTGTGTTTTCTAAATCCAGTCCTCCAAAACACACCATGAAGTGTGTTACTAACATCCTGAGCTATTTCCTTCCTCAGCGTTGATGTCCTTCTGAACAAAATGGCTCAATAACATTTTTCCAATCTTCTTTGAAGGGCAGTGGGGCTTTTTCTTATGAAGAGGTTCTTTGAGGAAATACTGGATCTGTTTCTGACCTGGGAGACATCCTTTTAAATTTGGTGGCTTTCCATTCTGAATTTTACTACTAGGGGTTTTTCCCCTCTTACTCTGTTTGGAAATATCACACAAGAATAGTCAGGCATGGGATAATGCCATATGCACAGAGGTGTGGTGGGGCAGTTTCTCTTTTTTTTCTCTGCTTGTCTGCACATGTGGACATGCACTCCTTCCTTCTGTCAGCCTGAACTTTCCCTTTTACAGTAGGGAGGGAATTTAAGTCAGAGGCATCAATTCAATTTTCTCAGGTAAGTATCCTTTTTTACATTTAACAGAGCTTGCTTTTTGTAAACCTGAGCAGAGTTTTTGTTTCTCTTGTAGCCTGGGCAATGGTGGATGGCGGGTCAAACGTAAAAGCTCGATCCTCCTACAATGAGAAAACTCCAAGGATTATTGTATCCCGCTCCCACGCAGGAAAAGTTGAGCAAGTTGCACGGCAGACATTTGGAAATAAGACTGTGATAATCACCGCTGGTGGAGCAGGTTTGGTTCCTTCAGCATCCTATCCTCTCTGTTGCTTCTACATGATTTAATGGGATAGCTGGTGTTAGACAAAAGGATAGAACTCTGGCACATCCTCTGTTTCCTCTTCTTGTTTTTCACGTCCCTAAAAGCAAGCACTTGATAATAGAGACACAGAGTTAGCGTGTCAGTGAATCTAAGCCTGGACCAGCATCCCTCTGTGGGGGAAAGAAGGTTGTGTGAGCAAATACAGAAGCAGGGAAGAGAGTCTGTTGGTTGTTAGTTAACTAGCAGTACATTTAATTAAACAATGCTTTAAGAAAAAGCCATTTAAAGTTGGGTACTGTTTCTTGTATTTATGTCAAAAGAGAAAACTAGTGTCTCTCAAATCCATTTTCGTCTGCTTCATACTCCATCCAAAGTGGTTTTAGCTTACTTTTCATAATCTTACACAAAATCCTTTTGCATGTTAATTGCCAGAATTCAAATTCCTGAGGCACTAGTGTGAAACAATTGCTGGTTTAAAGTCTTGGAAAAGCTATGCAAAATACGGATGTTCTGGAAAGGAATCTTTCTGTGTCTGAGCTGGAGCTCTTTTACAGATTGTTTACTCGAGAAGATAGGTTCTTGACAATGACTCCAAATGAGTTTTCTTATGACAAAGTGTAACTGATTATAGTAGATTTTCTCCAGGGCTTTACTCTGTATAAGAAGATAAAGAAAGGAACAGTTTAATGAAACAAGGATATTGCTTAACAGTCGAAAAATGGAAGAGGAAAAAAAAATCCATGAAAGAAAGATTATTATTTTGAACAATAGTGTTGTACCGTATAATGTATGATAAAGGGGAATGCCCTGGACTGAGTTGCTTTATTAAACAGTGGTATGTGCATCTTCCTTCTGCTATAATAAAAAAGCAAGGAAAAAATAATATGCATGTGCATATTATTAACACTTACAAATAGATTTATCCTTTGTGATGAATAGGAAAACTGGGTTTAACTCTTTTTCTTTTTTCTTCTGCCTGTTTGTTCTAGGTTATAAAGTGTTGGCTCTCCTTGATGTGGCTGAAAAGAATCAAGAAGAAGCTGATGTGTATATCCATGTCACCTACATTAAAAAGTGGGACATATGTGCTGGAAATGCAGTGTTGAGAGCATTGGGTGGCCATATGACTACCCTGACTGGTGAAGAAATTAGTTACACTGGCTCAGATGGCAATGAGGGAGGACTTATAGCCAGTATCAACATGAACCATAAAGCACTAATTGAAAAACTTCCAGATCTGGAAAAAACATCACACAAATAAACTTGACTAATGGAGAAGTACAGGTCATGCTTCTGTAGCCTCCAAATGCTCTGTCTGAAGAAGCGGGTGTGAAAACCTGCTGGGAAAGATGCACAACAAAGCAAAGCAGTTTGGTGTGGGTTTGGGGACTATATCATGCATTGGGTTTCTTCAGTGGTGGTATTTAAAAAAATAAATTAAAAAAAGGAATAAAATAATAATCAGAAGTAGGAAGGGGACTGACTGCTTCACACCTCCACTTACATCTTTCTTTTTCTTTTTTTATTTTTCCCAGACTGTTTTCATGCAGTTCTTATATTCAAGGTGCATATGCAGTATATATTTGTGAACGTAGGAGAACTGAAGAAAAATCCAAATTGATTTATAAAATAACCTCAGTAGCTCTCACCAGAACTTCTGGGAAACTTTTACATCTTGTTACTGTAGCTGTAGCAACTCTAGAATGAATTAGGTAGGGAGAAGAAAAAAAAAAAAGGTTGATTTGTGTAGGCATCTGGTAACTCTGCAAACAGTTCAGCAGGAAACTTCACCCTGTGTTCTGTATCCCGTGAACAAAAAGCACAAGAAGGTTGACACAAATTTATACGCAGCAGTTTCTCTTTGGCAGTGTGGCACTCCTGCTTTTCAAGAGGAGGAAAAGGAAAAAAACCACATGTTCTGTACTCTTTTGACTTCTTCCCTTAAGATGTAAACCAGTTTAGTTCAGATGGGTTGTGAATATCAGTGTTTTCTTAATCGGTGTAATTATTTCCATATACCTTTTTAAAAGAAGGTGATGTCTCCTTGTGTAGTTTTTAAAAGTTACTTCTCATCCTTGATTTCTGCGTACAGTGTTGAAGATGCATGCTGAATTTTTCTCTTAGCGTAGGACTTGTTCATCAGTTGGTGTTTGTGCCTACAGAAGCAGCCTATTCCTGCAGTACCTGTTTGGGGTTTTTTTTTTGCTTGGTTATTTTGTTTGTTGGTTTTGGTTTGGGGTTTTTTTTTTCTCTCATTGAACAGAGTCACATGGAATGAGTTTAACAGAGATAATAAGTTGATTGGTTGTTTCCATTTATAACATGAGATCTAAGCCAGCAATTTTTCTACGACTTCAGAAATAACTTCTCTGTCTTTTTTAGGTTCAGGCATGCTCTTTTCTGCAGAAAGTTCTTGAGCCATCCCAAACAGTTACTTAGTTTGTGGAAATACACATAGAGAGACCATTTGAACCTGAATCTGTTTAAGCAAGAACATTCGGTGCTTGAAGTACAGCAGGGGCTGCAAAACTTTACTGGAAAATGTTCTTTGTCAATCCAGTCCACACAGAACAGAATCCCTTTCATGTCAAATGACAATTTGTTGCATCTCTAAAATACGTGGACTTCTATCTGCAAAAATGTTACTGTGTTGTCTCTGCATCTCTCTAAAGGGCTTCAGATGGTTAAAGTGTACCTGTTATTTGAATTGTCAGTAGGTAAGTTTCCCATCTTTCCTCAAGAAAGCTAAAGTTCTTGGTTAATACAGATGTTAATACACTCTTCAAAGTTTATTCAGTATAAACTTAGGCTGTTCAAACCAAATTCTTAATTACTTTAATTTTAACTTCTTTCATCATACTGCTGTTCTGACTGAGAAGAATTTTTCTCCATCTGTCAGTAGTGGAACATGTCTAAATACCTCTCTTAAAGTCCAGCTAATGTTCACATTTCCTAAAGACCTCCTCAAATGATGTGTAACTACAGATACAGACTTTTTGCTTGAGAACTTGCTGGCAAAGTAGACTGAAGCTTAGTCCTGCTGGCCTTGTGGTACAGGTGGTTTTCTTAGAGAACTGTTTTTTTTCAGAGTTGATGCTCTTGCTGCTGTTTGAAAATAGCTTTTACACATGTAGATAATACACAAAGCAACTGAACTTCCCATTTTTTGATTTAATAAACTACCATATGCTATCACAAATAAGTGAGCGTGCCCTGTGTGAAAAGGGTCTGATCTAGTCTGAAAAAACTTGCTGAGCTTCCAAACCTCAGCAAATAGTAAAAATCAAGATATTTATCAAGGCTTTAGTAATATTTTTTTTAAGAAGACTGCAGCTTTTTTTTTTTCTTCAGGCTGATTTAAATGACTGAAAACCTAATTAGAAAAGAAAAAAAGCAGCTCTTCTGTTTATTAGTTAAACAACATGGATTAAAAGTGAAATATGAGAAATAGCCATAGTTAACCTAGTAGAAAAACCTAATTGTGTCACAGAGGTTGAATGCACACTATTTAAATAGACAACTAAGCCGAAGTCTGTGGCAGCTTGTGGTTTTTAGCTCCAGGTTGGAATCACGTGTGATCTTACCTTGTGAAAATGTGACTGCTTTTACTTTGGGTACGATTCTATCACTTCCTTGGCTAAGCTGTGATCAGGCTTAGCTTCTGTATGAGAATTGAAAAGTAAGAGAATGTTACGTATTGTATAAAATCTTACTTGCATCTTTATGGAAGGTATAGAGCATTAAACAGGTATTTGCCTAATTTATTCTTCCTTGGGAAGATAAGATACAAAGAAGAGATCAGCTTTCCTTTCCTTCCTCCCGTAGGCTGGCTGAAATACTTGCTTTAGGAAGTCATGCTTGTTTACACCCATTCCTATCCAAAATTGTTTTCTTGCAGTGGATCAGTGTTCAGCACCTCTCACAGCAGACCCTTATTGGCCAATCCCACTTCTTGTGAACAGGAAGAAAAGGGAGATGAGGTGTCCAGTTAGCTGCTGCTGGTGCAGTCGGAGCTTATCCAGCTTCCCCCCAGCTGAGGTGGTTCTTGGGGCTTCCCACTCTGGTTTAAAGAGGAGCCACTTCAGTGTGAGAATAGGTGAGCACCTCATGAATCTCAGCTTCTGATGTCACTATAGAAGAAATGCAACTTTTACACAGACAGGCAAGTATTCAAAAGTGCTTGCTTAGTGCCAGCACCCTGGGGTAATCGTTTGTGTAGTGTTAGTGCTCAGTGTATCCAATTTCCTTGGCTATGTTTAAGCTCCATTCTAAAACGTTTTGCTCTTCTGCCTTAAATAGTTGAGCAGTCTTGGCTGTGTGGATGGGACTTGAGGATGTGCCTAGCCTTTTCCATGTGAAACTGTCATGCCATTTTTAGGGATGCTATTTAAAACAATTGCATGGCGTGGGTGGGTCCTACAAAAGTATGTCTTTTCTAAAAATTTCAAGTAATAATTCACAGCATCATTCTAGGCCCAAACGAGGGAAGTAAGAGAATGTATTGGTTTAGTATTGGTTTGCCAAAGGTGGCTTTTTTCAGTGGCTATTATGATTCAGGTAATTGCAACTGAAATTATTCTAAAGCTGTATGGGGTTTTTTTTTCTCTTTTTCCTTCTGCTAAAAGAGTGGATGGTGACATTAATGATACCTTGTACTGTACCAAGAGTCTGGACTTTCATTCCTTGAATGAATGATTTCTAAATAAATGGACACAAAAATAAAAGGGTTGAATATTGTACTTAACTAGTTTCAAGTTTAAACCTATTAGGCAGACTTTTACAGATGGGTTTATATAAAATCTGTTCTGGTCTACAGAGCACTAATAATTATGAAAACACTTAGCAGATGGTAAATTAACCATATAGGTGAAGCTGCAAAAGCATGCAGTGATGTTTCATATATCTGCTTTTATTTTGTGGTCATTAGAGTAGATGTTCCTATTTGGCTTTAGATGTGATAAGAGATTATTTTAATTTTATATTTTATTTTAAATGGCCAGTGTTTGGGGATCAGGAGCCATGGAGGGGAGTCGGCACCTGAGTTCATCTCTTTTTTGTCCATAATCCCAACACGTTTGTAACATCCTCTTAGGTGTTGGAGTTGTTCCTCAGCAGTGCAATACTGTATCCTCCTGCTTTAATAGTGTAAAGCGAGGGGTCCACATCCCTCAGAACAGTGTGCTGAGAAGTGCTGGGCCTTGCCTGTGCTATGCCAGCCGAGCCTGGCTGCTCTGTTGTCTCCTGGATGTTGTTCCCACTGCAGATTTTCTGATGGCAAAACTACTTTTATAGGCTGCTGTCTTTCCAGTTATGCCCAAGCCCTTCCTGGATCTGTTTACTAAAGGAAACTAGAGAAGTGGAGTGGAAAGAAGCGGGTGGCTGTGCTGGAGAGATGGTGACAGAGAACACCTATTTCCATTTCTTGATTTTTAAATTACATCAATAGTTTCATTTCTCTTGTCCTTCAGGGGTTTGGTGACCATACAGTTGAGATTTAATGGACCACAGATAAATAAATGTGTATGTGATTTTTAAGGCCAAGCAGGGTGGCGGGGGGAGACTGCCCCTAACCAAGGAGAGCCTGGATGGATGTCTTCCTGTGAGGCCATTTATGCTGAGCCTTTTTTCAGTGCTTTATTGTAGACATTTAGGCCCTGTCACACAAACAATTTGATTGACTTGATTCTGTATCTTCTGACCTGCTCTCCTCGGTGACAGAGCTGTGCTATATCCAGTTCACCGTGCCATAACTCGCTCAGGCAAAACCCTGAGTACCCAAAGGTTGCTTGACTTTTGAACCATACTGTCTGTATGGCAGCCCTTCTAATGAAGTGCTGGCACCTTCTGTGAGTGTCTTCTCACCCCACAAGCAGGTTGTCATTCAAGAAGCTGTTGAAGCTTTGCACTTCATGGTTTTCAGATGCCACGCCAGCTCTCTCAGCTCTTCTGAGAGAGGTCCAGAAGTGCTCATCCAGTTTGCTTCCAAGTTTCCCTCTGGAGCCAGCAATTAGCAGCCACTTTTCCTGCTTTGTTGTTCCTCGTTTTTCTGTTCCTTTCTGATCCTTGCTCCTTTCTTCATCCATGAGGACAAGAAAAATGAGGGATCAGAGGTGGGAAAAGTCCCAGAACTGGAGAGCCATAGCAGAAAACTATCCAGTTCAAACTCAGGTTAATGTTTGGGACCAAGGTCTAAGGTGCTGATCCTACCAAAAGTGTAATAGATGCCAACAAAATAAAGGCATCTTGTAGAGAGGTTCATGTGTTTGGTAGGACTGGACATGTAGGAAAGATGCAAATGGACTAAGGAGAAGTTAAACTATCTTAAAAAAGGAGAAGAAAACAGCTTTTCAGTGTAATGTTACACGCATTCAACTTTTCTGTTCCTCTGGGTGCAGAGCTTCCTTGCTTATGAAAGAGACTCCACTGGCCTTCTGTGAAAGGCCTGATTTTGCTGAAATCAGGAGCAGCCTTCCCACTGAATTCGGGGTGAGCGGAAGCAAGCCAGATAAAACACAAGCAGTAAATTAAGCAAAGTTCTGGAGAGCTCAGCTTCTGCCAATAGAGAGAACAACCTGGGTTGTGTTAAACTCGCCTCTGGAGGCTTTGGTTTATGTTGCTAGAGGACTTGGAAACATCTTACCAGTGTCTTGAGGTTCTAAGTCTTTCTGGTTTGTTTGATGGGTTTTTTTTTTTTATGGCCCACTTTCAGATAATATTGTTTTCAACTCCTCTCGTTCCTTATTTGTAATTCACATTTATATTTTTTCCCTCCCCAAAGGACCAGCAACACTCTGGCGTTTTTCCTGTTGTCCCACCAAATTGTATTAGCATTTTCCAATTGTGTGCCAAATTGAAGTAAGAATTCTATAAATAAACTCTCTGAAAATACTGGTCTGTGTTTTCCTGTATCTTGTCTTTCAGTTGGGTATTTAATGTTTCTTTATGCACTATATATATATATTTTTTCTTTTTCTTTTCTTTTTCCAGTACCACATGTCAGGCTGTGCTGTGTTCATCCTGCCTGCCTGACTTGGAGGGATTATCCTTATTGACAGGGCCAGCCAAATGAATGATAAATATAATTCAGGATCACTGTTTTTGCTTTCATATGTGTGTTTTGCTGTGAAAGATGGTGAATTTGTGTGATGGAAATACCTTGCAAGGGGGTCAGATGAACTGGAGTGGGTGCCCATCACCTCTGCTGTGAGCCTAGACTTGGTGACCCTTTACTCTTCAAACATCTCATGTAAAATGTCTCCAAATTACAGGAATTCTTCCAAATTAAGTTGTATGTTTTAAATGAAAAGCACAAGCATTGCGCTAACCTCTAGTAATCCTGGTAGGGTAAGGGACTGATGTGAAATGCCACAGATTTGGCTTTTACACTTTAAAACCACACGTTTTCCTTCTGAAGGGCTCATTGTAGAACTCATCAAGTTGTCACCCTCTTCTCAGACCAGTCTGGTCTGGTGTCTTGTAGTTGTATAGAGCAAATACCACAGTGCATGTTCTGTTTCTGCAAGGGTGTGGTGTTCGACTGAAATAAAGGGGTTCAAATACATATGAATTCTCTGCTAGGGGAAAGCAAGTGTCTGAACCTCCTTCCCATCATTTTCTGAAATCTTAGTACTGGAATCCATAGGAAATATTTGTATCAACAGCAAAGGTTTTCCGTTATATTGGCCAAAGAAAAGTATCTCTTTGTATGTAATGTGTTCTACAGGATTGAACAGGCACGGATCTGCTTGCTATTATATCTGACTCTCTTCTTACAGGTGTAAAGGTGGCTTTCTTGCACTTTATCCCAATAGATTTAGACCAAGAATGCTGCATGTACCACAATAATTTAACACTGGCACTTGGATCTCTAAAATTAAAGTATTTGGAAGGGTGAAAAGAAACCCAGAGGCCAGTAGAGGGCTCTGTCTTTTCAGGAATGCCCTGAAGAGCCAGAAAGGTTTTGGAGACTGAATTTAAAGCTCATCTCATTTTTTTTACTGAGAAAAGCCTTTCACTGTGGGTTTTTTTTTTTTTTTTCCTCAGTTGTGGTGCCTGTTTTTAGTTAAAAGGGCACCCACAGAGTCCTAGGGTCTGGTCCAGAGGGCTTGCACTGAATTGTTACTCTGCAATTTGGCAGCTTGTTACTTCTAATGCATGATTTCTCTTGTATTTTTGGTTTAATAGTGCAGTGCACACTTTTGTATAGTGGGATTAAGCTGCTGGCAATGTGCCTTCTGTTAAGTAACTCTTTGCAGACTTCTTAAAATTTATTCCATGAATTCACAGATATCTGTAACTAGAGCTTGAAGGTCGGGGTGTGAACTTCCCCTGATGATGCCTGCATGCATGCTGGTTTCCTGGAAGTTTTGCTTCTGTAGGTCATGAAAGTAAGGTCAAATTGACAACCCTGCATCTAAGCTTTGTGTGCTTTTTAAGTATGTAACCACTCCACCTGCCTCTTCAGGGCAAGTGCTTGTGTCTGATGTTGGAGGAGTGACTCTCCACTTCCATCAGCTCAACAGCGTCTACATTTTAGTCTCATGGAAAAAATATCTTTATTCTCACTCCCCCTAAGTGTGACTTTATGGCCCTCTGTAAAACACCTCCCCTCCCTCTCCTTCCCTGGGGGGTGCTTAGTGTTCCCCCAGCAATTTCTTATCAGTTGAAACACCTCGTCTTACTACAATTAAAACAAGACTTGGTTAGTTAATTGCCATATATTTTGATGCCATTTGAACTTACTGCTCTATATTAACCCCTCTGCCTTCCCAGAAGGTGGAGATAAAGAGAATAAGGGAGAGAAACTTATGCATTGGAAAAGAAAACTAAAACAGCTTTAATAAAACAGTAACAAGAAGAAAGGTGATATTAATAAAATAATGAAATACATATAAACCCAATATTTAGCTCCCATAACAATGGTCACCTCACCACTGATGTTGGAGGGCAGGCACAGACAGGAACTGGATTCAGGAACATGTGGTTAGGATTAAAGGCAGAAGAAACGACAGAGTCCTCCTTGGATGCTGGAGAGAACTTGACACCTGTGATCCTCCAGCTTTATATTGAGTATGATATACATGGAATGGAATCCCTCCCTGGTCAGGTTTGGGCCACCAGTCCTGTCTGCCCCTCCCCACAAGTGTGACCTTTTTTACTTATCATTTCTTTCACTTAGAGCACCTCAACATAGTACACAAGATTTTGCAGTGACCTTTGTTTCTATAGGAGCAAGTATAAGTAAGAGCCTATCTGCACACCCCAATCCTTAGCAGTAACTATGAACATCAAACATTATCACTTCTAGGAGCAGACACTGAGAAAATCTGCCCTTAACTTCAGAAAGTGCAGTTAGAGACTGAGATGAAAGTTAGTGAACAGAGACTTGGTTCTGGTCTAGCTCAAACCAGGACATTCCACCCCTTATTCCATACAATTTACATCATGCCCATCACTAGCTTATGATTTATCTTTCTCCACATAAGTTCATTTAGTTCATGATTGTGGGTTTCCATCTATCATAGCAGACTCTCAGGGCAGGAGAGATGGTGTGAAATTCATTTCACTTCTTTCTCACGTGCTGCAGGTCAATCCTGATGAGGTTACTGGATCCCACTTGCTAAACTGCCTCTGTCAGCACCAATGTATTGTCCTAAAAGACACTTATTGAACACTGTTAGTATTATGTAGCAGTTAACATCACACAGCTCAAAACTGAGTATTCTTATCCAGAGTTAAGTTCCCTTGAGGTACACATTGGGCTTCACCATCTTTCATCATCACCCACCAAGTGCTTCCAGATCCTTGAGCAAACACAATCCCACGAAGGGGTTTGCCTTTGCCCGAATCAGGAGAAACCCAAACAGTTTTCCCCAACAAATTCCTTTCACCCACCACAGGGACTTTATCCCTTTCTGCTGTATGTAAAGGCTCTGCCTGAGCAGGACTGGCTCGACTGCCAGATCCCTTGGTGTTAATTAACCGGGTGGCTTGTGCTAAGTGTACGTCCCAGTTTTTAAAGGTTTCACCCCCCATTTCTTTCAGGGTAGCTTTTAGCAATCCATTGTATCGTGCGATTTCTCGGGAGGCTGGTGCATGGTGGGGGGTGTGATACACCCACTCGATACCATGTTCTTTGGCCCAGTTGCCGATAAGATTGTTTTTGAAATAGGTCCCGTTGTTCGACTCGATTCTTTCTGGGGTGCCGTGTCTCCACAAGATCTGCCTTTCAAGGCCCAGGATCGTGTTCTGGGCAGTGGCATGGGGCACTGGGTACGTTTCCAGCCATCCAGCATTCACTTCCACCATCGTAAGCACGTAGCGTTTGCCTTGGTGGGTTTGTGGAAAGGAGATGTAGTCAATTTGCCAGGCTTGCCCGTACTTAGCTTTCAGCTGTTGGCCTTCATACTGCTGTATTCTCTTAGCCACTTCACTGACGGTTGGCGTCCTGACATCTCCACCCAAGATCACTGTTGCCAAGACGTGGGAATATATCGGTGGAGCGCTCTGCACAAAACTCTGCAGCATGGGACGTGTGCATGGCATTGCATCGGGGTCTGTGGTCACCTGCCCGTCGCTATAAATCAGCTCTTGCACAGCCAGTTCTCTCAGGTACTTAATCCCATTTTCCATGGTGGTCCATTTGGTCGGCCGGCACTTGATGCTGTCCTTCAAGGGATACTTGCTCTTTACGGCTGACAAGAGTCGCCTCCAGAGGCTGTTTGTCTTTCTCCCAGCTGCTTTGTCAATGCTTCCGTCTCTGGCCAGGGATCCCAACTGCCTGGTTTCTTTACCCTCCAAAACTATGCTACCGGCCCCATTATCCCAGCATCGAAGCAACCAGGTGGTAAGTGGCTCACCTCTATGATGGCTAAACTTCTCTCGTAATTTTTGCAAGTCCTTCAGAGGTAAGGACTGGCCCATTACCTCTGGTTTCACCTCCTCTCCCTTTGATGGCCCTGCTTGAGAAGGACCTTCTCCTGGGTCTTTGTCATCCTTCTGCTCTCGTTCTGACTCATCCTTCACTGGGCGATCTGACTTTTTTAGGCATTTCTTTCTGGTCACAGGGATGACTTGTACTGGTACAGACTGAGTGGGAGTGGCCATAGTGGCTGTTGGTGTAGTGGCAGTGTTCCTTGGTGATGTTGGAGTAGCAGCAGAGCTCGATGTCGTACTTGGAGCAGGAGCAGTATTTGTTGGAGTTGGAATAGATAGGCTGCTTGTTGTTGGAGCAGGAGTAGGAGTAGCTGCAGTGCTCGTTGGAGTAACAGCAGGGCTTGTTGTTGGAGCAGCTGTGGTGCTTGTTACTGGAGCTAGAGGAGTTGCAGTGCTTGTTGGAGTAGCTACAGTGCTTGTCAGATATGGAGTAGCTGTGGTGCTTGATGTTGGAGTTGGAATAGCAGCAGAGCTGGTTGTTGGAGTAGGATTAGCTGCAGTGCTTGTCGGAGTAGCAGCAGTGCTCATTGTTAGAGCTGGAGGATCTGCGGTGCTGGTCAGAGCTGGAGAAGCTGTGGTGCTTGGTGTGGGGACCCTCCAGGTCTGAGTAGCTGCGGTGCTCGGTGTGGGGACCCCCCAGGTCTGAGTAGCTGCGGTGCTCGGTGTGGGGACCCCCCAGGTCTGAGTAGCTGTGGTGCTCGGTGTGGGGACCCCCCAGGTCTGAGTAGCTGTGGTGTGTGTCGCAGGGGCTGGGGGGGTCAGAGTGGCTGCAGCACCGGTTGCCAGAGCAGGACGGGCTCTGGGAGTTGAGGTTCCATCGCACCTACACCCACTCCGATGTTTAACCTGACACCACACGTTCAGGAGGATGGATAATAAAAAGATGATATTTTGACAGTAACATCCAGACCCCTCAGCATCTAGGGCAGCCAGCTTGGCATAGAAGGGAGCAGTAGAATTTCCCGAGGTGAGAGTGGACGTGCAGTTAGCAACAAACTCCACTATGTGACACCAGAGGCACATGGGTCCCATCACCACCCAGCTCCCCGCAGCACAGACCAGTACCAAAGACCAGAGCAAAGCAGCTGCTTTTGCCCGGCTCCCAGAAGGGCTAAACCAGAAATAAACACTGACAATGAGTAAACAACAACACCACAATGCATCTGGCAGGTTCAGCAGCATCACTGCTTAACCCTGAACCGGCCCCTGAGAAGACTCGGTACAGTATCGTGCTTGGCAGCAATGGGATGGGAGCTGTTGGTTTTAATTTCCAACCCTTCAAGAGTCTCAAAGGAAAAAAAAAAAATCCGATGCTTTTGCAACTGAGAGAGATGGAAGTCAAATTATTCGGGCAAGCTCTTGGAGCCCCAGCTGCCCCACGTTGGATGCCAATAAATCTGCCAAGGGTTAAGTGCAGGCTGGCCACTAAAGGAGTGATGGATGCTCTCTGTTAGCCCCTCTCCCTTCCCGAAGGGGAAGAGAAAGGGAATAAGGGAGAGGACCTTATGGATTGGAAAAGAAAACGGAAACAGCTTTAATGGACCAGTAACAATAGCAAGAATAGGTAATAATAAGGAAATATTGAAATATATACAAATATATACAAAACCAATATTTAACTCCCCCGATGATGGTACATCACCATCGATGCTGTGGAGCAGGCACTGGGGAAGTCCCAGACTGGACTCAGTGGCAGACAGGAACTGGATTCAGGAGCTGGATTCTGGTACTGGATTCAGGAACACACAGATGGGGGTCGAAGGCAGAACAGACAGAGTCCTCCTCGGACACCGGCCATAGAAGAAGAGGCTTGACCCTTGTGATCCCTCAGCTTTATACTGAGTATGACGTACATGGGATGGAATCCCTCGTTGGTCAGTTTTGGGTCACCAGTCCTGGCTGCTCCTCCCCACAAGTGCAAACTTCTTCCTTACTTACAGTCCTTACTTACTTACTTACTCCAACGTGGTGCACAAGATTTAGCAGTGACCTTGGTCTCCATAGGAGCAAGTATAAGCAAGAGCCCTTCAGCACACACTAGTCCTTGGCAGTAACTCTAAACATGGAGCGTTATCACTGCTGGGAGAAGAGACTGTCTGCAAAAACATGCTGCTAACTTCAGAAAGGCTAATCACTTAGAAAAGACTGAGCTGAACAGTAAAATCACTGAATGCAGAGTTGGCTCTGTCCTAGCTCAAAGCAGGACATTAATGGTAAAGAGAAAGCTGACAGCAAGGAGAACAGATTAGGACTTCTAGGGGTTTACATTTGTGTCCAGATTTTGATGCTATTTTAGGATTTGTCATTTGTGTGTGCGAGTAATTCCTCCTGTTAATTATATATAGCTACATTTTTATGTACAATACTTGAAGCTCTTTTGCTGCTTTGGGAGTTGGAAGGATTTAAAAAGGAAGGTAGTGTTCTGCTTAAATAAAAACCAACAACAAAAGGAAAGAAAAGAACTGTAAAATCATCGAATCCTTTCTGTTTGGACAGCCATCCTCCGGGTAAATTGCAACGCACTGAGTGACTGAATCTTTCTTGGTCCGTGGCCATCACAGGCACGTTCTGTGATGCAGACTGAACTCGACTAGGCTGAGCTTTAATGTGCATCTGACTGTGGGGGTAGGCTGGGGGTGGTAGCTCATTGCTCTGTGCGCTGATTTGGGTCATCAGAGACAAATCCTTCCTGAGTAACCTTCCCTGGATCGCTGTTTCCACACCTAACACGTTCACCTGCAGAAACTGCATCAGGGCGAACAAAGTCCTACAGAAATCATCTCCCCAGGGAGAGCTCCCCCCTCCCCAGCAGGTGTCACGATGATGCCTGTCGCTGCCTCCAGTTTGGCACCATTTCTGCTGGGAGGAGAGGAGCAATTTTCCTCAGGCAAATCTGCTGAGTCACTTGAAAAAAAGGCAAATAAGAACAGTGACTCCCCATTTTTGAGACTCCACATCCGAGATTCAGCCTTCTTATTAAAATTGCAGTTGAGGAGGGGAAAAAAAGCACATGAGTAGTTCCTAAATTGTATCACCCCCATCACTTGTGGGAATGTGATTTGAACTGGAATGAGTTTCTGAGTCTTTAGTGAGAAACTGCAAATGCCAGAGCACTTTGAAAATCCTACCAGGGTCCCTTCCCACAGAAGTCCCTCCAAAGAAAACTCAGGATGGGAATTTAAAGGAAAACTTAATCATGAAGTTCCAGTTTTTCTCTTAGAGGTATAACTGTGTTTGGTCAAGAGTAATTTTTGAGTTTCCCTTCTTTGTGTGGAAGGTGCAATAAGTATTTCTGAACACTTTTTTTTTCAGTAAAGCTTCCAGACATCTGAAACATCAGAGACAGTGCTACTTTTCCATTTTCTCTTAGAGCCCTTGGAGACTCCTAATACCCTGCACATTAAAAAGAAGGGGAACAAGTCCGTGGAGCAATTTCTATGTCAGTGAAAACAGATTTAAAGACAAAAATCTGGTTTCAATTTCTCTCTTGTTGTGAGGCATTAAATGGTTTATATCCAACCTGAAAAGCAAAAAGCCTTTCCAAATTGCTGCTCCTTCTCTTTGCTCCTAAGTTCATGATACATGTGTGCATTTCAGCAAGCAGCATTAACTGGGAAAGGACTGGGCTGATGTTAGGTGAACTTGAGCAGTCCCAGCTCCTTCCTCCTGTGCTATGGACAGTAGAAGTGGAGGCAGGAAGGCAGTTATCTACAAGTACAGCCTGTCCACCACTTTGCACTGAAAGGACTAAATTGCAGGCAATTAGCAGCTCTTCCTCTTTGTAGATGTACACCTGGAGTCTGGGACTGAGCTGGATTGTGTGCTCAAGAGAGAAATTGGCTCTCTCCTGCCTGAATTTCCAAGTGGAAACCTTTGAATTGCATTTAGAAAATTCTTTTCAGAGCACAGTATAATAGCAGTTTTCAAAATGAGCATGGATTTATACCTGTGTTGATCTTATTAAGCTCATTGCTATGCCCTGGCAATGAGATCAAGCTTTACCTACATTTTTATTTGTTGCAATCCACTCTTTTTGAGAGAGTTAAGGTATCACACAGTCACTCAATAAGTGCTACAGAGAAGTGTCAAAGAGATTATATTCCAATTCTGTTCTTTTTCCTGGGAGGTGAAGGAATGATCCTTTCTACAGAAAACTAAGCTTGTGATGGACACCATAATATGAGATATGAACACTTGTCTCATTGCAAAAAAAAGGGCAAAACACAGGGCTGGTTTATCCTGGCCAGTAGAAGTCACGGGGCATGGATGACCATAGAGGTAGACACCTGTAGCTTAATGTGAGGCAATAAAAGAGGTCTGAATTAAAACTTCCCAGGAGAGCTGAAGTCCAGGAGTTTTTAGTGATTCCCCCCCACACTGGATTGCTATTTTCCTTGTTGGCTGGAGGTGGGAGTGAATTCAACTTTCTTATCAGTTATTTAAACAGTGCCTAATAGTTCAGAACAGCACAAGTAAGAGCACTGTATATGAACTTCAGCCTCTGCAGAAATAGGCTCTCTACTGACAGTCTCTGTGCAACTGAGTCACCTCCATCAACTGCAGCTAAGCCAAAGCAGGCAGAGCAAACAAATTAGTGAGGCAGAACAGGCAACACTGGAACTATTTCCAAATTCGACTGTTTCTTATCAGAAAAGAAAGGAATTTAACAGAGCCTTTTGTTCTGTGCAGGGTGTATCTCCCCAGCTGTTCAGGCACAAGCTTGAGAAGGAGACTGTGGGTTGTCCCTGCAGCTGGGAGGCTGCAAGGGTAACTCCCATGGGGGTATTTGCTTTGGTCTTTTTCCATTTCTACGAGGCAGATCGAACAGAAAACCATCAGGAAAACACTCTTAGGCATACCCCTAAAGACTTCAACTCCTAGCCACTTAGAGGATGGCTTCTGACCTCTCCTTTTCCTTTCTCCCAGTACATCTCCTTGTCTCCATCCCTTCCTCTAACCTCAGCACTGGGCGCTGCTCTGCGGTGGGTTCAGCTGTTATTGCCACAGCAGACCAAACCCATCTGGCCACATCTGCTGCTGCCCTTCTCTGCCTTCTTGCTGCTTCAAGCACTCTCCTGACCCGGTGCAGAGCTCTCTGAGGCAACACAGCAACTCACCTGCCAAAAACCAGGGAAACGTTTCAGGTCAGGGCCAGGCAGTCACTCGGGAGGAGGATGCAGGAGGTAGCAGCCGAGTTGCTCTTGCTTGCCATGGAGCTGCCTGTGTGATGCTGATCAACTGCTTCCCTGGGCTTGTTGCTCCCAAAATGCAATTTTACAGTCATATTCTTTTTCTGTTTCCAGTGAAGTGAAGCAGCAACGTATAGCTCTTCTGACACCTCTGTTATGTCAGTCTTGGAAAATGTTTCACCTTGATATTGCTTGACAGAAGTGTTCAATATACTAACAATTAGGGAACAACCATAGATCGTCTTTATAGCTTCATAACTGCTCTCATAAAAAAAGACATATGGAAGATGCTTGTGTGAAGAGGTTTTGAGACCCTCACACAGCGCTGCTCTTGGAAAACCCCAGGCTGGCTGCTCCTTGGAGCTGTTGTTCTGTTGTTTCAGGTTTTAGATTATGAACTGGCAGCGTTGCTGTCCAAACGATCAGAGAAAGGAGCATGGACTGCCTCTCTCTCAGCTTCAGACATAAGATTAATGTGGTGCTGGGTACTGATGAAGTTCTGACTTTCATAGAGTCAAATCATGGATGCAGTGGGCTGTGATTCTAGAGCTTCAAATTCCTGCCTTTACTTTGTGACTTTGGGCAAGTTTGCAACCCAGTATGACCAGTAGTAGTTTCCCATTCACCTCTCCCAACTCACATTGGGTACCCACATTTTGTCAGAATATTTTCTACATTTTACTGCTGCCACTGTGTTCAAATCCTGATCCCCCTGTCCTGTCACAGTTGATTTTAAGCGCTGGTTCTAAATCTGTCCATATGCTGTCAGTGTGCAGAGTGCCCTCCTGACCAGCTCCTTATATGGATCTCTGAAAAGGAACATTACCATGGGATAGCTAGCCAGGAATCTCCCCAAATGGCCACCTTGTAGTTGAGAGATCATTAAAACATAGTACTTCTGATGTCCCAGATTTGTTCATTTCTGACTGAGGTGCACAAAGGTGTCCCCTGTATTTTCTCAATCTCGCTTTCTGCCACGCAGTGTTAAACGTTTAAAAATCGAGCCTTTTCTCCTCCCCTTTTGCACCACTTACTGATTTCTTTAGCGAGTAAGGGGCAACGCAGACTGTTCCAGATTCTCAGGACATTGTTCCACCTGGTTGGGATCGGTAACTGCACCCCATTCTCCATCTGCCTCAGATCTGTGCCCACGTTGGGGCTCAACCAAGAAAGGAAAGCTGTGAGCAACAGCAGCTGGAAGAGCACATCTTATTTTGGAAATACCGTGTCTAGTGCAGATAAGACCAAAAAACCAGCCAACTATGTGAAAATGGAAGAGGTGTAAGAGGAAGACATCAAGAAATGTTCTATAGAACAACAAAAGCATTCTATAAATCACTGTAATACAGGCAATAACATTGCCTGGTCTGTGGTTCTAAAACCGATGCAGCTCCATTTTTAGTTACGTAACTTTATTATTAACGCATGTTTGCGTTATTAAAAAATACCAATATGTTATGTTTCCTGAGATACAGCAGTAATTGAATTTTAGGCTATGGTCATATGCACAGTCTGGAGACATAAAATACTTTCAGGTTAATAAGAGAAGTTTGATTTAATAAATTATAGAGAGTCCGCCCCCCTCCAAAGAACTGCAGAGTCAGAAAACAACGATAAAACTAAAATACTATTGTTTTGTTTTAAGAAACTAAGATTATATAAGTGCATCATTGAATTACATAAAATCTAACACTGTCTTCTAGCAACAACATAAAATAAGCAGACAGTCATTGACAATGTGTATGTTTGGAGCCGTGTTTAATCAAAGTAGTTTTAGTCATCAGGTTTTATCCTGCCTCTGTCTGCGGGTTGTTTGGGTTCTCCCTGTAGGGAACAGTAAGTTGTTTGAATGATTTAACTGTGCCTCCCTGCCCCTGGAAAACATTGACTTGTAACCCTGGGATCTGGCTTCCTTATATGAAAAGGAAATTGCACACCTGGATGGACCTCCTCTTAAACACTTCAGCACCAACCCTGCAAAAGGCTCTCTGGGGCTGCCTCCCTTTTTTCCCCTACTTACAGCTGACGAGTGGATCTGCTGCATCCAGTGGCACCAGGACAGAGAGCAGCTGTCCCACCACCCCAGTATAGCCATCCCACCACACCAGTCCAGCTGTCCCACCACACCAGTCCAGCCACCCCACCACTCTGGCACAGCAACGTGCCACAGCGGGATGTCCCACAGATGCACTGGGTTGGGCTCACAGCAGTGGCAGTGCCCAGGTCCAGCAGTGCCCAAACCAAGCAGCCCCACCATGCAAATGATGCTGCTTTCAGACCCCCTGTGCCTGGGTGCAAGGGGGGGGGCTGCCGAGGACCCCCATGTGCCGTGCAAGCCTCCTCCCCACCATTCGTCCTCTTCCACGAGGCTGTGAGCCTGAAGTCTGGAAGTACAGTAATAGGAAGAGTGATAAAAAACCTGCCTTGAAGTGCAATATGTTGTGACAAAATAGTTTTGAACTAGGTGGAAGATGGGAATGAAAATGAATGCCTGGAAGGAAATTATGACTACTAATGAGACTAATGCCTAATTTCTTTTTTTTTTTAGATAGTTAGAGTTCTTTAATAAGCAGAAGCACAAACCTCCTCCATTTCCATTCCTTGCTACGTTGCTTCATGACTGGTGAGCTATCAAACTCTGCCACAGAGGGGAAGCAGAGTATCATTATAAAGCCATAGTGGTGCAAGCAATAGATCCTGCTTTCTGATGGAGCCTTGTAGGTAAAAGCTGAAAGTCTGAACCTTTTCCGGCACCAAACTTAATTTTTTTATTATTAAAAGAAAGAAAACAAAATGTTTTGCTCTTCTTTATCGTAAACCTTGAATTTTGCAGTATGTCTCTTTAATTAGCATTTGTTATGAATGAGGGCAAACTCCCTGTAAACAGGATGCTCACGTGTTGGGTCTCCTTTTGGACTGTACGGTCCTGCTTGGCTTCAGAAGAACTTCCCTAGCAACCTCCTGGGATGTCAGGATGATGACTGTTATTTTAGAAGGTACTGAGTGTTCAGCAGGTGCCTTTTCACTGAAATGGCTGATGAGAAACGCAGAAGTTTAATGTCAGTGGAACAGAGGCATCAATAATATCTAAGGATGATTTGTTTCTGTAAGTTGTTCAGACGGAGAGGCTCGCAAGTGTGACTGCTTTAGTGTGTGATGCTTTCTACAGTCAGACCTTTGAGTAAGTATTTTCCAGCACAGTCATCAAAGGAGGTGAATGTGACCCAGAACAAGACCTCACCACCCAGAACTTCTTTCAGAGAAATTTTTGAGGTGTTGGGAGAACCTGAAAAGCTCCTGTGTCTTGGGGCATACGCAAAGGGGATGCAACAGCACGGAGGGCTAGGTACGTTGCTTTTGCTTCCTAATGTTTGCGTGTGCACGCTTCAGAGAGACTGAAAATCATCAGGGACACGAGCAGCCTGGGAGGCTGCCAAGTGCCTTTCCTGGGGCCGATTTGCCTTCTGGAAAGAAGCCCCTCCAAATCCATGTACGGCGAGAGGGGGGTGAATAGTAAAGGTAAAAACCGCGCGAGTTATTTCAAGCAGCTTCTGCTACGAAGAAGCTTTATTTGGAAAGTAGGTCCTCCTAACGCCAGCAGATTTACTGACGCCATCGAACTCATAGGCTCACTCTTTTCGAATGACAAGTGTACCAACATGGAAAGCTAATAATAGCCCCGCTGCCTCCGTAGGGACCGCGGGGTGCTCTCCCAGAAACACAGCAAAGATCAGTGCTGCGGCCCAAAGGAAAATCTCACGTGGAAAACTGTCCCCACCGAAGGGAGTGGGAGGGCTTGTTTTTCCACACAGATGTTCACAAGGCAGGACGCTGTCTTCTGGTGCAGGCTTTGCTGCTCAGGGGGTTGCCGAGAGGCAGCAAAGCCTTGCTCTGAAACCTCTGGTTTATAACGGGCTGTCTGGTGGAGGCTGATGCAAAAAGCCCCCGGGTTGATCTGGGTAAAGTGGTCATTACTTTGTTGCTTCTTCCTGGCTCCCGACAAATTGTGGAGAGCTTGGAGAGCCCAAGGAGCAAGAAATTAAAAGAAAGAAAGGACTTAGAGCACGGTGTCTGCCATAGTGAGCCAGCAGATGGACTGTACTCCAGCCCCCGAGCCTCCTGGGGCTGTACCATGTTCCTGGTTTGAGCTGCATCCTCCTGCCAGCCAGGTTACAGGGCTGGGTCCGGTGGTAGATGTGAACACCTCATCAGGAATCCATCAATAAGAGGCAGGATCTCTTCCTGTAATTCCCCATAGTAGCTTAAGAGTGATTTGGCATTCAGTGAAAAACCTATGGGCATCTTAGTTGCTGACCTGTAAGCCCCAGGGACACGGTTAACATTATTTTGCTCCCATTAACTGGCTTTTTCCACTGGTGTAATGAGTACACTTAGCCCACATCCACCCCTCTCTTTGGGGTATTTCCCCAGACGATGTGTATTTCTTCAGCAGGCTGCACTATGGCACTGAAGTTTTGCCTCCCTTTGGGTGTGGAAATCAGTTATCCATGGCAAAGCTCAGTAAAAAGAAGTTTCTCTGCCAGGACAGGGTGCTTGGCACCATGTCCTGATACAGGAAAAGCACTGGGGGCTGTGCCCCTTGCATCACCAGTGCACATCTCCACACCTGCAAGCCCAGCCTACCTCCACCGGCTCTCCGGTTACTTCCAGGAATCTCGGGGAGCCCATTTCATTCCCTGTATAACCTTATAAGTGAACCAGACTGAACTGTCCTTGCAGCTTGCTGCTGCTGACAGCTGCGTGTTGCCTTAGTCCCCATATTTCACAAAAATTCTGTAGAATAAGGACTGCCTGCAAGAAGGGAAAGGGGAAAACCTTTGTCATCCATATCCTTCAGAGAAGCCTCACAGGAACCATTGTGCCAGGAGATATGCCCTATTCAGCCAGAGAAACTTATGTCCAGCTTATTTACTTTCTTGGAGGAGCTGGATTAAGACAAAGAATCTCCATCCCAAAGCTTCCTTTGCTACAGTACAGAAGACCACTCCTGAAAATACCAATAGTTACTATTGGAAAGACTGCCAGAGCCACACCTAAAGTTTTAATTCCAGAAATGCTAAATGCATTCATAAAGACTGTATCCAAAAGACAACCATGTGCTTCTTTAGTGCTCAACATCCCCTTCTTCTTTATTTAGAAGTATTACTTTACCAGATGCATGGTCCACCTAGAAGCTCACCTGTGGCTATTGCTATTGGCATCAGGCCCAAATGACAGGGGAGATATTATAAAGTTCTTCTCATTCTCCATGATTTATTTTTATTGTCTAACATATATCCTGCAGAAAACCTGGAACTTGCTTTATGATCATGAGGCCAGAGGCCAGTCTGCTGCAAAAAGCAAGTCCCGTCTCAGTGCCATCCTGTCTCAGTGACATCCTGCGCCCTGTCCTTGCTCTAATCTCTTCCATTATGATTTCATTCAACGTGTGCCCACTTTGTGTGTGTGAGGGTGGGTGGTTTCATGCCACAGGCAGGCACTGTAGCCCCCTTTTCATTTTCATTCCCTATCATAATTGTCCAGATGCCATGAATGCTCCCCTTGGATAACTTTCCCAGCTCCTCACTTTCTGTCGTAGAATCATGGCATCACAGAATAATAGAATCATTTTGGTTGGAAGAGACCTCTAAGATCATCAAGTCCATTAACCCAGCACTGCCAGGTCACCACTGACCTATGTCCCTCAGCACCACATCTCCACGGCTTGGAAACCCCTCCAAGGATGGGGATTCCACCACTGCCCTGGGCAGCCTGGGCCAGGGCTCAACAACCCTTTTGGGGAAGAACATTTTCCTAACGTCCAATCTAAATCTCCCCTGGTGCAACTTGAGGATGTTTCCTCATTTTCTATCTCTTGTTCCTTGTGAGAAGAGCCGGACCCCCACCTTGCTACAGCCTCCTTTCAGGGAGTCGCATGGTCAGAGATAGATCAGTGAGTTTGGAATTAACAGTTTGGGCTTGTGATGTCTTTCTTCCTCTTTCTCACTGCTCGACCAACCTCTCATCTTCTTCTTCAATCAGAAAAGATTGCTCTGCTGATGCAATTGTCCACTCAGCTGGAATGAGGCCAATCTCTCATCACTTCATCTCCCCTTGATTGCTTCCTGCCCAAACTCTAACAGAAGCTTGTAGAAGAATTTGAAAAGAGATTACAGAAATCCCACAAACCTTCAGGAGGAGAAGCTTGCTTTCGACTTTTATCCAGAAAACAGTTATGGTGGAGATTATTTTATTAGAACAATTAAGTCATACTGTGGTAAAGCTTTTGTTTGTTTTGTGTTTTTGTTGGGGTTTTTTTGGGAGGTGGGGGTGGTGTTTGCTTTAAAAGGGGAGCTTTTATTCAAGGATTCCAAACACTTTAATTTTGCTACTTTAGTCAGCTTGTTTTAATTTTTTTAATGCCTCTCTCTAGGCAAGCTGTTAGAAGACCATCTCTGTAAAAGTAGAAAGAGAAATCAGCTCTTTGTACAGTACTGGAAATGCCATGTACTTCCTAAAGTAAAATTGCTACAAAGATGGGAGTTTTAAATAACTGTGACTCCAACAAATAACATATGTGTTTATTAAGTGTTTCACAAAAACATTAGAATACACAGAATAATATCTGTTTTGACTCATCTTACCTTCCTTCTGACTCTAACTGAAAGTAGGGAAAACTTTGTATTCTTCTGTCATGGTTACTGAGCTTCTGTTTCTCCTCCTCATCACCTATTTCTAGCAGAACAGGTGCCAAAGTGTCTAGATCTTGGGTGGATCTGTTCCTAGTCAGGGATGACAAGCCTGCCTTACAACAGAGCAATGCAGAAATGTCACACCATGTGAGACTGGGGGGGGGGGGGGGTCCCAGCTGGAAAAGAAAATCTTTAGACAGCTAATCTACCTGCCATAAATGATGCTATCCTCCTTCAAGTTAGACACACGAGAAGGGCGACTTCACCGTTGTTACAAGACAAAAAGAACAGCTCTGAGGCTGGAAAAAAAGAATGGTGGTTTGGCTGTATTTGTTTGCTGTATAACAATATTACTCATTAGCAGGGCTCTTTGTTTCAGGGTCACCTGTCACTTTTGCCCAGAGGCAGGATTAACACAGTGAGTCTAAACCGACACGTTTGTGCTTACTTTTGGTCAAGATGGCAAGAATATTTGGCATCTTGGTGGTGTGCTCCAGCAGTGACACAACCCTGCACCCGCTCACGTTACATCTTGTAGCACTTCATCCCTCCAGCACCTCAGCACTTAGTTGTGAAACGGTTTGGGAAGGCTGAGCAGCAATCAGTAGTTCCTGCACTTTTGGTAGCAGGTTTCGGTTCAATGTTAAGCAAAACCTATCTAGTAATCATGGTACTTACCAGGAGGGTCAAGATGCTGTTTATTTGTAATAATAGCTCTTTTTTCCACAGATCCAGAGGAAAACCCTTGGACTCGGAAGGTGAGAACAGTGCAGTGAATTGCCCAGTTTAGGATCCGTAACCAAAAGCACTCCTGAGAACTACTTCCCTTAACATGCTGTTAGCTCCCCTCATCCCTTCTCAAGCAGTGTTAGAAACAAGCACAGAGTTTGACAAACCACACTTTTACCTGCCCATTGTGCCAGGTATTTGGTTTCACAAACAACATTTCAGTTGGCAATGGTCATTTCTCTGCCGCTTGCAGTTCACTGATGAAGAGCAGCACTGAGAGAACAAGAAAGCTTTGTCCAATAAAACACTAGGTATTTTTTTTTTTTTTTTTGAGAAGCAGTACAAAATTATCTCTGTCATTTTCATTGCTGCTATAAATTTTCAGAGATAACTGGTGCTGGTTTTTTTCCAGGCCCTGGCTATCACCTTGTGCTTGGGTGTGAGGATTTTGGCATCAGCTCGACATCCAGGGGTGACAAAGCTTTTACCAGGGAAGCCCCAGAGTTGTGCAGCTCCTTGTTCCCTACAGTTTAGCTTCTCTTTTCTCTAAGGTGTAGGGCCCCTGTCCAATTGATTCTGAAGAAAACAGGGGAGAAACCCTGCTCCTTATCCCTCCCACAAAGACCTGGTTTAGCTGAGGCTGCTCTTGAAGGGGACCTTCCCCTCATGGCCTATAGGTGAATAGATGCTGCTTCAGGGTTCTGCTGCCTCTGTCCTCCAGCCTCAATGCCCAGAAAGAGATGCCAGCTTTCCTGGGGAGACCACTGCTGGGTAAATTACACCAGGCAGGACCTGAGCACTTGTAAGGGTGGACACAAGGAGTATATCTAATGGGATGTGTTGGACCGTGCACCTAAGGCTGGAATAACATCCCTCTTCCTCTGTCTCAGGCTGATGAAGGCTACCACAACAACCTATGGCAAGCTTCAGTTCTCAGATAAAAAGCATCAGTTCAGTGACTTTAAAATAAACAAAAGCAAAAAAACCCAGCAAAACTAAACTACCTCTGAAAAGCCACCCCTCCAGCCTTTACCAGGGGCAAATACGGTGCCGAGTCCAAAATGAATCCTGACAGGCAGTTAAACCAATGTCAAGTCACTTCAAAACTGAATTAAAGACAATGTGCATGAGTCAGAACGTTATTATTACTATTCTTCATATCAGTATTTTATTATTATTATTTTTCTCCCTTAGGTAGCAACAGGATTTGAGAAGTATTTCAAACAGACATTTGAAATCCTCCTCTTTAATCATTCACCAGTATTGTTAGCTGCCTGGGAGCATCAATGCCAAAAAAAAAAAGTTACCATGGGAACAGTATGTGAGTCTGTCATGCCTTTAACCTCTCTGATCCCAGGGGTGGAAGATTGAACCATAGTCCTGAACTCTGGCAATTATACTTTTACTAATGGTTTTCAGTGCAGAAGGGAACATATTCAATGGGGGAAAAAGGTGATTCAGATATCTTAGTAATCTAAGCTCTACCTTGAAGAGCACCCTTCTCTTCCACCAAAAATAGCCAAGTAGCCACATTACTTAGATTAAGAAGCCTCTTGTAAAACAGATGAAACCCCTAGAATAAACCTGCCCAACTCGAGCCACTTCAATGACTCTTCATCTTGATTAATTACTGATTAATTACTCTCAACATTAAGAAAGAACATTTGCATCCCCTCATTTCTTCTGTTTTATATAGAACAGGAGCTTTAAAGAAAGTTTCTGTTTAAGTCCACAGTACTTTGAATAGTTATTACAGGAACTATATCCAATGCAGTAAAAGCTCCTGGCCTAATTCTGCTACTTGGTAAGCATATGTGAATCCTGAAAGCAGAAAAACTCAGTTTAAATCTGAAATCCTCAGTATCAGACTCCATGTCTGATACAAGAGGCATAGTATTTTTGGTTTTAATAGCTATAAGGAGATTAATGTGTTATTAAAACTCAACCACAGCAATAATTTCACATACTTTCTATAGAAAATGTGAAAGAAAACACAGTAACAATTAGGTAAGGGCAGAATTTCATCCTTAATTTGAAGATGTCTCGATTATAATACACACAGAGTTTATTTGTAATTACACTGGCAAAGTAAAATATTCATCAGGAGCAAGAAAGCTATTGCAGTAGCTTGTCAAAAGTCTGGTAACGAGCCATGCCACTAAATAACATAATTAAAAAAATCTCGTGTCAATCGCAAAGCGAAATGGGCATTTGGAGACCTCATTCCCCATCAGTCTCAGTAGCACTTGCAAACTATTAGCTGTGTTCTCTGGTTAATTTTGGAAAGTCCGAGCTGCTTATTGCTTCCTTTCCTGTGAAAGGATGCCAAATACGTATCCTCTGAGTTAAAAGGAGCTATGTTTAATCAGTCCTGAATGAAAGGACAGCTCAGAAAGATGTAGATCTCAAAACAGGGGGGAGGGGGTGGAAATAGAGAAATTTCAAGTGGACCACAGTCTTTGTTATGAAATTAAATACTACAAAAAATGTCCAGCCTTTCTATTGTCCTGTGGTTCTGCACAGACTCCTCCATGGAGCTGATATTATTTCATACCCAGTTATTCCCAGCCAGCTTGCAGGAAAGTGCAGTGGCAGGAAATATGTATTAAGATGTGCTGGGGAAAGGATTGCTTGGGCCCAGACACAAAAGATGTCAGAGATCACGGAGACTGCAGAAAAAGTCTTTTGAGCACAAAAGATGAGATTAATAAAGTAGATCAAAGCAGGTAAATTTTAGCTGGAGAAATGCAGAACGATTTATGACTCAATCAGGTGTATTAGACACTTTAGAAAGAATCAGATCTGAATGAATTCTTGACTCACAGATGGACCAAAGAATGGCTTAGATGGGAAGGTTAAGATGAGGCCAACAATATTTCTCCCAGACCACCTTTAGCTGTTTTACAATCCTGCTTCTGCAGCCTGCCCAGCTTTCCTGGGTGAAATCCTTCTACTTCTTCAAGGATCTCTGGGCACCTGCTAGGGAGCAATGGTTTTGTGCAAAGCATCCCAGCTTCTGGCAGAGCTGAAGAACTAGCATCGACAAAGCCCATGCCTATGTATATATACGTGCACATGTATATACACATGTGTGCATATAGATATAATACGCACATACATGTGTATCATACTGAACATGAAGCTGTACAAATTAGGATCTTAAATTTGTTATAATTCCCATTCCTCCCAGACAAACTTTCCAGATTAAAAAAAAAAAGGTGACTGCATCCAAGGAGAGCTCAGCTAGCTGGTGACCTTACTACCGAGGCACTTCTTAGCTACCATCACGTTACTGTATGGTGCAGAAAGGTCTCTCCTGACTCCCTGATCACCTGACACATTCCTGGTGTGTCAGGATGCCCTTCCATGACTTCACAGCACCCACATTCTGGGCCTAGCTGGAGCTATTTTGCATTCCACTGCCTTAGATATCAGAGCTATTGCACCACGGAGCTTCCCGACAGCTACAGCCCTCTCTGAATCTTGCCAAAGAACTGCTCCATTGTGTTCTGCAGGGATCCTGCAGTCTGGGAGCATTCCAACGGATGCACCTCTTTCACAATATTTATTAGAAGAAGGAGCATAGTTCTCATTATTTGGGAATATATTGGATAAACACTACTCTCTGCTGTTATTTCATGCAGCAGGTTTTGAAACTCTGCGATCAGAAAGAAGTAAAACTAAAAACCATAAAATTATGTTCCTTTTTTTGAACTTGTTTTATATACTGTTTAATATATTAGGTATTTCTTATTAGATGTAAGGAATGCCCAGAGAAGCTGTGGATGCTCCATCCCTGGATGTGTTCAAGAACAAGTTGGATAGGGCTTTGAGCAACCTGCTCTGGTGGGAGCTGTCCCTGCCCATGGAAGGGGGGTTTGGAACTCAGTGAACTTGAAGTTTCCTGCCAACCCAAACCATTCTATGATAATATGATTTTGCCCTATGTGAACACTTATTATTTGGAGGGAGAACACTTGAATTTTCTTTCAGTGCTGATGATAGTATTTCCTACAAAAGTCTACAGTGGACAAAATCATGAGCAGAAGCAAAGAAATACAAATACAATGCCAAATAGCTTGCTTCACAATCAAAGAATAGAAGTGAAGGCGGAACTTTGTCCAAGATCAATGCTCATTATGACCCCCACTGAATGGCAAGTTTTCCAGGACTCACTTCTGAAACTCTTGGAAAATCAACCCAGTCATTCAGAGGCTGCACAGCTCCTGTGAGCTGCTTTCGTTCTGTTGCATTTTGCTTCTTCCATGCTCTAGAAGTCGTTTTGAAAACTAAAGAGATTTCAGCCTGTTGCAATAACTAAAAATCCTGGCATGGTTTAATGGCTTGTCTTATTTGGCCCTCTGAGTACATAGCCTTGCACAAACAATCATAAAATATGATTAGTTAAGAACAACGAGCTTATTAGTCTCTATTAATGGCATTATGTGTTTCCATTCCTTGTCACCGATTTTATTAAATCTTTGCAGAGAAGCATTAGCAGGAGTGAGCCCTCTGACTAAACCAGCCTGGGAAAGTGGTTCTCAGGCTGTCCCGCCTTTATACCACCTTTATAATGAGGAAAAGCACAGCAAGAGGAAAATTCTGGGATGCTAGAGGAGCACAAGGGCATCTGTTTGGTGTCAGGCCTATTGCTGCAGTGAAATCCTGCCACTGGAATAATTTTATGAGACTTCCCTAAATCAAGCTGGCAATCACTATGACCAATACCAGGGCCAAGACAAGACGTTTTTAATCCCTGTTTCCTTCCTCTTTTCCCCGTTTGAATTTGGCAATCAACCAGCTTATCTCAGGAATGGACTTTGTGCATTTAAACCTGGAAAAGTGGCCCCTTTAATTCCAAGTGCCTGTCTCTACAGCAGGGAACACAGCAGGAGCTGGCATTTTTTATTTTTCTCAAAATTGTGGGAGTATTTTGAAAACAAGCTTTATCCCTCCCCTTTGAGAAACAGCTGTCAAGATACAGTGGGATGTTTGTGAACAGCGTGTTAAACTTTAAGCAGATTTAATAAAGTATTTCAGTTCAGAGTAGATTTTCCTATGTTCTGTGTGTGGAAATGAATGGTTTCTGTCTTCTATGGTAATAGCTCATAGGCAAAGGCAAGCAATATGAATACCCTGCACTACACTGCAAACTGCAGTCATTTCTGTGTGCACGTGGGCATGGATCTTCAAAGAGACGGGCAAGAGAGGGATGTGAGGAAGAGAAGTGAACGAAGCTTTTTTGCTCATCAAAGCCACTTGCTTTGCTCTTCATTGTTCCGTTGCAGAAAGATGGAACGTGACTACAACACAAGTAAAATGTGGTAAGAACTGAAGTTTCCTGTAATTTTGAAAGTAGCAGTCAAAGGATGAGAGTAAATGAGAAATGTTTTTCTCTGTTCTTGATCTGCTTTTTCATCTGAGTCAAGACACTGGTGTATTTTTAGAGAAGCAGGACGCAATACAAATTCCATTATGTGACTCCTAACCCATTACAACATTGTGTTATAGTCAGTGCCTTCAAAAGGGTGCTCATATCTGAGTTTAAGTTGCTCTCTTTGCAGACATTTATCTGCACAGACATTTCCTTCTCATGAAAAATGTATGATCTATATTGTGAGAATAAATGAAGAGAAGCGAGGCAAAGGAGTTCCATTTTCAGCTAATTGCTGTCTGTTAGACAGCACGTTATTTCAGCTCTCAGTTGTCCTTTGGTCTCTGTCACTGCTAATGTTGATATTTTTTCAAACATCCTGAGCTCCAGAGTGCAGATTCAGCCTACCTGAGATGACCTGCACTCTGGGTCTTGCCCGCAAAAGTTCTGCTGGAGCCAACAGGACTTTGTGCACCTAAGGAAGCAGCAGTGAGTGATGCTATTGTAGCAGCAGTGAGTGATGCTATTGCAGCTTCAGTGAGTGATGCTATTGTAGCTTCAGTGAGTGATGCTATTGTAGCTTCAGTGAGTGATGTCACTGCCATTTCTTGAATATAGTGTGAATCAAACTGGGCTGGGTGATGGGGTAACTTGTTCAACCTGCCCATCCAGCCCCTCTCTGAGAGGTGCCAGCTCTCTCCATTCATCATGGACCAGCTTGTGCCATTGCACAGCAGACTGTTCATAGACTTCATGGTACAAACATAGCTGTGGTCCCAGTAGGCATCTTAATATCCACACCTTGGAGTTGAGCCTCTATGGTATAGGGAAGGATGTGTCAGTGACTGGCAAGGAGGGAGTCTGGGGGTTGCAGAGAGAACCCTCTCATCAGGAGGTCACTGATACACGGTGAAGTTTAAGACTCAGGCAGGAACCCTTTCCTAAGGTGCTTTTTTCAACCCACACAGCAGTTTCTTTTATTACCTGGTGTTGTTTGAGGGATAAATAGTTTCACATGTCGGGTATTTTGTTTGCAGACTTGAGCAGCTCTTTGTTTAAAAAGAGGAGCCAGGCACCCTGCCCTAACCTTTAATTGCTGTTCAAAGAAGGGAGTGCCTCTGCATCATTTCCTCCTTTCATGTAAAAAAACACCATGAGATTTTTGGAAAATTATGTCCTGTTGCCTTCAGAATGGGCCCTAAGACTTCCCTGTTTGCTCAGTAAATTGGAGAATAGTTACTCTGGGGGTAGTTTTCATCATACATTCCTAAGGAATTGGTTTGGTGCCATGCAGTAGGTTGTGCAAAAAGGCACTCCATCATTTTCAAAGGTTTTAACATAAAGAGTTTGACATAATGACATTCCCCCTACTATGCTCAACAAATAGGTATTAAGAAAACCAACTTCTGCACGAAAAAAAATAAAGTCATCCTCTTGTTTTAAAATCTCTTTGTGAGTCCCAAGCTAAATATTCGTTGCTGGGAGAAATGAGAAGATTGCTGGGTTATAGGGCCTGTATTATATCAAGCCTTCTGACTGTCCTTCAGTTCCTAACACTTTCTTGCACAGCAAGCACAGAGTGAAGTCCTGGTTTTGGCTATCATTTCTGCTTATCCATCCCACCCCGTTCCCCTTCCCGTACTTACTGTCGCACAAGTAGTCAGATTTTTTTTCTTCACATAGATGCAGAAATGAACACATCACCCTGCTGCGAGATGTGCAGAAGAATCTATCACTGTTACCAGTCCTTGTGAAGCTATTGAGTCTGCCTTTTACATGGCTCATGAAATGCTAAAAAAAATTCAAGAGAAATCTCCTAATGGAGCTTTAATGCTGCTTTGCCCAGTACCAGAATCCTAAAGTAAATCCTCACCTTCATGTTTTATCCTCTAAGTGTGCTGTAAAAGTGTTTACCTTTTATCTAGTTGCACTATAATTCTATTAATATAATATTCTATATAATGTTAGTCTGTGAAGTATAGGATCTTTACACAAACTTACTTAACGTTCCCTAGAAACATTATTCTGCTATTTTAAATGAGTATAAATTATATTTGCAAATTAAATTTGTGCTATTTAAAATTGAAGAGACTTGCTTAAACCAGCATGTACTCCCTATTAAATTTCATTTTTAATACTGTTACACACAGTATCGTTACTTGTCACATTGTGGCATAAATAGCAATAAAGTCCATTTGAGGCAATCTGCATTTACTCTGCAGCAGTGACTAATGCTGTTCAGGGAACTTACAGGACATGTCATTCTGGATTTTTTTTCCAGAAACTATTTGATATTTTGCTGAATATCATATGTAGGATAGCCCAAATGGGTACATTAATTGATGCTATGTTATAATTGTACCAATCCAATACTCATTTGGATGATTCATTATTGACATTAATGACAATTGAAACCAAGAAGGTAAGTCTGATGAAAACCTTTATGCCTCTAAATAGTGTGCTACACAGTTACCAAAAAAAAAAAGCATTTTAAGAACATTTCAGGACTTTTTAAAAACCACTGTGTATCTTCTAAGCCTTAATAAATTGCCTAAGAGTATAACTCTCAAAAAGAATAATTCTGTCTAGCAATTATTGAAAAATAATCCCTTCATCTTGTTGAGATTATAAAGAATATACAATGCAGTGAGGACAAATAGGAAACCAAATATTTTTCTTGACAATTCCAGGCATATATGTCTGTGACATTATCAGATTTTAACTCATTAGAATGCACAGAAACCAGAGACAGTTGTGAGCCACCCTAAAATAAAAATGGTAGGAATTTCTCTGAAAAAATTCAAATAACAAGTCTAATTTATAAAGACCAAACCACATATTTTTTGGTAACTGTTTAGCTTTCATAGACTTAAAACACTACTTTTTAAAACTGATTCGTGTCATGAAAACTTCACAATGAAATCTCAAAATGTTTGTGTGGCTCGGATAAAAGAGGTGTACTAATTTCTCTGACATCATTTTACTCCCTCTCTGTAGCACATTTTTGTTAAAATTGTTTGGGAACTTGATAAATATCCATGAATACTTCTGAACATCCAAAAACAAACATCCTGGTAATAAAATAATAAAATAAAATAAAATAAAATAAAATAAAATAAAATAAAATAAAATATAAAATAAACCAACTGTAATAGAAACTCCTCTTCCCATACTGATCCAGATTTTGCTCTTCTGGGTTCCTCGTTCCTCAGGAGTTACAGCTTTGAGACAGAGATAATTCTGTGTCTAGGGAAGGTGTAATTGTGACCCTCTCCCAGACTGTTTACTTTTACACCTTGTACATGATCAGCGTTTTTCTGAAGTGAAATGATCTTGGCAGTATTGTTTTGATAAAGACTTTTCATTTGAACACAGTGATTAAAAACTCCCTTAATTCCTGCATTGGGCTACGAGCATTTTATGTTTCCAAGGCAGCAAATCGATGGTGAATCTCTAAACTGTATTGTTTAAAATCCCCATGCCTGGAAAAAAATAAATCATTACTACACAGAGTTATCTCATTGCTATCTCTAACTAGTTCTGCCAGTTTTCACCTTTTTTTTTCCCCCATCTGTGGTTACTCAGATACAGTTTTACAAGCCTTCTAGGTCTGTGTATTTTGACAGGTTGATAGACAATTACATGGTAATCGGTGCAAGTTTTTCTAGGACCTCTCAGCATACCAGTGCCTACTTTTACTATTAACATCTATTTTATCCTAGAGAATGACAAAACCAGGAGGCTGCTGGAGTCATTAGTCATCTACAATTTCAGTGGACTTCAAAGAAGTCACATAATGAAAAGCATCTCTCTTTTTTAAAATTACTTTAAGACTTTGTTTGGAAAAAAAAAGAAAAAAAAAAAAGAAAAAAAAATCCTATTGTAACTATGCTGCCAAAGCAAAAACAAATATAGACTATTAAAAGAAATAACAATGCATGACAGTCAAATGTTAAATTAATTTATCTCCAAACCAGGGCAACTTAAAAAACCATGTGGTTGTAACATGGAGGAGAACGGAGCCTGAGGTATTTTATATACCTTTGATGTGAAAATTGGTTTGCTGTAGCATGAATGCTGAAGTAAGATGAAACGAGAAAAACTCATCCTCTTGAGCAAGGCATGGAGCTTATAGAACACTAGTAGAACCAGAGGAGATTTAGAGGCCGAAGCTTTGACCTTTTAAAATGATTAAGCAAGTAAAAAGTTTCTTCTGGTTCAATTTTATTCCTCTCACCTCTTATATACATACAAGCTGCTCAGCAAAAGTACTGAAATGAATGGTTCAGAGTATTAAATACCTGTGTAAACTAATTACCAAATTCTTTGAGTAAATTATTCCTACTTGGCCATTTAGTGGCAGGAACCATAAGTTTCTCTTGAAAAAATAGCCCCGTCTATCCATCTCTGACTCTAAAATCATAGCAGTCATCAGTCACAGGATGGATTTTTTTCTAGTTTCATTCTTCTGAACTTTCAGTTATCTTTTAGTACTAATATATAGAAGTCAAATAGCTCCTGCAGAGATCGGTACCCACATCAGAACCTCAGCTGTCCTGGTTGATGCTGCTCCCATGGGATAAATCTTGCTGGATCCCATGCTGTACCTGGTCTGGTATCACAGCACAGGATGGGATGTTTTGGTAAGGAGCTTTCAAGCCTCATTCAAAGCAGAGTCCATGTTTGTCTTTATTTTCATAGAATCATAGAATGGTAGGAGTTGGAAGGGACCTCTGGAGATCATTGAGTCCCGCCGCCCTGCCAAGCAGGATCACCCAGGGCAGGCCACACAGGAAGTCATCCAGATGGGTTTTGAAAGTCTCCAGAGAAGGAAACTCCACAACCTCTCTGGGCAACCTGGTCCAGGCTCCGTCACTCTCACAGTAAAGTAGTTTCTCCTCATGTTGAGGTGGAACATTCTATGCTCAAGTTTATACCCGTCATACCTTGTCCTGTTACTGGGCACCACAGAAAAGAGCCTGGCCCCTTCCACTTGACACCCACCCCTCAGATATTTAGAGACATTAATAAGATCCCCTCTCAGGACTAAAGAGCCCCAGTTCTCTCCCTCTTTCTTCACAGGGGAGATGCTCAAGTCCCTTAATCATCCTCGTACCTCACCATTGGACTCTTTCCAGTAGATCCTTGTCTGTCTTAAATTGGGGAGCCCAAAACTGGATACAGTATTCCAGTGTGGTCTCACCAGGGCAGAGGGGAAGGAGACCCTCCCTACACCTGCTGGATACACCTCAGGATGCCATTGGCCTTCCTGGCCACAGGGACCCATTTCTGTCCCATGGAGACAGAACCTACTATCCAGTAGGACTTCAAGGTCTTTCTCTTTGGGCGATTTTGCAACCAGACTGACCAGGTTTGTTCTGCTGCTGTGCACTTGCTCCTCTCCTGTAAGTTCCTTTCACCACATACAGTTTTCTAACCGTCCTATCAGGCTATAATGTACCACAGACCCCACTGGCCCTTTCACAATTCAAAAGTCTATTTTGAATTTTAAGGAAAGTGTTTTTCTTTGTTTCTGCTGTGTGTAATTCACAGGTCTTGATGGAGACAGACTGGAGAAATACACTATGGACAATAAATAAAACTAATCTGCCAGTGCAAGCACACAGAAACAAACAGGCAAGGGGACAAAAATTACGGCCACGAAAACCATAAGCATAAAGAGCAAGGACATCAATGCTACAGTGGCTTTAGCAGCTCAAAACCCCACATCTGTGCCAGGCTCCAAGAAGTGACAATGATATAGTGCATGATGGATCTATAGCACACTGTAAACCTTAGGTTAGTCTTCCTATGAAAGCATCAAGTGGTCCAGTACCTCTGAGGGTATCTAGGGAGACATAGGCATAGTTTTTGCCTAGTTCTTCTCCCTTGATGATATCCATGTTACGTTCTATCTCTCAAGGGACAGTTCAGTATTAGGGGGGAGTCATCAGGGACTGATGAATGCAAATTTGCAGCTTGATTCAAGACCTGAAGAAATCCTCAGAGTCCTCATAGTGATCTCAAAAAAATAATTACACTCCGTGGATATTTTCTTATGGAATACATCTCCCATTTTAGCTGGCATTTTGCTGTTTTTCTCTCACAGTTTTTTTTCTCCTAGAGAATGTTTTAAAAGAGTGGAAGGGTGCTGATAAAAGTACATGCAAGAGCAAGGACATTCAACATTAGTGACACATATCCAGGCTGACACTCCATTATTAACATTTACCCTCTTGTCCCTTGCTTAATGCTGTCAGGAGCAACGAGGGACTGCTGGAGGGATCTCAACCCCGACTGGGTTTGTTTGTGCTTCTGACCTTCAAGTGTGTTTTCATTTGGCAGAAAGTAAACATCTTCTGAGGAGCTAATGGGGAGAGTATTTTGAAATAAAAATGGCAACTGAAATTTTACTTTTAAATGTTATCAAGACACAGGTCATGAATATGAAAAAGTTTAATCAAGACTTTCTCTTTCCCTAAACTCATTGATCTGAAAAGAAGGGATATCTGTGAAAACTGCATTCCAAAAGCTGCCAGATGGAAAGAAGATGATACCAACACTGATGTTCCTACGTCGCAATTTGATCAGTCTCTTGAACTTCTTATCGTGTCCCAGTGATGCCAAGTTGTGACCCCATTTGTCTGCTAAGTAGTGTGTATTTTCAAAGGAACCTATCCCTTGAGATAAAACAGTTGGTGCTATTAAAATTCATCTGAATTTTTGGAGAAAGAAAGAAGATGACAATCTGGGTTTTTTTTCCTAAGATTTCCAGGTACATAATTTGATACTTGAACAGCACAAACTAATTGGCTAGCATCTAGGCTTAAAAGACAGTGATACATCCAATTTTTCCTGACTGCTGTCCTTGCTTTTCCACTCCACACCTCCAGTATTTCAGAGGTGCCATTTATTTGAATAAATTAAACAAATGGACCTCAGAAAGCCCTCTGAGAGATGAAGTTGCAGACATCAGCTCTGAGACTTGAAAATGTAACTGAATCACGTGATGAGTTCAGTATTGAGAGGTATCTTAGATGTTTTAAACAATAGCTGGGGTTACAAAGTGTGGAAAAGGCAGCATTTCAAATACCTACACTGTAAAAATGAACACGCAGATAGTTGTGATTTGGGAAAAGCTATTTTTAGAACGAGATCCTGATGGAGAAACATTTTCTATGTGCTAAATTTGAGAGAGGCAGTAGAAAAGCTTCCCTGGGTGGCAATTTATATCTGGGTTCAGTAAACATTCACCTTTGTTCCTCTACGAATTTAAATAAAAGCTGTCAGTAAATAAACAGGTCATGAGTGGCTTGCAGAGGTTTTCTCCTGCTGTCTGGAAAAAAGTCACAGCGTCTGTGCCACGGTCTCTGCTCTCGAGCTCAGGGTCTCCTGCCACGCAGAGCTTGTGCGCTGACCTAACTCGCAAGGCCATCTACTCAATGCTGCAGTTTCTACATCCAAAGTGACTAAAAAAGTCCCCTAATTACTGCATTTGACTACTAAATACTTTCACAGTTTTTAAATGTGGCGTACTTTCACCACATTAAGTCAATTCAGGCAAGTATATTAAGGCATGAAGATGGAATTGCAGCCCTGTTTCTGTAGAGGCACAGAAATGGAGTGCAAGCCATGGTTCCATCACCAAAAACCATTTCCCAAGGAAACGTAAAAAGCCAATTTTGATTTCAAAAGCTGGAGCTTTAATTGGACAACAGTGTAGCAGACAGTTTGAGCTGATAAAGAAATCGGACTAAATACGTGGAAGGAAAAAAAAATTATCTGAATGTAATAGAAAAATTAAATTTGCCTGTTACATTGCCATTAAACTATTGTATTCCCACTGGAGCAAGCAATTGAATCACATGAGCCTTGTCCTTTTACAGGGAATTAATATTCCAGCGAAAATAAGCTGTTCAGGGAGATATAGCCACAGCAGAAATTAGTGTAATTCAGACACATATGGTGTCTCTGCTAAGGTCAACTTTCACCAGAGTACTGCTAAGCCTACCAAGCTCCAGGAAAAAAACCATTTCTCAGCACAGAAATTATTTACTCCATTGGCTTTGCTTTACTAGGAAACTGTTAAACACCTGTTGCATTTAATGCTGAAATTACTGCATCTGAGTATTTGTATTTCAGCCAGAATAAATAGTTCCATTCCACTTAGGTGTCTACATGTCATGTTACAGATACTGGCTGAGTAGTCACCGTGGCTAAATGAAACTATCAATTCCTTCTCTATCATCACATGAAACGTGAAATTATCTACAGGCTATGCTCTGCCAATCATTTTATAGATGGATCTTTATTCGTTGGAAAATTTCCATGAAAATGTCATGCCACGGCACGCAGCTGAGCTTACGGTGGATGTTGCTCCCAGGTAGTGAAGAGGTGAATAAAAACCCTGAAAAAACACAGTTGTCTTTGAGGGTCTCTTCATTAACACCAATGGACTCCTAAGGGATAGGATCTGATGGTAATAATAGATTTGATCAATTTTGACATCAAGAGGGAATCAACAGAGTGGATCATAAGCAAACAGGTCTGTGAAATCCAGTGGGGGCAGAGGGGTTTTCTTCTGAAGACGTGGGCCAGTTTACCTCCATTCCAACTGGGAGATGAAAGAAAGGTGATTTGCTTGGCAGAAGATGCTTGTGTTCAAGTCCTCATACAACAGAGGAGTTCACTGTCCTTAGTGAACACACATGCTTTAATATACTTACTTGACTTGTAATATATACTTTTGTAATATGTATATATATATAAAAAAAATATATGTAACCAAGACCAGGCCCTCTGCATCTTTTTCTTTCTACTCAAAATGAATATGTGTTTCCAAAGTATGAACAACAGCAACATGATTAATTTTGGTTATTTGCCTTTTATAAGTGAAACAAAGAGGAAGGAAGGAAGGAAGGAAGGAAGGAAGGAAGGAAGGAAGGAAGGAAGGAAGTTCATAGGCAGTCTAGTTAGTGTCTCTAAACACATTTCAGGGAAACAAGTATCACAGAAAGAATTATTTCAATTAAAGGTCATTTTCTCTGCAGCATCCCAGGAGTATGTGCCCAAGCATGAGTGAATTTAGGCTGGAACCAGGAAGCTCAAATCTCCACAGCAATGAAGGCTCTGGAACAGCTTTTTTAATTGGAGTTGTGGCAAGAAACTTTTTTTGTTTCAAGACAGAGCTCAGTGAATGCAGTAACACCTTCTGAATAGTTCAACTGACTGAATAAAGTCTTTTCTATCAGGTCTTTGTTGCACCATCAAAACAAGTAATTACTGTATATATAATTAACTCCATGCCTCAGTGCTCTGCTGCTCATCTGCAAGGCTCAGGAAGAATTTTTTTCCACCCTTAAGGAATAACAAACCTCTTGAGTTTTATTCCCTTGCCTTCCTCTGAAGCAGGGGGGATAGACCACAGTGTGGACCAGTCGGTGGTATGGGGAAAGTTGGACTTTGATTCCTGCCTCTTGTTTGTGATTAAACCAGTGACCAGATACGGGAAGCGGATGAGGTTTTTCCTCAGGATTGCTTGAAGGAAATGCCCAGGATTTCACACTGTTCTGTAAAATAAATCATATGCTTCTTCCTAGGATCAGCTGAGCATTCTATCTAACAAATTGGTGGGACTGATTTCCTCTGTTTTCTGCTGTCCTCCTTTCACATGCTGAAGATCTGTCAGTTCTGCTCTTTTGTGCGAAGTATCCTAAGATTTTTGCAAGCTACAGAGAGGCATTTGGTGCTCTGTGATTTAGAGGTCAGAGACTCTCTGCACTGTACAGCCTGCTGTACTAACACATGAACAGTCATCCCTTGCGATGGTGGAAACAGGCTCAGGAGCATCTGTACCTCAAACCATCCCACCCGTGTCCAGACTCAAGTAAACAGTGGGCTGACAAAAGCACATGTTGGGTCAAATTTTTGGAGGTTTGGGTGTTTTGGGTTTTTTTCTTTGAATAAAGGCTTTACACTCTGTCATCAGAGAGTATTAGATAAGTAGGAATCTTTGGATTTTCTGTGTATAAATATTGGTAGAGTGTCATAGCCATCACTGTTGTAGACTGTGGTTTGAAATGGGAAGGTTGCTGAGTCAAACAGGAACCTGGGTAGCAGGCTGCTTTGAACCCCTGCTTTATCCACTACCTCCAATTTTGAACCCTGAGTTCTGAGAAAGCCGTGCCACACGGTGAAGTATTTCAAGCATTTAAAAGCTTGAGAAATGCCCATTAGCAGCAGTTCTATCGTTCAATGCATCACTCTGACATTTCTCTGAGTTCGTGCACATGAATTGCCACAGAAATGGATGCAGCACATCCCCACCAAAATGGATGCTTTCATTTTTCTAGCTATAGCAAAACTGCAACTGCTGCAGCTCTCTAAGCTGGTCTTTTGGGGGATTGTAACAATTTTCCTGGTAGGTGAGAGAGATTATTTCATCTAACCTTTGGGACACACTATAATATGACAAGTATGGCCAAGGGAAGTCACTATGGTTTTTACATGGCTTTTTTCTCTTTTATACGTACATTTGTCCCCTTTCTTCTCCCTTGTCCTCTCAAAACATGCTACTTGGGAAGAGGAGAAAGAGGTGAATTTTCACTTCAAGTGGCAGTAATAGCATAAAGGCACTTATCTGCATAAAATGGATTTAAATATAATTTGCTTTCAAATACCCAGAGAGTAGAAAGTGGTGTTTAGAATGGCTGAGACTATTTCTCATGGAACATTTTAATTCAGCTTCTCATTCTTTGCACATGTGGTAAGAAGAGCTCTGTAAAAGCTGATTTTTAACAATTGGTTGGGTTTTTTTTGAACACTGCCTGTTTTTTCAGCCCTTTATCCTGGGCCTAAGAGCAGATAATTCCCTTTAAGCCTTTCTCACAGCATTCGTTGCCACTGTGGTTCACAAATTACCCTTTGAAAGGCTGCAAGGAAGTTCTGTGCAGTATAACCGTGTAATCCAGATCTCCAACCAGACAAGCTGTTTGAGTTAGACAGCTACTTAGAATTAAAGTCCTACTGCAAATCTTTTCCAAGCTAATACGTAAGATCACTTAAAAAGAAAAAGGATTTCTTATCTACGAGGGCATCGTATCATTCCTGCTGCTCTCACGCCCAGACAAACAGGGTACAACATGACTTAAGCTAAAACTCTCATCCCCTGGATATGTTTTTGTGGGTGTTTGGCCCCTTTGGGTGCAGGCAGACAGTATGGTCCCTGCCTTGCTGGAATTCCACTCCAACATTGGCCTCCTGCCCTTGCTGGAATTCCACTCCAACATTGGCCTCCTGCTACACTGGGGCTCTCCACAGTCAGGTCTTCCACTTTAATGAGATGCAACACAAGACAAAGACACATGAGATTAGTCTGACATTTGTCCACACGTCCCAAACTGGGAAATCACCAGAAAGTAACCATAATTCCAGTTCTCTCTCACAAAAAGCTTGGTGGCGTTCTGGAAGAGTTAAACTTCTGAGTGCAGTAACTCTCAGGATGTATTAAGGGTTTTTAGGAAGGGTTTTTTTTCTTCCTGATAGTTCCCCCACATGCTGATAAAAGCCTCTCCCTATAGGCCACATTTGTATCTCAGCTCTATTTTTTTTTCTCTCTAGGGTTCCTTTCCTGACAGTGTAAAATATTGCCTAGCATTTCTGTCTCACCCTAGTCAAGTTTAGACTGCTTCTAACACTGCCTTCAGGGTTTATAAAAATATATGCAATGCTATGGAGAAAGGTGATGTAATTATGTGGGAGGAAGAGAAAGCTGGATGCCATGAAGAGATATTAACATGACAATAGAAGATAACACTGTGGTGGAAACCAAATAGATAGATGGGCAGTATTTAATACTACGGCAGAAACTTTTTTAAGTCACAGTTTTCTTCTTCCAGAAGAAAAGTAGAAAAAAAAACCCCCAACATTTAAAAGTCTGAAATACAAACGTGTTCAGCAATAGCTTCTCTCCCACAGCAGCAATTTGCCCCCCCTAAAACTCAAAGAAATGGCCTCCTGTTTTCTGGCTACTGTCAGAATGCCCAAGTCCTGGACAAACAACCAGACCATGAATAAACATCAGCCACGGGTGCAGAGCAGAGGTCAGTGCATCTTGAACATACCTGACTACTCATGGAGACCAGTCTGAGTTTGGGAAGGCTCCGGGTCTGCCTCTGCTGGCTTTGCTGAGGCTGGTAGTGCTGGCTCTAAGAGAAGCTGGAGCAGGGAGGAAATCTTCAGAAAAAGCTAAATTCATCCTGAGTGCTATGAAAGAGAATGATCAACGAAGTCAGTGAAGATTTTCCTCCTTGGACTTTCTTACCAAGAGACATTCTAGCACTGAAACTTTCTAGTGTATTAGAAATAGCTCAAGCAAATCAACAGTTCTGAAATCCTTTAGTTTTAAGAAGATTATATCGTCACTTGAAAAACAAACCACCTCAGTCACTTTCTGCCAAAAAGGCAGCTGTAAAATCTCAATTCTCAAATATACAACTCTGAATTTTTGGTTTTATGGAATATTGTCTTATCCAAGAAGCTAAATACATTATTGATACTATTGAACATGATCTAGCAAATTAGCCATCCAAAAGAAGATTGGCCACTAACCCTTACTTTTAATGTGTTTCAAGAAAAATGTTTCTGTGAAAGTGAATGTCATTGAAATGATCGTTCTCTTCATGGATGCCTATTCTGAAAAAAAAAACACCAAACGCACAAAACAAGCAAACAATATAATCACAGAAACTAAAACAGTGCACCTAAATTGCATACATTTCTACTCTTGATGCAACAGAAAAAAAAGGCAGACCTTTATCTTAAAAAAATTATATGACTGGCCTTGTCAATGAACACCTTTTATCTGAGCAGGTGAACACGTGCAGAAAATGATATGGACTAACACATGAGAACCTCCACTGAGAGAATGGAGATTCAGTGCAGGCAGTGGTTACCTTATTTGTTCCCCACTGCTGTTGTAGGGGGTAGTATTTTGCTGTAAACTAATGAGATTTTCTCTCAACTCGATGGATCCACTGCTGAGTCTCAGCAAGTCCAGAACATAGCCCATCTGGGTGTTTGAGTGGGAGGAGACGATGGCATCTCACCTGGATGTAGAACTTGAGAGGGGGAGAGAAAGCAGAATGAAGGGACAGTTCCCTTTCCTCAGCTTCTTCATGATGGGAATACCTCTCATATTCAGAACAAAAAAAATGCATTTTGAATCATGCCAAGCAGATTGACCCAAGGAAGCACAATCCCACTTACAACTCATCCTGACAGCCTGCAACTCAGTGGCACCACAATAGCTCTTCATCACCTCCTTCAATTCTCACAGTCCAGTGAATGCCAGCTGAGCAGTTATCAGTTATCAACAATCTGGTGCAATAAAATCAAGAGCAGTTGTCACTTATCAACAACTACATGCAATAAAACCAAGGGCAGTTGTCACTTACCAACAATTACGTGCAATAAAATCAAGCGTGGCTTTTATCACCTCAAACACGTCACATCACTAGCATTTGTAAACCAACTTCCAACACCTTTACTTGAATGCCTGCTCTTGGAATGGAGGGACACTCCCTGGAAAGCACATTTCAATTTCCTCTGTATGTCATAACTAGTAAAACATTGGCAACATCCATAAAATATTTCCAGTGAGCTCAAGCAGCACTAGGGATATAAGATATTAGCACATGCACCTGCTATTGCTGTGACTGGCTTGGAAGACTGCAATAAATTAACATAAACGTGGAGTAAATACTAATAGTTTTCTTGAGTTTTATTTTGATTTCCTTACTTGCTGGCTCTGTGGTTTCATGCAAAGCCTTCCCTAGAGGCAAGCACATTCATTTAATAGTAAGCAGTTAAACATTTCAAACAGCTTCGGAGACAGTCCATAACAATAAAAGGGATGTACTCGATCTGGAGACGCGTATTTCATACATTTCTCCAGGGCAGTGCATTCCCACTGCAGTGTTTTGCCAGCTGAAATGTCAGCACAGCTGTCTTTATCTTGCCCCCCCTGGGTACTAGTGTTCCTCCTAACGTTTCAGGGGGGAAATCAAAAAAAGGAACTTTGGTGCAAATCATTTCAGGCTTTAAAAGAAAAGAGAAGGCACATCTAGGACCGCGCGCTCTGTTAATGAGGCTTTTTGCTTATTGGCTGGTCATTGGTGGAAGGGACCTCATTTCTCAAGCTTCTGAAACAATTCTTTAGGTCTGTTAGCACCATTAAAGCCAAACGGCACATATTAAGGTTGAGAAACAATTAAGTCATTGGTGCCATTACCACAATTCTCAAAACGTTCTGTGTTGTACTATAATGTTTACCTGATGTCACCAGGAAGCTTTTTGATACACGTTCCACCCTTAAGCATTCTGGGGATGCCTTCTATGAACGTTGTACCAGGTGGTTTTTATTGTCACCACTCAGCTCCCAGGCTGCCTTTTTGAGTCTCCCACAGATTCTCCCCGTTACTCCCGGATCTTTTTATTCCAAATAAATACTGAAGTCTTCAGCTGATGAGCAAATTTAGAAACTCGTCCACTGGGGTAACTGAAGCAGTGCAAGATTCTGCAAGTTAAAGGCCTATCCCTCAGATAGTTGTTTATATGAAATCTTCCAGGATGCCAACGGCAGAGGTACGAGCCCAGTGGAGAGGTACGAGGATGATTAAGGGACCAGAGCATCTCCCCTGTGAAGAAAGAGTGAGAGAACTGGGGCTCTTTAGTCTTGAGAGAAGATGACTGAGAGGGGATCTTATTAATGTCTCTAAATATCTGAGGGGTGGGTGTCAAGTGGAAGAGGCCAGGCTCTTTTCTGTGGTGCTCAGAAATAGGACAAGGAGTGACGGTTATAAACTTGAGCATAGAATGTTCCACTTCAACATGAGGAGAAACTTCTTCACTGTGAGGGTGATGGAGCCTGGACCAGGCTGCCCAGAGAGGTGTCTCCTTCTCTGGAGACTTTCAAAACCCATCTGGATGACTTCCTGTGTGTCCTGCCCTTGGTGATCCTGCTTTGGCAGGGCGGCTGGACTCCATCTCTAGAGGTCCCTTCCAACTCCTAACATTCTATGATTCCTTCTCAATGCACAGCCTTGCAGACAATAAACGTGGTGCTCAGGGTGTCCCCTTTCATCTCCTTGCACTGCCACCGGCTCCAGAGCTGCCTGGCCTCAGGTGGATCCACCCCATAGCACAGGGTCAGCAGTAAGGACATTCAGTCTCAGTAAACACAGGGGTTTATGGCTCTTGTGGCAGCGCTTGGCACTGTTTAATGTTTGCACAGAAATTATCCTGGCAGATAATTTCACTCTGTATGCTTTAAGGTTAAGAGAGCCTCTTTGGTACTGATGGTTTTGTGCTATGGATGGATGGAGGTAGCTTGTGAGCTTCAGTAGGATGTGGATGTTGGAGATGGCACCTAAGAGACCTCTGACTGCCACTGACTTCTGCACTGACTTCCACTGCTGCTCTTTCTGGCTCTTGTCTGGCCTGGGGATAATTTAGGATGCAGCAAAACATTTCCAGCCCAACTGAAAGGCACTGTCACATGAAGGAAATAACTAGATGGGGACATCAGCTTTCTGCCTAGTTTGCCTCTGCTGTGCAGCCACAAAGGTCAGCACGGAAACAAGACGGTCCAGTGACATCATTCCATCTTTCCAGGAACTAGCAGCTGTCTAAGAGATAGACTGTAGAGATTAGAGTCATTTTAACTGTGAGGAATGACTAAGGATTTGCTATGATTCTAAGTTAGCAGCACACCAAGAGCTCTACTGTTATTGCTGGGGTGTTCCTGACACACACAAGAGCTTATTTCGGAGACCGTATTATTAAGCCTGAACTTGTAAGTTATTGCACAGCAAGGGAACATTGTTGGGAAACTAATATATAGCTAGCCCACAGTTAATCACAAAGGTCTTCTGTAGCTGTGCTTTATATATCTCCTAAAGCCTACCTCAAGTAAATGAATACAGACAGAGACATTTTTTTAGTCAGGAAGTATTAAATTAAAGTCAAAGGGATTGATTCCTTTTTTTTTTTAGAATGTGTGAGGCTGTTCTTAATATTTTACATTATGAAATGATCAGCTTTATATTACATTCTAAATTGCATGGGTTGAATTGAAAGGGTGATTTCCCAAGGTGGAAGGAGGAGCAGGGCTAACAGAGGCTTTCACCTTCCATACCTGCATGCACCAGAACCTTTTTCACACAGCACGGGTGCTGGCAAGACTCAGCAGCAGGGTATGAGCTGGAGGATGAAGGCAAACCCAGCTCTGTTGGGTGTGCTATAGAGCAGCCTGGAAGCCCTGGCAGGAGGTATGGGGAGCTCCAGCCTTCATCCAGGAAGGAGGAGGCCTGTATGGTGAGGATCTCTTATGTTCTTCTCATTGCTGGGGTGACAGGATTCAGTTTTCATTAACCTGCTGGGAAGCTTTGAGTCAGCTTTGCTCACAAGCCTCCTTTCTTTGCTGCCAAGGACGAGACTTGCTTTACTTCTCATGTACCTGAAGGTAAATCAAGGTGAAATTCATTAAAGTTATGTAACTAGGTTAAGACCAAATCTAAGCACAGCCTATCCTCCCTCACTTTCTGCTCTTCTTAATTACTCCTGGGTGTCAGTGACACATCACAGAACTGGCACTTTAAAGCACAATGTTACTCCTTTTGATGATTTTCTCGATGTGCCAGTGCCTTTTATTAATCAGGAAAAGAGACTAGAGATCAGGGAAGTGTGAGTCTGGTCTGCAGATGCTAGATGTTCTCTGAAATGTTCCTTTTGGAGCAAGAAAAACAAACACACGAGGTATTCATAGTTGTCTCTCTCCGGAGTTTGGTCTTGAACATACAACAGTCAATCAACCATCACATAATCAACAGTTAAAGAAACCTGGATAGGTCATAATCTGGGGAGGAAACTGTCTGGAAAATACAAGACATAATGCAGAATGCATTTTTTATAACGGAGTTAACAACCCCCTTCTTTTTCTAAGCAGCACCAAATCAGCACCTCTGCCTCCTGCTCTCAGGGGCTAGAAAGCTTTACCTGAAGCCTTAATAGTAAATTATGTATTTTATTAATGGCTGAGTGTTCACCATGAAGCATCACAAAGAGCAAAGTACCAGCATTTCATATGACAAGGCACATCACAATCAGGACACATAGGACAATCAGGAATGAGAGGGAAGGGATGTTGCCATAATCCAGCTCTAAGAACAGGATGTAGGAAGGACTTTTGCAGCATGGAACCATCCTCTAGGACATGTTAGAACCTTTCCTTTCACATGGTGTAAGATCCCAAACCCACGTTATATTTCCCAGAGAACATTGCTGGGAGCTTGTGCTATGGAGGAGGAATTAACTCCATCAGAGTTTGACAGCACAAACATATTTCAATTTTCAACTCTTAGCCAACAAATCAACCCTCTCAGCAGGTGTATAGCCCTGGATTGTAGCCAGCTCTTGTGTTGGCATTCATAACCTGTACACACAGCTCCAGTTAAAAGAAAATGCCCTGAATCTAGAAACCAATGTAATAACTGCCTGTGTACGTTTCAGCCCCTTATACCTTCTATAAATTTCTTTAAACAGTCATTATCCTCCCCAGTTTTGTCTAACTGAGCACACCAGCAGCCTTGTTTTGTATATCTCCTAGAAACTACAAGCACATAATAACCCCTGAGACATTAAATACTGGAGATATTTTGTCCTCATCCATGTAACCACATTTTATTCAAAGAAAATAATGACCTTTTGTTTATCCACCAAGCCCCAACACCTTTGTAAAGTTCTGTATTTTCTGAATTTGCATTAAAAGATATTCTTTACCTCCTCACTTTTGACGCCTGATAGAAGAGGTAAGCACCATGAGATACTCTTGACTGTATCCCTGCCTACAAGACCTGAGTTCAGAAAGATCTGTCAGAAAGAGTCTGGCCTATGGGCTAGTGGGCTGAGTATTAATTGAGGAAATAAATACACAAAAATCAAAACTGGAAGAGCTAACAGTTAGTCATACCTATATTTCATGTCTTCTCAATCCCCAGAGTCTTTGTGCTTCGACTTCTCTTAATATTGGCAATTGATTCTTCAGAAAATGGCATGTTGAGGTAGCTAAGAAGAAAATCTTAAGGGCAGCAAGCTTTCAAAAGTCTGTGACATTCAGTGCTCTGTTACAGGGGTCAGGTATATGAGTTGTACTCCTCCTAAGTCCAAATGCCATTATAGATGAACACTCTCCCCCCCAAAAATCAATCTTTGCTTTAATCAGTGTGCAACAAATACAAATCCCAAGGTCCCATGGCAATGTGATTGGGCTGTTAGATCCCCAGGGTATTGCAGTGGGAAATTAAGAACCTAAATGTTTAGTTGGCTCTGGTGCTTATAACCATCTTCTTACCAGTTTTAAGGCCCCCTTTGCCATCTGGGCTTTACTCTGCAGGTTTATCAGCAAGAATTATCACTAACCTTAGCTGGGTTTGTTCCTGAGTGTAGAGTTAAGAACATGAAGAGCAGAAATAAAAAGCCTGATAAAAAAAAAAAAAAAAAAAAAAAAAAAAACCCAGAAAAAAAAAAAAAAAAAGGCAGGAAAAAACCCCCAGCAACACAAACACACAAGAAAATTGCAGCTCTTGATGTCCACAAACAAAATAAGTTCTGAAAGAAAACTGCAGCTGTGCAAGCAAAACAAGGATTAAGTTTCAGCTGTGTTGGTGCTGAGACAATTACAGAGAAGGCTTATCCTGTGAAAGTGGTTAAGTCTGAAAACAAAGGAGGTGAAGAAAAAGAGAAGGAAATCCCTAGAAAACCTGTGATTATGTACTATCAGAGGCACAGGGCTGAATCTTAGATCTGAAGAAATGCCTTGAACACATCAGGCTGAAAAAAGCGGAATTCCAGGTTCATTTCTGTGTTCCCATCTGCCAGATATTTAGCTAAAGAAGGATTTTTTTTTTTTTAAATATCTTTTTTTTTTCCTAATTCAAAAGTGGCTAAAAATTTTAGCTAGAATGTCTGTGTTGTCAGCTACTGACGTGTAATGCAAATAAACCCCAACCAGTCATCATTCAAAACTTACGTAAAATCCACCTTTACTGTCCTCCATCTCTAGAATTCCAGAACTCACACAAAAAGTGGGGGAAACATTCCTTGGAAACTTCCAGCTTCCCTTGGAAACCCAGCTAAAAATCCAACTCTGCAGAAGTTATAAAAGAAACTTTCTTGTCATTCCCTCTCCTCGACGCTTAATGGAGAAGAGTTTGAGGAGCTGTAGCTGCTGGAGCCCATCCCTCTCCTCCCAAGGGCAATGCCTGCTCGAGTGAGAACCCAACACTGCTGGGAGCCCCCTGCCCCTTTACACCATCCGACAGCAGCCAAATCCTGTGTCTCCACAGCTGGGTACTGACAGCTCAGGACAGCTGAATCACTGCAGAAAGCCTCAGATGTTGGTGCCGAAGGACTCGCCCATCTGTCCCGCTGTATGTAGGCACGACAAATCCAAGTGTGGCATTAAGAAAACGTTTTCTTTTAACAGAGCATGAAAACTGCATTTACTCAGACATCCTTAATTAGAGCAGCTGTCAGTAAAATAAGTGTTTTGACTAGAAAAATAAAGAGATCTGCTCTGCCTTTTGCTCCGCTCAACCCACTTGAATGTGACCAAAGCATAAGACAAAGATATTAATTGAATCCGTGTTTTACAGATTCCGATCTATTCAGCTGTTGAGTACTCTCAGCCCTGAATAATAGCTCTATTAATTATTACCCAGAATCCTCTGCTTGGAGCCACAGCTGTTTTTCGGTCCCGCAACCATTTTTCACAGATTACAAAGCTACCTAAATTAATAAAAAGTCTAAGCACATAAGACTACAATAGCTGGAGAGAGTTTCAGCTCATGGTGTGAGTCCCCGCATTGCTAATTTAGACCATCTGAGCTACTTTATTCATCAGCTTTCATCTCTTAATAAAGTTAAACAGTGAAAAACACAAGCCTGGGTATCTCTAACGGGGGTGGCAGAGATGTCTGGATGAGCAGCTGCCATTCCTAGGATCTCTTGAACATATATTTAATGTTTCCTAAATGCATGGCACATTTCATGGTATCATTATATATAAAAATATATATCTCCCTGCCCAAAAGGATTATTACCTGCCGGAAAAATCAGGTTGTGCACTTTTCAGAAACCTTTAAGTGGCAGCTGGGAAGGAGAAGTCTTCTTTGGGAGAAGAGGGACTGGTGACACAAACAGACTGGGAGACAAATGGAAGAGCTGAGCTGATGCTCCAGCTGTTTTCATCCAGTTTTGTTCCCGCAGAGCAGGGGTGATCTGGCATGAACAAAACCAAAGACTCGCAACTGATCTTGTTAAGTGTAAAAGTGACCATCCCCTTTGTGCCCCTGGTCACAGAGGAAATCAAGCACGTGAACGATATGAGGTGCCACATGTGATTTTTCTGAGGAAATGCCAGTAAACCGATGCTGCATTCCTATAAAAAACTGAGTGCATTTCACTGCAAGGTTTGCAGGGGGTCGTGGTTCTCCTGACGAACGTCGATGCATCCAATTAACATGAAAAATTACCATAACAAACCAAAATCAAGAATTTACCCTGAAGTGTAGGATTCACTGGTTATTTCACTGCGATAATTGTGATTGCGATTAATTTGTCACTAAAGTGTGCTTCAGCATTTACTGCTATATTTCACGGGCTTGACTACACATGACCAAAATCATTGCTCTAGGGAAACTCACTTGGTGTATGTTTCATATTCATTTTGTGAACAGGATGCTAACATGATTCTTTAATAGACCAGACATGGTAATATCTAATGATAGCATTAAAAATGACGTTAATACAATGCCTCTTGTCCCATGCTGACAACTAATTAAATAGAAGCCTTCATGACAATGTATGAATATAAAGGGCAACAAGAAAGGAAATCTTTGAAAACTAAATGTACTGAGTTGGTCGTTATTTTGGTTCCCTTATGACTATTTTGTGTGTTCCTCCTGGCTCAGTTTCCTCTGAGTCCACTTGCTATGGTGTTGTCATCTGCTGTTGCCAAACACAAGATGCTATCAAAAATCATCTTTTATTATCTTCTGCAGGAACTGAAAGGAGAGAAGGTCCAAGAGCATTGACTTGCTTCCTAGCAGACATGTCAATATCTAAGCCAGAGCTTTATCTGCTTACAAGCTTTCATGATGCTTTGAAAAGACCTGGCTCCCTATAAAAATAATCTAAGATAAAGGACTGTGGGCTCACTTGTTTTTTGTTTTTTTTTTTCAGGAGAAACAACCCACTTCAAAGTTCTGCAGAACTCATGTGGTTTCTGTTTATAACCCTCTACATGTTCTGTCAGCTACTAGAGACCAGAAAAAAGAGCAGTTTAAGAGCAATGGCACCCAGAATACAATGTGGTCTACATTTAAAATTGTGTCTGTAAGACACTGTAGATGTACAAGTGACCAAGGAAGGTTCCCTCTGACTGTAACGTTCTGGTACTGCTGACTGAGGGATGAGGAGTCTGCTTTGGGCCAGGCAATAGGAGCCTAGTACCATCAGAATGTACACTGTGCCAAGCATCACCTCAACTCCCTCCCACCTCCGCAGCATCCACTCAGCCAGTTCCACTCCCACCTCCAATCTTTGGGAGGATAATACAAAGGAGAAAAAAAAAAAAAAAAAATCAATAAATATATTAATTTCCTCCTCCATTCCACTCCCTGCTGTTCTACCCCAGCTGTATTTCATGTGTCAATAATACACCTTTCAGGTCAATGTGAACATATTCTTATGCAGAAGGCTTATCCTCCTGTGTTTGTACTGCTGAACATTCTCCCAGTCTACCTCATCGTTCTTTCCAGGAATTGAAGGCACTTTCCAAAGCTGAAGGGGCTGTCTTTTTTTCCCCTAATACACTCATTTTCTTGATGACAGTAAATTGGCCTTTCTTCTTCAGCGTATTTCCAGAATACCGTTTTCTGATTAGATTTGCAACAGATTTATGATGTGTTTTACATCATGCTAGATTTCATCCCTCGGGATTTTTAGCCCAGAGAGTACTCGTGTTTCCAGCAGATGCCCAGACCATGCTCTTTTCATCTCAGGCTGTCGTAGAGGGCAGAAAGGATGAGTGAGCCAACTGAAGATGACCTGTGAACCAGCTATAGTTCAAATCTATCTCCAGTTTTTCCTGTGAATTCCCCTAAAAAGCACAAATGAATACAACTGTGTAAGAGCTTCGTCATATTGCATGACAGGAACACACACAGCTTTTCATGATTCTGTGTTACTGACTTCTAAAGGTCAGAGTTACTACACAGAAAAAAAGGGAGACTGCTTTTAAGACAGGATAAAAGCTGTATCATAGACCTCCTTGGACTGTTCTCTGAAGTGTCTTCTCTAAACTTTCTAGCCACCTTCCTGTATTTTTCATCTGCATCTTCCTATACATTTATTTTTTTATCTAAGACTGCAGGTCACATTTATAGACCCAATAATAAAATAAAATTAAAATAATTATTTCCCCCAGCAAACAGACTCTACATTCATTGCAGGAAAATGTCTCTTTTGCCTTTGCCTTCTAAACGTTTGCTGTAGACCTTGTCATCTATTCTCAGCAGTTATCTCCCCCACATCTTTACAAATGATGCAGATCTCTCAAACTCTTCGAGAAGAGTTAATATCCCAAAGAACTCTGTTAGTGAATAACATGCACTGCAACAAACTTCGGAGACCTTTCTGATGTCATTCCTTTCCAGCAGGTATTTTAGCAGATCAGTACTGCTTGTTCAGATGCAGAGCCATCTGAAACAGGGACCTTGCATTTTTATGTTCATTATAAAATAACCAGCACATTTGGAGGCAATATATTAAGCCATGGACATGAAGGGGGATGCTTCCTCAAGATTACACATGATTAATTTGCAATGCTGAAAATTCTTTCTCCAATCAGGCAAAAGTAACAGAAGGCCCCAGAAAAGTCCCATTAAAACAGGAATGGAGGTGTCAGAAGTGATATAACTAATAACTAGTGACTGACAAGCAAGTGAAACAGAAAAAAAAAATAAATAAAAAAGAAAAATCAAGATGTACTGATGACACGTAAAGGAAAACCATGAAAAGTATACATGCACAGTAATTTGCGTAGCCTCTAAGGTGGTTTTTTTTAAATTAAGCTTTTCCACCAAAACGTATTATGCAAAAAATAATATATTATTGCTGTTCTTTGTCAGGCAGAATGGGATTTGAATGCCTTCCCTTTCTCACATTTTTTTTTTTACTTCTAATTTCACCAGTTACTGGAATATACTTGGCATTCTGTATCAATACCCTTTTTTTATTGAATACATTCCTCTTCCTAAGTGACAGCCTCAATCATACCAGACAAAAACTGAGTGAAGTTTGCATTAATGAAATACACTAAACATACCATGGTCTTCATTCATGGAAGAAATATTTGCATAATTGCCCTAAATTAGAGACATTTAATTTTAAATGACTTACTAAAAGTTTAAAAAGGCTTTTTTATTCTCAATTGTATATAGTCTGATTCAAGATGAATCCTTTATTGTATGTCACACAGGACTTCTGTATTTCTTGTCAAGATACTAAAATGATAGCAGCTTTTCTACCTGAGAAGTTTGGGGTGGGAGGAGGAGGTTATAACTGTGATACAGTCATCTGGATGCTCTAACTTCAAAGGGAGATGGGAGAAATCGCTGAGAACTTTGGAAGGTATTTAAAGCCTTCTGCAACGCAGCTATAAGCAGAGACACTCCAAATTGTGCTTATTTTAGATATCTCTTCAGATTCCTTTGTCTTGATCAGTTTCTGCCTCAAGACAAACTGGTCCATGTCTTTCTCAACCAAGGACTGGTTCCGATGCAGAAATGTGCATAAGAAAAGGGTACGGCTTCCAGGGCTGGAGGACAAGTAGGAAGAGTTGGAAAGATTTCTTGTGAACCTTTCTTGATCATCCCTGTTGTCTTAACAGGAAACGAATGAAACAAGGTTTGAGGAGGGACTGCAGCTGGTCCTTTCACTGACAGGAACATTTCAAATCCACTGCCTACACACAAGGATCGAGGTGCTCACCTGCCACTGGGTTATCCAAACATCTTCATGCATCTGGCCATGGTGACAGCAGACCCCTGGGATACCTGTGGCCTTCTGGGCTGGCAGCAGGAGGGATAGCACCCCAGAACTCTTCAAGCTTCACACTCACAGACAAGCAAGTGTAGTCAACAGAGACATAATTTCCTGTCACATCCAGACAAAAACCCTTTTAACTTGGGTGTGAGCTGGGATGGCTTTAACTGGTATAGTATCAGCACCAGCATCTTTGAGGAGTGAGTGATCAGGCACCACTCAGCTGGTAGGTCATGGAGATGAGCCATTCAGGTGGATGAACACGTGTGATTAGTGAGGATGGAAGAAGGTGGGAAAACTTCCCAGGCAGGAAGAGTAAAAGTTATAGGATTTGAATCAAATCAGCCATTAGCCTACTTCTTCGCCAGGCTGTTAGACCGACACCTTTTCACACACTCTGTCAAGGACATGCCACAGCAGAAGTGCAACATCTAAACTGGGTCACCAGCAGTTCACCCACCTGGATGCCTGGGGAAGAAGGACCCTATGACATGTCATGACACTTACCCACATGCCAGCTTACACATGGTAATAGGATCCTCATCCCTGCATTTGTAACTCTGTTCCAGAGATGCAACAGCAGTAAAAAAGATAATGAATATTACCTTGACTTTTATGACCTATCCAACTCTCCCCATTTTTTATTTTAGAGAATGTTACTGGTTTTCACAGATGATCTCGGCAAGGCTTCTGAGAAATCCAGGTCCTTTTTTTCCAGAGAGGGAAGATTATTCTGTTGGCTACAGTGAAATGAAGCAGAAATATCATCATTCGTTTCTATCAGCTTTCTCCAGATTTAAACCAATGTATCTCATACCAGATTTTGGGTACAGTTATAATTAAATATGCTTCCTTAAGCATCTTCAGATTTCTGGAACAAACTTTATTTAAGTGTTCTATTTCTATGTCCTGCTGACAAAACAATTTTCCACCAATGTTCCTGGGATAGAAATGGTGAGTTTTGCAGTAGAAAAAGGTTTTCAGACTCTAGTTATGAATGTTTTCACAACTCATTTATGCTGCTTAAGTGATTAATTCTATGGCATATTAACAATGCAACTCATAATTATACTATATATCACAAGAAATTAAATGTAGGGAAGAAAACAGTTTTTCTGTGCATTGTCTGCATTTACAATGCAGAATGACATGTTAAGAAAAGTCATTTCTAGAAGGTAAAAATCCTTCTGAGATTTCCTTAAAGGATCTCTATTGTTATTCTTAGGAGAAAATATACGTTAGGACCCTAGAGACTAGCAAAGGACAAATCAGAGAATATTCTTTAACAGTCTAGATGCCAGGACAGTGCAAAAAAGAAGGTTCTGATTTGAAAAAGACGGTGTCATATAACGATTACCACAGTATGGGGAAAAAAATTGTGCCAATACGTTGGCATTTATAAGCTTTACTCCTTTTACATCACTTTACTGAATACGGCTTCTCAAGATCAAGAACATAGTCTTGATCTATTCCTTTGATTCACCCTATTAATGGAGGAGTGGAAACAGAGATGATCTGCTCAGTATTAATTTCCAGAAATAATTGGATAAATTTTGAATTAATTAATCCTTTTGTGAATGTTGTGATATTTGTTCCTAAGCAATGGATAAACAACCATGCAAAACCCTTCCTGCTGCACAATGCAAACTGCAGATTGTTTACCAGACTCAAATGATCTGGGGCATAAATAAACAAATACGTCCACTTTTATATTAAGACAATTTGGTAAATTAAATATCAACACGTTTAACAAGAAATTGCTGGCTGTTACTCCAACATGCAGAGTATTGTAATACTGATGATTTCTGCATGACCTCAACAAGCAGAACTGTAATGTAGCTGTGCTGCTCTGGCTTCAGCTTAGCTCTCAGAAAAAAACAAAGTACCCTGGAGATGGGGTTTTGTGTTGCAAGGAACAAACGAATTAGGTTCTTATAATTAAAAGTAGATGATGATTTACTTCTGCTTTTGTGATCTTTGGTTTTAAATGACCTATGATTTATCATTTAGGACAAATTTAGAATGTGATCTGAATTCATAAGTTTATAGATTACAAATAGTAACCAAAACTTTTCCTTTTCAATGAGAAATGAATTTAAAAAAATACTAAACAATTTCAACTGAGGTATCTGGTTCCTACTTGAAAGGAAACCTGGACTGGCAAGACCATTTCACCTACCCTGCCAGGAACCAGAGACCTCAAATACCGGACTCCCAGCGCCCAAAATAATCTAGTATAGCAAAGGGGAAAGAATAGTTAACAATGCAACAAAAGAGATTTTCATACTTTGCGCACACTGATATTAAAGTATTATAACTCCATCAAAATATTCAGTCATAATACAGTTTACAACTTACTTGAGAATCAAGTAGTCTAATCACTACTGCACTATTAGTTATATATTACGTTTTAAAATAGCAGCCAATGCATCATTTTCTTGAGAAATTTGTAGGTCACAGAGTTCTGCTTGCTGACTCTGAAAATATTCAAATACAAGATGGTTTGCTACACATTTTCTCCTAAGTTCTTTAAGAAGTGACCACAATGAAGACACTTACATATGATGAGCAAAAGCATAAATTCAGTTGCTGGTCATTTTTCCTGTCTTCTCTTTTCCTGCAGTTCAGAATGATTTTGTTCCAGGCTGCTTAGCGAAGGCACAGAGGGGCTCAAAGGGCTAAATGCAACAGCCAGTAAGTGGCATGTAAACAGCAAAAATTGCTCATGTTTAATAGATAAGAAAGTCAGCAGTAGACTCACTGTTTGCTTCCCATGCAAGTAACTTCCACGGCAAAATAAGGTCACGGTGACTAATGTGATTACTTGGGCTACTGTGCTTGTGTATTTAATTTCAGATTAATGCCACGTTAACCCATTGGTTTAGATAGAGAAGCTGTTAAAACAGATCAACTACCAAATGCACAGCACAGTGTCTGATTCCACCTTTATATATGATTCTTTCTCGTGTAAGTAGGTGCTGGAAGGGAAAGAAGTGGGTCTCTGTGCAACAGCAGGTTAAATCACCCCTTTGATTAATCATAGGACATTTTCCTTAAAGCTTGCTATAGGGGCTTCGTGCCACCTCAGTGTTATCTCTGTGCTTGATGCATTGCAAGGACACCAGTCAGACTGAGGCTGCCAATGATTGGCAGAGGACTGGTGAACTATGCAACTTGAGCCTCACTGAAAAGCTACCTCCATCTCTGACCTTCATCTTCTGGGGCTCCCGTTGCTGAATGATACTGAATTGACTGACTTGGAATCGCTATCTCTATTTTGATGACAGCTTATTTCCATGAAATAGGCCATTTACAAGTGATTTACCATGTCTGCTAGATATTAGCCTCAAAACTCAGTATCTGGAGAGGGTAGGAACTAACAGTTGCTGTGTGGAATATCATGGCACTTAGGCTTGTTTCAGGACTGAACTGCAGGGAGGCTTATGTAGGATACAAGTTGGTATTGGAGTAAATTCACAAGAGATCTGGTAAAGTTAACAGCACTTTTATGAAGAGATCAGAGAGTATTCTGACCAAAACTTTGCCAGCAATGATGAACATCAGTATGTCCCACTAATTGCCACCTCTGTAGGCTTTCTTCTCTTTGACTTTAGTCTGTGGTTATGAAGATTTGATCCTTCAAGTTCTACGTGGTTCTTCATTTTTGCATATGTTGAGGGAAATATTTGTATATCTGTCTCTGTGGTTTCAAATTTAAATATTTCACCAGCTTACAGTCAGATAAAGAAGATTTTAGAACCTTTTCCTTTATTTTTTTTTTAGATAATTCCAAGTGCCTGAAAAGCACTGAAATAATGCTGTCATTTATCAATAAATTCATGATTTTTTAGTGATCGTGCACATGTCCCAAAATATCTTTCAGCATAGCACTTTCAGGAACAAATACTTTTTGCCTTAAGATGCTTCAGCAACCATCTGGGTTTTCAGCCCTGATATGGCACTTTAGGTCCAATAAGGGCTGGATTACAGTTGGTTCACTCAACCTCAAACACCATAAACTGTCGCTGCACTTGCAAGAACGAGACATGTAAGGGGTAGTAATTCTAAGTTGTAAGGAAAACATATTTGCTGGTAGAAATCAGCCTGCTGAGCCACTCCAGAGTAGGTGTTCCTCTCTTGTGGCTGCTGATAGAGGTTAAATTAACAAGAGTTGGATGTACCTGCAAGATCATCTGATGTTCCTACAGCTACCACTGAAACAAAACCCTCACACTTTGCCTATTGTGATTTTTTTTTTTCTCCAGCCACGAACAACACTGAGAATGGCTAGAAATAATTTCAGAAACTTGGAAAAATTAATTTGACTAATATCCAACAGACTGATTATTCTGAAGATTTTCAATGCAAGAGCTGGCAGTAGATTGACAGCCCAGCATTGTATCAACAAATACTAGAGCACTGGCAAAGAGAAGACAAATGAGATGATAATGTTTAGTGAATCATTCAACTTGCAAATGCTGACACCTCTTCCTGCCTATCAGACCAAAAGAAAACATCACGATTATATCTAAGGTACAAGCGATGGCATCTCATTTGACACTAGACCAGAACTGCAAAACATGGCACGTTCTCTAATTCCCAGCCTAAATGACTGCCACATACACAAGCAAATAGGTATTTAAATCACCTGGCTATTTCACCAGGACATTTACATTGCCATGCCCTGTACATATGACTTTGGAACCTGCAAAAGAGAAAAATATGTAAGAGACAACACATTCAGTTGTGGGTAAGCTAAAAACTTAAATAGTTCAGTTATGGGCTCAGGGTGGGTAAGTTAAAAACTTAACGAATGACAAATAAGAGGACAAATGAAAGAGCAAGAGATTCTGTCTTAGTATTCTCATTACCTTTGGTGAACAACAGAGAAGATAAGCACACAGACCCCTAAACCCTAAACCAAGACACTAGAAAAGCACCAAATGAAAACAAAATCACAGGATAATGGAGTTGAATGGGTTTGAAGGGACCTCCAGAAGCAGGAAGCCATCAAGTCCAACCTCCTGCTCAAAGCAGGGCTTACTTTGATGTTCTGGGTTACACAGAGCCTTGTACTGTCAAATTTTGACTATTTCCAAGGATGGAGATTCCATAACACAATGAATGCAAAGAAGTCCAGCAGAGCTATGAACTAATGCAGTTCGTTGTTTTTACAATTCTAGGCTTTTAACTTTCAGGCTTTTTAAAAGTTCTTCTCGAGTAATTTACAGGTTCACAAACATTTTCAAAGATAAGAAAATGAAAAATTACAACTAAAACTTTTTGCATGACACGCATGAATCACACTTCAAATGCTTCATGAATATCTCAGGAAGATGTTGCCACATTAATGGCATCTTCTAATAACCTGTGCCAGTAGGACACTCTTGTACCACCACCACTTTTGTTTCATTTGCCCAGATCCTTCTTTCTGTTGCCATTACAGCTGAGTAAGAGTGAAACTTCCACTTTTTTTTTCTTTTTCTTTTTTCTTCTTTTCTTTTTTAAAAATGAGGGTTTTTTTATAATCATCTGCAACTTTCACAGTATAAATTTCTCCAAAATGGAAGCTTTTTTGCTTATGAGACTAAACTTTCAGAATAATTTGAAACTTTGACTCTTCAGCTGACAGGCTGATTAGCAAATAGGAAGCTGTGTGTGTCAGTAGGGGCAAGCTGGCAGGGAACATCTGCACAGAGAAACGTCCACAGAAAATGTCATTGAAATGGATTTACCTGGGGAACATGCCAAATCTGAAAAAAAGTATCTTTTTTTTTCTCAGAGAAAATTTCTGACTGGCTCAAATTACCGTAACTGATTGTTAGCACTTGCATTTTTTCATTACAACTGAGAATTATTATCAGCCCATCTGGAACATCTGACTCTCAATTTGTGAAGGGTCAAGAAGATTGTTTATTTAGAAGAACTGGTCTTTTTCTCTTTTCGTATTTATTTTCTTCTTTCTGATGGAAATTTTTGGGTCCATACACCAGTACATCTGCTTGGTTTGTACCAATGCTGTAAAGGATGTTAAATGGTGGGTTATGACACTCCCTTAAATCCAAAGATGCAAAGCAGAGAAGAAAAGAGCTCATAAAATTTTTAGTTTATTTTCTTTCTCAAGGAAAATGAAAAATCTGCTAGCCTGTGAAGTAATACAAATAAACTGACCACATAGTTTGTTTGGGGTTTGTTTTTTGGTTTTGTTTGCTTGTTTGGTTTTATTTGTTTGTTGGGGTTTTTTTGTTTGGTTGGGGGTTTGTGTGTGCATTTTTTTGCTTGCTTGTTTTTTCTTTTGTTTGTTTTTATTAGGTTGGTCTTCCTTATTCTTTAAATTCATTACAAAACTCAGAAGAAACCATAGAAAACTACTATCAGGATTGCAGTACTTAACTCCAGTAATCATGTTCTCTTCATGCCAGATAGTAAATATGCACTGAGAAAATGCAGATGTCAAGCATTTTTATTTTGTCAAACAGAATATTGGGTTTTATGAGTCCTACAGAAATTCATTATTATAGTCATGAATTTTTTATAGTTGATATTTTTAATATTTGCAGTACAAAGAAGAGGGACACTAGATTAGCTGGGGAAAAAAAAAAAAGAGAAAGCTGATTTCTGTGAAACTCTCATTCCCAATGCTTTTAAAATAATGAACTCTTAATTAGTTACCATAGCAGTAGGCAGAGAAAGGTTCTATGTCTATTAATTTTCATAGTACCATTATCACCCATTGTTTTCTTCCCCCATCTCTTTTTGTCTGCTACTACCAATTGTAAAAAACAAACAAATGGAACAAAACCAAACACACACACAAAAAAACCAACCCAAAACCAAAAAACAAACCCCACCCAAAAAAACCCCAGAAACCCAACCAGCATTGGACATATTTAAGTCCTGTTTTTGTTGCTGTGAAAATCTATTCAACAATGAGTGGCTCTTCTTGCCAAACCGTATCTATGGCATAGTGGATGCAGAAATTGTTTAGCATACAGCTGCGTACCTCCTGCTACTGGAAAAGATCCTGATGAATAATTCAGGAATCAAATCCTGCTGACCCCACATGTAGTAAAAGTGTAGTCAAGTGCACCTGAACAGGAAAGACAATTTTTGTCACTCTTTTCATTTGCCTCAAGAATTAATTTTCACTGATTTTTATTTGCACTACACTATTCGTCTCTTACTACTTACTTACTTTTTAACTTAGCCATACTTCAGACAGCAGCAGGCTTCAAAACCATCAGCAACAATGAGGAACTGCACCTATTCTGCTTCGTCAGCAATGGTAGGGACCACATAATTTGAGTTTTTATCAAATATATGTGTACATCCTCATTGCACAACTGACACCACTGTCACTAGGATGGCCATCTGTATTATGTAATTATTAGTATATGGTTTGTTACCAGATCAAAATGACATAATTTAGAGACAGAAATCACTGATTCATAAAAAAATAAATAAATAAATTGTGTCAATTGTTTACAACTCATCTTACAAACACAAGCACACATTGAAGAGTCATTAAAAGAATTACGCAACCTTAAATAGAGTGATGCCCAGAACCAAGAACGTTTACATGCAAGGTTGAATTTAGCCCAGCAGGAGACAGCAGTGTACTGAAGTGGTTGGAGCAATACCTAACAGTGTCAGGAATGATGTGCTCTTCTATACAAGAAGGAGAAAAGTCCACACAAGCCAAGAAAAAAACACACCCAGTAGTAAGAAGCACACTGGAGGACTGTCCCAATGAGGAGATGAATAACAAAGGGTAACCAGTCTCTGAATCCAGTGGCAGGCAATCAGTGGGTGAGGTTTGAAACATAGCAAGGGGAGAAGATGAAGAGTGGCTCCTGAACACCATGCAAGTAACTTTCCATCCGCTGAAACAGGAGCCTTCTTCATACGTTACCCTTTTCTACTATTGATTTCTCCAGCTTCATTCTGTTCATTGAACTCTTCTTAAATTCCTCTGGCTTGCAAATGTGTTAGTAGCAGTGAATGTTCAAAAGGGAATATAGTCTTTCTGGTACTGTTTCCAACTCCATACTAAGCTTCTGCATGATTCTTGATGGATATAAAGATTATACGCAACTGTTTTAAAGGGGAAGAATCATAGAATTGTTTAGGCTGGAAAAGACCTTTAAGTTCATCAAGCCCAACTGATAACCCAGCACTGCCAGGGCACCACTAACCCCTGTCCCTCAGCACCACATCTCCATGGCTTGGAAACCCCTCCAGGGGTGGGGATTCCACCACTGCCCTGGGCAGCCTGGACAATCCTTTCCAGGAATAATTTTTTCCTAATGTCCAACCTAAGGAGCAACTTGAGGCTGTTTGCTCTTGTCCTATCACTTGCTACGAAGGAAAACAGGCTGACCTCCCACAGGAACAGTGACCCATTGTGCTTCAAGTATTAGTATTTTTACTTGGTGCCTTTCAAACTGGTGCCACCCTTAATGACACCATCACCAGCTGGTTCTAGCAAAGAGAAGAGGCAGAAATGGATGCAGCTGCTGTGAGCTGAAGGCTGGTGGGAACCTCCCTCTGACTGGGTGGATTTGACAAATCCAGCTCCTAGACCTTTATCTTTTACTTCCTTTACTAAGCTTCATTTAATTGTCCAAAACCATTTTATTTTGCTAGATTTTTATGCTCCTTCGAGCTCATTGTGTATAATGTAATGTCATAATCAATATTCAGCAGAATACTTTATGTTTAGTTGCTGCATTCAAGGGATCACCTATAGGCTAAATTTACCAATCTTCTTGCTCAAATTAAAAAACTACAACCCCAGAGTGACTAATCAATGTAAATAGCCTGGCTTTGAGAACTGTAGTTGATGCCTCCAGTGGAATCAATTCTCATCCTTGCTACAGACTCTGCAGACAACACAAACTTAATGATGTTTAATCCTCTATATGGCATTCTAATCTCATCCCTAGTGGTAAAGCATATAAGGTGGTTCAAATCAATGAACTACAGCTGTATAAAACCAGAGCAAATGACATTACAAAGAGATGCTTTCCTTTCAAAGGTTTTTCTGTATCTTTTTCAGCTGTGACAACTTTTTTCTGTTTCTGTTTTGTTAATACCTTCAGCATGCTTCACCAATTAATTCACTGCCATTTTTTCCATTTTTCTTCTCTGGATAACAGAAGAATGCAGCCTTCCTCACAGCTATGCTGATTCAACCATGCATGTTGTTATTTTTATTCGGGTGTTGAGGAGGATTTGAGAAGCTAAGGGTAAGTGGGGGGGCCATGTCTGCAGAGAATACTATATCTTTGTAGAAAAACCTGGAGAGTTGGGAAAAAACTGAGTATCTCAGTACCTTTTCTTCAGGTCTGAACAAGAATCTGCAAACTTTAAAATAATTAGTGTTTGGGAACACTCATTCTGACTTCAACTTAATTATGTTTATCAATTAGACAAGAAAAAATGCATGGTTAGTCCTGTTAGCAAGGGAGAAGCAGTAAGTTATTCAGTCCTTGGGGAGAAAAAGAATTACTGCTTATAACACTGAATTATTACTTCAGGAAAGGTTACTTGAGGTAAGACTCAGTAAGGTTGTGTCATTAAGCCATTATCTCCACCCAGCCTCTGTGTTTAAGCACCCACACAAAATCTGAGCCATTCTCCAGCCCTGACACTACTAACTCAGACCTCATTTCCCTGGCCTTCTCCTGCCTCGTTCATAAACCCTGTAGGTGATTCCTACTGCCTCAAAGTGCCTCCTCATCTTTCTTGCCTTCTTAGTCCTTATGCATACCCAGTTTTATTTCAAAGCAGCAGGTAACTGTTAAATGTCTTCCTGTAAGTTCTTATATATGTGGTTTATGAGGTGGCATAGTCTAAAAGGTGGCTTTACCATTACTGAGAAGTTAGGGTTTGTGCTGGGTAAGTTTGCACTTCATGCTGCCTGGCATCTTTAGAGGTTTACTCTCTTTTGGGAGAGGACTGTCCTCATTTCAATAAAGTTACTTTTTAATTGATAAGGTAAGCGCCGTAAAGGAAGGTCTTTTATCCTTGCATGGTTTTCTTTATGACTCAGTTGTTTCACAGTTTTTGTGTGTGCTATAAATGTGGCAAGATTTGAACAACAATATTCATCAGCCTTCAGATTTTTGCTATATGCTATTGCCACTTTTATGCTGCTTCTGGCACGTGGATGATGGAGTATTGGAGTATTTCAGACGTAGTTTGGACGATGGTGATTGGTGATCTTGCAGATTAAATTAGTGACAGTGCTAAAGATGTCAGGTTAGCATCCTAGGTATGGCAGAGATTTGCTGGGCTTTTAGATATTAGTTCTCGTCATCTTTTCCACTGAATATTCATTTGGTTAGTAGGTGGAAAATCAACAGTAGTCTGGAATTAATCATATTTATTTAGCTTCCTTCTGGAGTCCTCATAAAGCCTTTGTCAGTAATGTAGGCTGAAACTAAGTTGCATAATAATTATTACATTGTCTTGCAACATATGACTGTAGTTGATTTTTAACCTTAAAAGCACTAACTGCTTCTCAAATGATGTAAGAAAATAGTACAACATAAGCTTTGTGATAGCTATTGTACTGATGATAATGTGCCAGAAGTAGAGCCTTGCACAAACCTAATCTAATAAAGAGGAAAAAAAATATAATTATAAATGTATCCTCTAGTAGCTTCCACTACATGGCCTGTCTCCACCTATGATATCACTTTTTGCCTTAAACTTATTACTAGGTTTTTCTTAAACCTATTACTACATCAGGATAAGCAGAGGAATTAGAGATTTTCCCAGTACCTGTAATTACACTGAACAGCAGTGATTGCACGACTCCTTCTGTAGCAAGCCTTGAGATGATTACGTGCCTGGGTTTCTAAAGGACCAGCAACCCATCTGCAAATACTTACATTTGTATATTAATACATCAGACTAATAATAAACTACAAATACTACTAAAAACCCCTCTACAAATACTGTGGTTTGGATTTTAATGGGTTATTATAACCAAGGTTCCTTTCTTCCCTCTACTGCCATGCTAAATTTTCTCTGTGCAAAGTTTTTCACTAGTTGTGATACTTTTTAGCCTTCCCTGTAGTTTTTCTTGGTGACATGTAATAATTTTGCAGGGACCTTTCACTCCACAACCATCCCTCAACAGCGCACAGGGAAAAAAAACAACCCCACTCATGCTCATCCTGATCATGTACCAGAATTAACTGCATTAATCTTGGTGCAGTCACAGCTCTGAAACCTCTGTCTGCTTTCCGAGGATCACTTTGTGCAAGAAATGGGAATGATAAGGTAGGTAACTGTCTGCTCCTGGCTATGGCCATGCTGCCAAACCTTTGCTTGTTCCTGGGAGTTGTCAGCGTTGCTCAGGTCTGCCAGCTGAATTGCTTGGGTCGTTGATCCTTGACTTGTTTTAGTCAAAATAAGCTGCTTAGGCTTAAGCTCTTTAAACAGAGGATCTGTATTACCAAATGATTTAGCCCAAGCAATTTGCTTTGGTGGGAGGATTTACTCCGCGAATCGGGTTAATTAGCAGGTGCAGGTATGCAGTGTTTGAAGGCACTACACAGCCCTCCCTCTTCCTTCAATCCCAGGCAGGAATTTGCAACGGCTGTCAGAAAAGGCCTCCAGCAAACTCCATTTCTGATCACTGATGTCTTTCCTCCCAAAGGTTTTGCAATGCAACATTAACGAGGCACGTAACTCCGTTCCTCCAGCTCCTGCCACCCCCTTTTCCTCTGGCTCCACCACTCATGCTTTCCAGGTTTGCCCTTCCCTCAACTTGTACCCGGTTAATTCTACGAAAACACATCCAAACCGGAGAGCTCACGTCAGTCAAGGGATCCCAGTCCCACCAAGCTGACCATCCTGCTGGTTGGCTGCAGCAGCAATACCTGTGCTAGAAGAAACAGGAGCAAGATTCCAGGGTGTTCTTCAACAAAGCACTTGACAAAAATCAGTGTTTTCTCAGGAATGTTTTGATTATATTGAAGTAGAATTTTCTAAAGAAAAAAAAAAAGAATATTTTCCAACCATTTCTATTTGCCCACTAGTTGTTCCTCTGTCTTCAACTTTTCTTTTTTCTGCAAGCAGGCCATACCAGGACAACTGCAGATGTTTGCCTGTCAAGGGCAAGGAGATATGTCTGGGGGTGACAGGTATGGTGACAACGGGAGTTCTGATCAAACCGCTCTCATTGCTTTCATTAGAAAGCACTTCTATTCTAAGGGGGGGGGGGGGGGGATTGTTTTTTCACTAAAATAAACTTTCCACATAGCTCCTATAGAACTCTCCAATCAGCACCTGGACTACAAATAAATGACTTAAGCATCTGTAAAAAGCTTTCTTAGCGAAAGTTTATATACTCACATATAGCCCAGTCAACGCGCATCACTGGGACGAGTGAAGTTATTAAAAGAGATGGAGCAGTGTCAGGCTCAGAGTAAAGAAGCATTCTCAGAGATGTCACTAAAAACAGCATTTCTAGAACTGTCAGACTTGCTTCCAGAAGAAATGAATCCCTCCAAGGTGGTATACTGTTGGTATAAGCCACCACTTCAAAATACACTGACAGCTGCATGACAATTTGAACACCAGCCCGCATTCTTTTCAGAAGGATCCTCACTTTTCTGCTTTAGAAGGACACAATCACAGGTATCATCCTGGAACATAAAAAAAGAGTAAGTCCTGATCTCAGTGTAGATGAGCACTACCCTAGTGCTGAAATCAAAGGATCCAAGACAAGGAATTTCTTGCAATGGAGCAGGTTGGTGGAAAATGCAGTTTATGCAGGGTATGTATGGGAGTGAGCACTCGACTCATTAGGATTTCCATCTCAGGAGTCATGCTGAACAAAATAACATAAAACTTGCATTGCTAGCATAGATAAACTACTCTGGCCACAAATTTTTATATTATTTTCAATGTTTGACCAACTAGATTACGTTATTTTTAGAAAAAAATACTAAAATCCACATGTAAAAAAAATAGGACCAGTCTCTCTCAGTATTTTCTTCTAATGAACAGGAATAATTCTTTACAACTTAATAATAACAAAGAAAAACAACTAATTGTTCTCTTAGTAAGAGCAATTCACTCAGCCATATTCACTCACCCTAATGTCTCCAACATTTTCTGTTTCATAGCCCACAGCTGTAAATGCAGCAAGCTCTGGCCCCAGCCTTGCTGGAACAGAGCATATAATGAAGGAATGAAGCAGAAACACTCAGCTGGTGGCCTGCCTGAAAGTAATATACCTTAAGAATATCACAGATTTTGGCTGACGTTATCCTTGTGATTTTGACAATCTCTGCATTGACAGGATGTTTTCCATTAGTTTTTTATCAGGAAGGATGAAACAGATGTTGTAGGTGTAATAAAGAACCAAATAAGGCTCCATGAGCTTTCATGTTGTCCTGTCTATTAATGTTACTTTAAATTTGCCATGAGTGTCACCTAAATATTTTGGGATGACACCCACTTCTCATTCTCACCAGCAGGGCATTCTGCAGACAGTGTTTACCTTAATTTTCAGACTCTGGAATTATGAGTCATGGTAAAAACCGCAAACATGTTCATGAGCTATAAGCTTCAGACTGCCTCATGAGGAATAAATTTAAAAAACCAAAGCATAATGTTAACTTGATTCCATATTCACTAGCAGAAAAAGGAGATGGGCAAATAGAGGGAGGCTTCAGGAGTTTTATTTTGACAGTCAAAATTGGTTTTGGATTGAAGCAAAAAAGAGCCATATAAAGGGTTTCACTACTCTTCCCATCTCAAAAAAAATCAGAAGGCCATAAAACCCAGGAAAAAAAAACTTAAAAAGAAAGTCAGTGTTTAATCTGCCCTGTTAAAGATACGCTCAGTATCTCACCACTTTCTAGAGAGCTTTTCCTTCCTTCACAACCCAGCTTCCATTTGCACTGTAGTATCAACTAGAGATCCTTCCTCTGCATCGTTGTTTCCTCTGTTCCTCTACACACAGAAGACAAGCTTATTTGCTCCACAAAAGAAAAATGTACTCAATGTGCAAGTCATTTCACAAAGCACAAGCTGCAGGTGCTTGTTCATACGAAACTATTGCCACAGCTCAAGCAATTACGAGGCAAAATGTGAAAGACGAGGCACGCGTAATAAGCAAGGTTGCAGCCTTTAGGGTTGTGCTGGATTATCTTTACAGAACAGCTAATCTTTGTGATGCTGCAGCATTTGCCATCAGTGCTGTAGGTGCTAATGAAGTGTGGCCTTCATTAACATTTTTTATGTGGCAAGCAGAGGGTTGTGCTGGATGCTGCTGTTATACTAGGAGTGGGTAAAGCTGCCGTCAGGTCTAATAGCGTAGCACCCAGATTGCCTGGGTGTGTGAAGTCACTGCACAAGGTGGGACGTGCTTGACTCATCTTCCCCATCACAGCACAAGTGAGAAGGGCAGCAGCTCCCAGAAAAAAAAAGGCTCAGGAATGAGGAGAGATGCAGGAACAGGACAACTTGGTATTACCACATTATTAAAGGTTGTTAAATTTTTGGCAGCTGATGCCAAACGTTTAAGGCACCGATTAAATATTGATATATATAAAACACAGGCGTTGTTATGCGTCTTGAGCAGTTTTCACTTTGGTTTGGGGGCTTGATAAATATTGGTACTGCATCTAGTTAAAGCAGAGCCACAAAGCCCTGCTCAAACATTAGTGTGATGAAACAAAATTGCAGAAACAGCCAGACTGCAGCATTACACAATGTTTGCAGGTGTATAGGTAATTACACTTCCATTATATCTTATTAGAAGTGATTCCTGTGTCTCTCAATAGGAGTCATATTTTCCTAGCCCCAGTCAAAGCTCTAGGTCACAAAAACACATCAGAATGGGTAATGAGCCCCATTGAATTTGGAGAATGAGTTCATCCAGATGGACTAAGTATTCCAAATGTGCTTAGCAAGGGAAACATTTGTGACCACAGCCCTTCCTGTAAATACCTTAAGAATTATTTGTCTTGATGTTTATAGAAACAAGCCCTAAATATGCTTTCTTAGTTGTCCTAAGTATTTGCACACTGGAATATCCACAAATTGCCAGCCTGATATAAAAGAAAATGTGTACCAAACCTGCATTCATCAAAAGCTGAACATCCATAGTCTTAGTGGTCAGGCCCTCTCCTCTATGTTTCTTTAATAAAACCCTGGCTGTATATAAGAAAACAATATGCTGGAGCTTTGGAAGAAGGAAAAGGGGAGGGCTACATGGGATGATTTCAGAACTCTCTTGCTCCCAGTCATCGGTGCCCTTGACCACCTAGAAACATCACTTCAAGAGCTGGGTTTGACAAGACCACATGTGAAAACTCTGCTCTCATGAGAACCCAGCAACTAGGCTTCTTTTCAGCCCTTTTCTGCAATGTCTGTCCACCCTCTTTAAGCCTTAGGAGTACAATGAAATACCTTTATTTTCCTAGAGCCCTGTACCTGAACAGGGTCTCTGTGCTGTATTTGACCTCAAAGGAGCTTTGTTACTGTTTCTCTTTTATGAACTTCTAACACAGGATTTTTCTCTCCTGCTGTTTTCAGTCTTATCTGCATTGTTGAAAACCTGGAAGTCAACAGCTTTCTGAAATAACTTGGCTTTGATACAGGAAGCTTTATGAATTTTTTAACTTTACTGCCTAGCATCCATGTGTGGCTCCCATCCAATCTGATTATGCGAGTCAGAATCCATACAGCAATGCCTTACACGGCTCTAGTCTAACCTGCAAGGCTGATCGTATCCGTGAGAGCACTGACACGTATTGCAGGCATTAATTAAAGACCGTGCGGCTTCATTAGTGTTGAGGCTAATTTCTGTTTCCATTAAACATGATGCAATTCTATCAGTGCTACAGGATGGACTTGGGGAGAAAACTCTAACTTGCATGGGCGAAAGCTTGTGCATATTTTGTAACAGTTAAATGAAAACATTGCAGATAAATGGCTCTCCTAAATGAAAAGAATTTTATAAATTATAGGTGTTAAGAAAAGAGTTTTGGTAGATTTGATGTTATCTTATACTAAGCCTTTAGCTGGTAAAATACTCTTCTATTCTGAAAGGATACAAAATGCTGTAGGAATTTTCTCTTCCCTTTTTCAAAGTTACTGAAGTTTTATGCTCAGACATGTGCGAACATTAAGCACGTCTTACAGTGATGTCAGTGATTACAAAATTAATCCTGCTCAAAAACTTAGCAATTCTCCAGCATCAAAAATACTGAAATCCCTAACCGTACACAAAAATTACTTGCAGTTTTCCATAACATCCAAAACCCTCTAGGTTACAAGATACTGCCTTCAAAATCCTCACTTTCCAGAGCATTTCTATACTTAGGAAAATTCTTTAATGGTCTTTGACTGCTTGAAACTCTTTGTGGGAAAGTCAGCAAGCAGACCTGACAAAGTTGTTAGACCTACTGATAACTCACAGTGACCTCCAGAAAAAAAAAAAACCAGCAAAGTTTTGGATTGGTAGAGGAATAGAGGGAATCAGGCAGCAAAGATACAGATGAGCTCTGCCAGCCTGCAGGTCTAGGATCAGAGAGGCAGAAGAGGAGGACCAGGTGATTAACTGTGATGATCCAAGAGAGTCTGGAAGGGCCTTGAAGATCCTTTAATACAGGCCAACTTCACAATAAAGTATAATGCAACCATTGTATGTGTTTGGAAGGTTAACTGCTCAGGTTGCTGCGTGCCTGCCCATCCTCAATGGCACAGCAGGTCATCAGTTTTAGAGGGAGACAGAACATACCTATGTTCTCCTTCACAGCCTTCATGTCCTCCTGAATCCGTTGCTGCATTTATGGTTACAGTCCCCATTTTCTCTTAAACAGGAGCTCTAGCACATTAAAATGATAGATTATTCATACCCATAAATTCTTAGCAGGTTTCAGAAGTCTTCCATGACCATGTATACAGTGGGGTGGGATGGGAGGCTACCATCACATTGCATTACTCTTCTCCCACTACAGCTATTATAGATATTTCTGCTCACAATCTCCCTGTTTGCTAATGGTCAAAGGGGAAATTAATGATTTCCATGTCTAGATGGGAAGATTTGCTTTCAAAACAGCAGTTGCCTTTTTAAAATTTGAGTTAACTAGTTAATGAACTGGTCTAACTATGTAAATGAAGATTAAGAAGTACTTATTCAACATGATCAGAACACCTATCAAAAGCTATTAGAACAGAAAATTCTGGTAACTGCTATTTGGTTAATTCACCCACTTAATTTTCCTCAACTCTTCTGAATCCAATATACACAATGCAAATATTATTTTACTTAAATGATTAAGAGGCAATAGCAAGTTTTTGCATTCATATAGGTTGTGAGAATTTCCACACTAAGCTTCAATAGGAATGATTGCTTAAAAAGGTTTATTTTTCAATCTGTTCTACAAGGTCATTTCATTGGGTTTCAGGAAGCCTAACAAATTACAGACCATCAATGTGAGAAGTTTCATGGGTAAATCAACTTAAGGATATCTATGTTCTGTCACAACGTAATGTACAACTAAGAGTGCTGCATAAAATCACACACAGTGGAACTACTAAGAAAAGCTGTTTCTGAGTTAAGTGAACAAGTAATTCAAAAGAGAATTTACTAGTGGGCTGCAGTATATAATTTTATTTTAGGTGTTTTGCCTTTGAAGTTCAACTGCTTACCACAATTATACTTTATGGTTCCTACAATGATTATTCATGGATCTTTGTGATTATTTCACTGAATCATCAAAGGAAAACGAGTTAGATTGATTTCTGCAAAAGATGACTTTCTGACAAAGATGAGTTTCAGAAGTAAAAAGAAAAGTGCAATTTTTTGCTTTATATCGAGGCAAAGACGTTAACAAATACACAGATAATTATGTCCTAACAAAGGAGTTCTTTTGTGTGTAAAGAACAGCCTCTTACAAGGAATGCATAGGGAGCTAAATACATTAACTACATCATTCTTTTTAATAGCATTTATCCGTCTTTCTCCTTGGGTACCGCAATGAAAGTTCACTCCCGCAGGACCCAGCTCAAAGGCTTTCTGCTACAGACAGCACTGCACCAGGTGGAAAATGCAAAATGAAGAAATTGCCTAGAAGCTGCATCAAAGAGAACATGAATTTTCCCGTGCTTAATAAAGACTAGATGAAAGGGAGACGCATTATTGCAGTACAACATTCTGTTCTCCCTAATTATTGTCATTGCATGAGAAGTGCACTAGATTATGCAACTCCTCTTAACATGGGAAAGATCTTTTAGGTATTCTCTATATTATACAATAATTAAAAGACAACCAAGGACTATCAAATTCTGCAAAAGAGTTCTTCAACAGTTTCTGTGAAACCCATTATAATGAATTCTGAGCAAAAAGCAGAGAGCATCTGCTCTACACTTTCTAATCATGTTTTCTTTCTGAAAATCAGGGAGTATTGGACCTATTGAATCAGACTGAAACCAGGTTAGCACCAAAACATTTGATGATATAAACTAGTTATGACTCGAACCCATGTTGGGCACCAAGGCAAGACTGAAACCTACACTGAGCACAGTATCACAGGGTCCAAAAGAAGCATAGAATGGACAGAGAAAGTGGAGTTGTGGAGGGCAGAATGGCTCTTCTGACTGTGGCTGCCCACAGGTAGCTTACTGGAGAGCTCACCAAATATTCTTCATTCTGATAGGAGAGGGATTACATTCACCAGCTAAACTTGCTCTATTTCCTGAGATCATGTCTCAAACTCCTTCTTTTGACTATGTGGCCGTTTTCAGGAGAATTTTTAATTTACTTCACCTATTTTTTTTTTTCCCCAGGATTCTCCCCCAAAAAGCTGGTTTTGAAAGATGCATTGAAGGCCGCAATTTATCTGACAGATGAATGCTTTTGCAAGCCATACTTCTTATGAATTAATTCATCCTCAAAGACCAATTTTGAAGACTGTAAGAAACTGATCCCATAATGGCAAAATCATGAATTAAACCACAAATCCCTAATTGCGGGCACCCTGAGAAAGATATGCGTCAGTACAGACTTGGGGAACTTTTAATGACTTTTTAATATCTAGGGTGTTGTGATCTAGCCACTGACGAAGGGACTTGTACTTGGAAAGCATTAGATGGGAGGCTTATATAATGTAGTTCATATAAAATGCTTTCCTAGAACTTCCCGGGTGAATTTTGCACATTGGATTTGAATACAATATTGCCCTTCATTTCCTTTTCTTAGGCTATTGTCACAAATCCAGAAAAACCGTGAATGTTCATCACGACGTTTTCCTTTCTGCATGTTCTTTTCTAGCTTGAACAGTTTGCAACGATTCCTCTTTGAATTCAGGGTCGCATTCAAATGAGAGAATAAAACCTGGGCGCACATTTATTTTACATTCATTTTAATTCCCATTCCATGTGCTTTTCACAGCTGCTCGTTTTATTGCATTGTTTTTCCAAATGAAAACTCCAGCTGCTTCAGCCTTGCAAGCCATATAATACATGCTGTATAAGCCTGTTTCAGTAGACTGTTCCAGAGACTCTATGGTTATTATTTTCCTCATCTTCCACCTCTAGCCAGGAAATCTAGTGTTTAGGTTTAAGTTGCAAATTCAGGCTTTGAAAGGCCCAGTAGTTTTTCACTTGGATTCCTAAGAAAATCAGGCACATCTAGCTTGCTTGCTTTATTCTCCCTAATAACTTTGAGCTTATGGGTCAATTTTAAACAAATTCAACTCAGGCAGATGTTTCCAGCTGAGACAGTTTCCATATATCTAATGGAAAAAGGTGTTTGGGTTGAAAAGAGAAACCATCCGACCACAGCATTAATTCAATACTTTTCAGACAGGGGTCTATGGTCGTGCACAGCTCTGAGACAGTCCTTTAGGAAGCAGGAGTTATTGATCCTGAGGCAGAAGTGCTTTTGGATATAAAGAAGTGGTCCAGCTGAAAGTCCTATAACTCGCTGGGTTGCCTGGCTGCTGTCCATTGCCAGTCACCTTGACACGGGGAGTCGTGCCTGTGTTTGCAGGAAGCCTGAAGTTTAACATCTCCCGTGCAGCAGTTCCATAAGATAAGTCATCCTCTTAGCCTAGAGAGTCTTAGCTCCAGGGTCTAGTTACTGTTTCCTGGAATAGATTTGGGACACTAAGAAATCAACACTTACTGACAAGATAACTGAATTATGTTCTAAATTCAGTTAAATCCTAAACCAGAAGTAGTCAAGAATGTGCACGAAAACAGAACCCTGTTATGTTTCTAGTTAGTGTGCATTCTTCTGCTTGTTGGGAAGTTAATGAAAGTCTAGTTGGTTTTGTTTCTCTGCTGAGATCGACAGCAGCATCTCCGGGGATGGTGATGGGAAGTCGGTACCTGTCTCACATACAGTGATCCTGCTCCTATCCCCAGACCTCACCCGCTGCATGCCAGCAGCTGATTTCTCACTGCTGAGCAAACTTACAGAGACACTTGCCAAAGGGCTCTGCCAAGTCTTTGCAGCACTGCCAATTCCTTGAATCCTCTCGGATTGTTGTGACAGTACATGCAGTACAGATCAGTCTGGTGACACTGGCTGATTAACTTCTTTCAGCTCTGGAGCCCATGGGGAAGATTTAGAAACGTCGTGGTATGCCAGCAATACAGCAGCGAGACCTACTCTGCACCATCAGCTTCAAAATAACACTACTTTTCAGCTACCTGATGTCTTGGATCAAGAAAAGAAACTTCATAAACAACTGTTTGGAGTGGTACTATCAAAAAATCTATGCTTATGCCCTAAAGGATAAATTTCTGTCCCCTAAAGAATGAGATGTAGATCAGAACCTACTTCAGAAGAGCAGACAGCTGCCTCAGTGATAGCACAATCTTTGTGCGGTCACAGGGACTCAAAAGGCAGAAGCATAGAAAGTTTCCTTTTTTTCCAGCTATGCACACGAAGAGAATCATCTGGATTCTTTGCAAGTTTTGACAGTAAGGTGGTTGCAAACAATAAATGGGTCCCTAGCTTTCTGCCTTTAACTTTACCTGCGTTACCGTGATTCAGGCAAAGAGAGAAGACTAATCTCAAAACCTCAAAAGCCTCAGTGCTGGTTTGCTGTCAAAGCTTCAGTGTCCTGCAGTAGTATTTCAGTGCAGTCTGCTGGTTTACCCCAGCACAAAGAGCAGGGTGGACAAGAAAAGCTGCTTCTGTTGTTTGTTTGGGGCTTTTTAAACTTGTCTCATTTATCTTTATGACAGCAAAAGATCGTATCTAAGGCTGTAGAAAGCAGGACAATTAAACTGTGTTGGTCCTTGTCCTCATTTTTCCTTTTTACCTTTCCTTTTTCTGTACAATACTACAAACTTTATCTTCAGCTTTTGCATTTACTGTACAATACCACCACGCATCTCAGCTGGTTTCTGTTTACTCCTACAAATAAAGAATGTTGTAGCTACTGTATAGTTCAGTAGCATCTCTACCATGGAACTGTTGTTCTGTTCAAAAAATAATGCATGCAATTCAATAAACACTGTTCTGCTTTCAGGTGGTGAACATTAAAAAACAAAAAAATAACTACTTTTCATATGCAAGGAAATTTCTCCAGGTTCATTGCAAAACACTGGTACAATTATTTATCAAATTCATTAACAACACTAACTGCTGAATACAGAAATACTTGATTGGATTGATTAAATGCTTAAAATTCTTTCCATACTATTACTTTTTTTTTCTTCTTCTTCTTTTTAGACAGAAGAAGATTGTCCCCCAGGTTTTTACTTTTACTTTATCACTACCAGTGAGCTCACTGTCTATTCACCACAGTTTTTCACAAAAGACCCAATCCAGTTAAGTCTTGGAGCCTTTGATTTCTGCTGCTTCAATAAACACCTTGAATTCTGCAAAGCTGATTAACTCCTTCTTAAGAGGGAAGCACAATATATGACATGTGAACTGTTTAATGAGTTATAATGCAGTAAATTTATTTGAAACGTCCCTCAGTCCCCTCCAAGATACCCTTTTTCTATTGCAATATAACTAATCCTATATTTATTGTTTGTGAGTTAACACAAGATCAAAACCAAGAGGCTGGGAAATTTCCTATAAGAAAAAAAATACAAAAGAAAAAGCAGATGTCTCCTAACAGCCACTGTTAAGAGCTATGAATCCCAGACTCCCCTCATCTTTAAATCATTTGAAGACAAGCTCTTTCCATTTGGTTGGGTGTTTTTAATTTTCTATCCATAATAGCTCAATTTTTTTGCCCTTAGCCTTTGAGATTCTTGTGCAAATGGTTAAGATTCACAATTAAAACTTAGAAGTAAACTCTTCCAGAAATGACAGCTCGCAGAGAAAATAAAGTGATGGAATGCTCAGGGAGTCTGTCTACTAAATTGCAAAGAGACTGCTGTAATACAGCTCAAACACCCACCTGCTGAACAGGGTGAGGTTCCATTGTGCTCTTTGCTTATGGTTTTGTCTATAATCTGTCAGCACTGATGTCTCGATGCGCTTTACCAAAAACAAAAAAAGAAAAATCATTATGCCACTAATTATGAATAATTACCTGTTTGTAAGAAACACTCATTTGTGACAGCCATAAATTCCCCCCCCCCCCCCCCCCCCCATGCTCAAAACTCAATAAAATTCCACTCCCCTTCTTTGGTCAGCTGCATTGCTGTGGTGGTGATTAAATGTGATTTCTCTATTTGATGTGGGGTTTTTACTCTCAAGTGACTAAATCTCAAAATCCAAAGATTAAGTACTTCTGCAACAGGGTTAGGGTTTTTTTTTTGTCAATCTATAATACCAACTGTACACTGAATTAAATACAGCTCCATACTTCAGTATTGTTTTGTGATTGAGGCTCAGGCTGTATTGATGGGCTAGTTTTGTGCTCCTTTAAAATAGCAACCAACTGAAGTGTTGAATACTGTATTATACATAATAAAATCAAATCACCAGTGGCTGAAAATGCAAAAGGAAGTTTTAAGGGAGAAGGTGAAGGCAGTAACATTTCTGCTACCTGCCGGAAAAGGTTTTTTTCTGTGAGGGTTAATTACAAAAACTAAAAAATAATAAATCCCCTTGATTTCCTCCTCTATCAGAAGGCTTTGTTTTATATTTCTAGACCAGCACTTTCCCAAGGATTATCCTACTGACAGCCAACCAGTTCTAAATCCAGATCATAAACTGGGACATCCCCAGACCCCCAAAAACTTCCCTCCATGGTGAGTACATTGAGTACCTCTTCCTTCCAAATCCTCTGTATCCTGGGAAGCCAAGAAAGCTACTTTGTGGTGCTTATGGAGAGCACAGGAACACCTAGAGCAGTGGCAAAACTACTCTCAGGAAGGGAAGGTTTTCCTACCAGATCTTAAGACCACAAATTTTCTGCTTTGACTCTACTGCCTCCAGAGATTCCCTGGAGAAGCCAGGAGACATTGCTTGCCTGGGCTGGACAGCTGCTCTGCTTAGTGTTTGCAAAAATGGCCTTTTTTCTACTATGGAAAATAGCGTGTGTACCTTCTTTCAGGTACAGGCTGTCCCTCCGGTGGGATAGTTCAGCCTGGAGAAGTGTCATCTCTTTGCAAACGAGCAACAAGGCCAAGTATATAGAAGCAGCACCAGCTATAGAAGTGCAGTCCCTGAGACATAGCCTGGGGACACAGTTCCCACAAGAGCTCTGGCAGAGGGACCCTGAGGAGCAGAGGTACCTCCTGAGCAGCCCAAAGTGCTGGCCCAGCTCTCCCACAGTGCCCCCTGGACCAGTGGGTGCACAGAACAGCATTGGCCCAGCTGTGGAGGTACAGATAGATTCACGGGGTTGGATGATTAAAACTTCAAGAAAACATTAAAAACCATCTATATTTGTATAGTCATAGTTCATTTTCTGCCTTCACCTAGCACAGACCCAGACAAAATAAACAGATTAGCAACTAAACTTTCTTCACATTGATTTAATACCTGAATGAATCTCCACCAGACACGATGGCAGCTTGGAGCACTGAGGAGCAGGCGAGGGAACAGCTGGGGAGTCTCATGTCTACTGTCCTCCTGATTTCTGCATCTCCACCCGAGAAAAAAAAGCCAAAGCGCTGTCAGGAGGAGGCTACTTCCTCCCACAGTTCCCCCCCCCGGGTTTCTGTGTCACTCCAAACCAATTACGTTTCAGTCTGAAAAGGAAACACATAACAGACTGGAAAGAAAAGAAACACATAACAGACTGGAAAGAAAAGCGCTGAATTCTTCCAGACCTTTTTGGCACCTCTAGGCTTACTAAAAAAATGCAGGAGCCTTGGAGAGCTGGCTGGAAAGTGGCCAGCTGTCACATTCACGTGCTTTTGATCTCTGGCAGCGAGCTGGTCATTACAGTTCAAATAGTCTGCCTCCTTTGAGAAGGGCCCATTCATCCCAACCTCTGCTTCGCAGCGACCGCTCCTTCACACACCAAAAGCATCAAAATCAAATGTCTGTACATAATGTTTTAATTATGGTTTAGGTATGGGAAGTATAGATTCTGAAGCAATTTTCACCAATTTTCAGCCTTTTCTTGCTTCAGTACATTGCTCATCATTTCCTTTCCAAGCAACATAAAGCCATTTTAATGATACCAGGTTCTCATACCCACTCATATCAGAATATTTCTTTTGAACCTTTTTCCAAACTCAGTTTGCTAAACCTGGATAGAAGAACTATCTTAATGGCAAAGGTCTCTACAATAATAGAAAAGACATAATTTGTGGGGCTTCCAGAACTCATTGTCATAATACTGGTCCTATGCTTAGAAGTCATGTACCATAAGGCTGTCTTTAACTCAGAATTACACATAATGTGGGGAAAATAACCCAACAAAGAAAAAACAAACAGAACTCCATGGTAAGGAGTTTGGTACCTCTTATTCAGACTAAATTTTACATCCTAGAGCGGAACAGATGTGAATTTCATCTTAAGTTTAGACACAGAGGACAAAGAAAGTAGCCAGAGGACATAAAGCTGTAGGTGGCATATTTCTTGGTTTAGAAGTCCCAGACAGAAACACGTGCATAGAATTTGTGTCTTGGGTGCAGGGACACCTCATAGGAGCTCTATTCTGCCCATATATGGAAAGTTTGATGTGTCCCAGACTACTTAGACCCTATGGCATGTCATCTCAGTGCCTCTCAGAGCTACACTGCTTGCACGAGTGAGCTAATCTCAGTGATCCAATGCAGTGCACCAGGGCTCTTACAGACCTGAAGAAAAGTCATATTTGACACGTGCATTACTTCCATACGTCTATACAGAGCTAGCACTCCAGGCAGGATAGCAGGAATCTGGAAATCCCAGACAAATGGCCAGAATCCTCAAATTCTGATAGCGCTAAATTTCTAGAAGGAAAAAGAGGACATCTGAAGAAACACAAGTAATGTAACCCCAGACACAAAACCTGATGCACTACACTCTGCTTACATTATGCTGCGGTTCTGTGCTGTGATTTGACTTCTAGTTTTCAGAAGTCTGGAAGAACTCCCTCTTATATGTGCCAATCGACAAGAAAAAAATAGATCCACGTGGTCTGAATAAGGAGGTATGTGCAACGTTTAGTTTCTAGAGGAAATTCAATGTAGTGATAGAGGAAAGAGCTATAAAAACTTGGAAAACAATATTTCATGTGACTTCTCTCAATTTTCTGTTTACTCATTAAGTCAGGCTGCAGGATCCTCACATGATATCAGTGCATTTTATGATCAGAATTTCCCTGTTCTTTTACAGATAAAGAGATGTTAACACATTGAGAATATGATGAGAGCAACAGTGACATTTTTAAGAGAGATAAATGGTTCATGGGGGAAGGCATGGAAGGCTCCTTATTTAAAGGACAAAATCCTTTTATTCTATGAGGACATCATGTTCCTCTTGGTCTGGTCTGGTGAAAGAGAAGGAAGCAAGGAAATCTCTTCTTAGATTTAGTTAGATGCTAGTTTCTATGGAGACAAGTTTCTCCAGTCATTTTTATTTGCAGGCATTAATAACATAAACAATAGAGAGCAGCAAGAGTTTAACCCTGGATTGAACCCCATATTGAGCACAGTCTGTAGGGAGAAAAATGAATCTCTAAATTAGATACAAGAGCCATTACACAATCTTGTTAACATACAATCTCGTTAACTGGACTCTGGCAGTACAAAATAAAAAGAAAAAAAAAAACCCACCAAAAAACCAACCCTGAAGAGTCACATATCTTCATACCCTGTCTCCTCTTTTTCAAACATGCCTTGTACAGAAACCTGAGCGAGCAGCATCATCTGTGCTCTGGCTATCCCTGCATATGTACGTCATGTACATTGCTACGCATTCATTATCTAACCTCTAGCTGCACCAGCACCCACAGAGTGGTTCCCAAGCCTAGGGCAGTGACTGGCCATGCCACAAGAGGTGATAGCAATGAAATGAGCTATCTTTTTTTGAGTTCAGCTGAAGTAATTTGGCATGAATGAGAAGACCTATATATCATTTTGTGAATTGAAGTGATGAAGGAAAAAAAAAAAGAACAGTTACTTTCAAGTAGCAAGTAGAGTCAAATTTATGTCAAAGGGGTTTCTTTCAGGCTTTCCTTCCTGCCCTCCTGGCACATACTTTGATTTCCACTATATCATCTTTAACTGAGCAATATACAGTGAACATTTAGCTATCACATGTGTCTCTCACATTGGTAATGGAATATGAAGATCAGAGAACGAATTTTCTTGAGTTTCTTTTGCAGGGATTAGGGGAAGGAAAGAGCTACTATTGTTCAAACAGACTGCTCAATGGCCTTCAATAATACTTAATACTCAAACCTCAGTTTTATTTTTTATATGTTTAATTGCGTGGAGAAATCAACCTTATAATTAACAGAATCTCCAAGGAAGATGCCAGAAGAGAAATTAGGTTTTATACTCTTCCAGAATACCCAGAGTACCCAAGATCTGATTCTCAGTGTTACCTGTATGTTCAAGAGATACTTTAAATTTAGCACTCTCACACCAGCTACAAGTCAAGTAATTCTATATGCTGCTCAATCTAAAGAGTAGATTGACAGAGGAATTGGCTCACTTTTGGGTGGACCTTTGAAATACACAATTAGATTCCACCTCTCTGTGACCCTTAAATGCACAGAATTACTGCCCTGCGATACCCAGAGATAACTAAACACCAAAATGTCCCGATTTTGAACAGCACAGTAACTCGCTTCATCTCACTTCATTTTCTCTGTCAGAGTGCCAGGAAAAAGGTTAGTGCTGCTAGTCTCTTCTTGTGCCTAAGAGTTCCTGTTTGCATCTAAAATATGCCAGTTCTGGGACATTCATGAGCAATTTAACAGCGAACGGTGGAGGCTGAAAAAAGACACTTAAGAGGGACAACAGACCTTAAGGAAGTGAAAATTCACCACAAAAGGTGGAAGGAGGGGAAGGTGAAGAGATGAGGGGAAGGAGGGCAATATGCTTGAGCACACTCTTCATACCTCAAGGAATCACTTTCATTTTCAAGATGTCTAAAGAGTGGAGGAAATTTACACTTTGATGATAACATACCTCTTTCTGTAGATTTATAAACTCTCCATTTTTTCCACTCAGACATTGTCTCTCTCAATATCAGTTGAAGGCCTTTTAAAATCTACTGTAAAACACAGCATATCACCTACAGGTAATCAAAGGAGGAGCAGAAAGCCCAGTCACAAAAGGAACCAGTCATCTATCTCTCCCACTTGGCACCAGGTGAGCATATCCACATCTCACAATTAACAAACTGTTGTCTTTCTGATGGACATGCAACTCATCTTTCAAAATAACCTATGTCCAGCAGCATTAGAGCTTCCCACAACCTGCGGCAAAGCAATAAGAAAGAAAATTGGCACATTATTGATTAGAAACTTGGCAAGGTCTTACGCAGTCTCTTACAATGATTATACTGCTCCCTTTCTCACCACTAATTTTCTACTTGAGTAGTCAAGAAATCAGTTTGGATTAAAGACTGACTGTGTTTGACAACTTTGTTACCCAGCTGTTGGTTTTGGGAATTCGAATGTACCTGGAATGTGAAATGTATTGAGAAGCCTTTTCCTTTTGCTCTTTTTCTAGCCAATGTAGGTGACTTCTCCTGACTTGCTCAGTGCTGGCTCCACAGGATACACTGTGGGCAAGCTGATCAGCATGGCAGTAAGCTGCCTTTTTCTTTTTACTTGGCAAAATTGTGTTTCTTCCCACACTATTAAAACAGAAAGGATGAGGAAACAGGTTCCAGACTGATTTTAGTGCTCAATGTTGTAAATGAGCATGCAACCTGCAAAGAGAATAGTAGTTACTACCCTTTAATTGAACTTTCTGCTTGCTGCTAAGTCTACGTAAGACACATAGAGCACATAAAACAAACTGTCATTATTAAGCAAATTAAAAGATAAGCAGCGTTTCTTCATCTCAGTGAGTGGGGAAAGAATGCTGATTAGATTTAGAAAGCTTTTGTGAACCTCTACATAGCTAATCTGGTTAAAAATTTACTCCTGGACAGGTTGAGCACCACCAGAGTTCCTCTCAAATGATAGTGCATAAGAATGTGGAGACATTTAGTTAGAACTCCTTAGGACTGTGTTTCCAGGACTCAGTATAATGAGGAGACTGCCCAGAAACCTACAAACCACTGTTCTCCTGATGATTCGACCAGTTATGAAGTGAAAGCCAGACTGGGTTCACACCGGCACATGAACCAGTTGGTCTCAGATGACCCTGACCAGAGAAGCATCCCAGCAGCACACCCGATACTCAGCCACCCATGGCCATGGGGGTACAGGGGCTGCAGAGGAGCTGGCCTGCAACAGGTCTCCCCTTTGTAACACCAGCTGCCTTACTCTAATCCTGGTACACACTCCAAGATAACCAGATGCAGCCAGAGATCCCCAGTCCCTCTAGATCTGGGACCAGGGAGGATGGCAATGGCCAAATGGTCACCAGTCCCTCTGGTGTTTACAGCTTCCCAACCTGTAACTCTGTGCTATGCATTAAAAGCTGACCTACCAAGTGGAGAATACAGTGGATTAGGACAGGGATGGGGTTGATTCACACTGCTCCTTTATCAGTGTTGTCATCTGCCACTTTTCTCCTGGTTTATTTTCGATTATAGTCAGCAGAACATGCAACATCTGCCACCTCAAGGAGAGATGCTGCCTAGGGAGCCACTGCCTCCCCCCATCATGTCATTGACAACCATAACCAATTCCCAGGCCAGGCTACAGAAGAGCTCGGAGAGAGGCAGGGGAAGGTAAATGCATTGTGTCTGTCCCACTGCACAACACCCCTCAAAATAAACTTTGTCTCTCTTTCCAATCTACAAACTGATGTAACAGCAGTGGTTGATGCAGCAGCACAGGGAGGCTCTGTTACTGTTATTTTCTCACAGCAATGTCCACACGGAATTTGCTTACTCAGACACTACACAGGAAAGGTCTTGCTCTACCTATAAAGCTGCAGCTGTATCAAAAGAAAGAAGCTAGAGCTTGGTGTCCCCTCTGAATGGGACAGCACAGCAGTGTTTGAAGAAGCTTGTGCTGTCTCCAGTTAAAATGCTAACAGTTTATTGAAGATACAGGCAGCACCAAAGGAGGATGTGAACCCACAAGTTCTGTGCTGGCATACACAATTTTGCTCTGTGCATTGGAAATTTTTTTCTGTTTTCTGATGGATGTTGATCTCTCAAATGTCACCAGTGATATTATCAGGAAAAAAAAAAAAGAAGAAAGGAACCAGGAAAACAATCATGTACACAACAGGATAAAGATAATAGCTTCCACCCGACAGTAAAAACAGTTCTCCAAAGCATGTGGTAAGAAAAACAGGACTGAACCAAATAAAATGCATTTTCTCAGAGGTGATTAAAGAGAACTGTGCTGCAGGTAGAGTTCAGCAGTGGGGGTTTTAAGCACAGCTGTCAAACTTGAGACAAACAGACAAAATTCCAAACTAGAGTTCTGATGGCAGAATCCCTTTGCCATCCTTAATAACACCGTCCTTTCCTAAAAGCAAGAAAGTCCTACCGAGCAGAAAATTCTTCTGAATGTGGAATAACAGACAGGATCCTGAAAACCACTGTTTGAGTCCACATCCCATGTAACAAAACATAAGCTGTGTTGTAAGGAGAGCGGGCACCTTTCACAAAAAGAGGTTTGCAGCGTGCTTTGCTGACCTCAACTGATGGATAGCACCATACTAATGTTTTAGCTGCATGCAATGTTAAAAAAAAATAACTAAAAAATTTTCATTCTACCTAATGTATATTTTTTGCCTTGGGTCTTGGTTGAAGTAGGTGATTTTGAACTCTACAGGATAATTTCATGCCAATGTATATAGGATGAACTCAATGGATCAGGTGCCTCAGAAATGCTTCAACTCTAGCTTAATTCTGCCAGTCCACACCAACTTTCCCCATGACTTATGGTTTCTTCGTGATGGGTTGTAAGCAGAAAAAATGTCAGTACACCATAGCTTGACACAGAAAGACCAAAGAAGGAGACTGACAATCTTCCTAGTCTGAGAAGCTGCCTCCCTGGAGCCAGGACCAAAAACCGTGTGCAGATTTCCATTTTGTGCCACCTCTGTCATCAGAACTTTTGCATTTCCCATGGCTGTAATCTGACAGCTTTAATGAACAAATGCATAATAAAAAGAGCTCAATGCTATTGTGTGTCTGAGCATTTAGCCAACACACTTTCAGAAGGAATGCTGCTCATCAAGCCCGAATGAACTTAAATTCATGTAATCTATTTGCTTCCCTTATTCTTCTTAGTTTGTGCTATTACCAGATCAAGTTAAATGGCAATTTCAACTAGTATTTTGAAAATGTCTTTCTTATTAGCAACTACTCACCAACGTTTGAACAGTTTGTGGCTTGAGCTGTTTGTGTACCCTTTGCTGTGACCATCTTTCAAACATCTGCTAGATCCCACACTGCTGTATTTTCTCTCCAAAAAGCATAGGTTCAATTTTAAAACCAGAAATTTGTGAACAATGGATTTTCATGGAAAAAAAATCTTCAAACAAATAAACATGTGAACTGAAATCTGTATTTCAAAATTCAAAAATATTTTTTCTGAATAGAATGGACTAAATATGAATAGCTTCAGTTCTATGTTTTTGCTGCTTCGGTTGGCTGTTCCTGAATCAGATTGTTCCTAGCACAGCACCTCTATCGAATGAAAGAGACAAATATTTGGGCAGGAAATATCTGTTAATGAGCCGAAGGAGTGAAGTTGTACCACCTCCAATTTTTAAATGCTTTGACAGGTAGAGGTCATCTAAAGTACATACAAGTTGCAATTGTTTTGGCAAAATCACTCTAGCATGAATCACGATTATGCTATTTACCAAGGAACAGAATCCCAGATATAAGATAATTAATAGTCGATATTAATCTAATAGCCTCAAAAAGGATTATTAGATGCACACTCCAAGACTATTAGATATTCTTCCTCATCATTTGGTAAAGCTTGTATAATGTGATCTTTGGGAGAAATCCTTCTGCATACAGGATGATGTACACTGGGTAATACATTTTACAGCAGAACACATTATTATTGCCTCCCACCTTCTCAAATTCATATATTTTCAGAGACATAAGTAAAAGTTAAATCATAAGTTCCAAAACCAGCCAGCAGGCAAAACCTTTGTTAGGAAATACTCTAGTAACCTCCCACTTGTAAAATACTTCTGGTTAGTTATCAAATGCAATACTCAGCATCACCATTATTAGTGCTTAATTTCCCTATATGAAACTTTGAACTCAGGTCAATTTTAATGAGGAAGAGATCAATTAAGAGCATAACTATATGAAAAACCATAATTTTCAGTGGTTCAGCAGTCACACTTCTACTACTCTAAATAAAGCATTTAATATAAGTAGAAAAGGTAAGCTAATCACAATCCAAGATACATCCATATTTCTAAGTTAGGAGCTGCCTTTTCAGACATTTCAATACTGAAATTAAAATATAAACTAGGCTTTTACATTAAAGGGCTCTAGTGTTAATTGTGCTATTTGCACTTAATGCAGCGACTTTAAAGTGACAATCATAGACTCAGGATGCTTTGGGTTGAAACCTAGTCCAACCCCCAACACACCCTGATGATAAACATTATAACAAACAAGAATAAGCACACCATGATATTTCTCTTCTTAACTCTTCTTTGTTCCTTGAATGTTGTTTATCCTGTTACAAGAAGTTGAATGTGTCCATAACTCCCCATGATCAAGGCTACAATCAAATAAGGTAACAAACTTGACCCTGAAAATTTCTATCTATGAGAAGGTGACTGAAAAGTTTCCCAGATGTGTCATAGATACATTTTAATGTTAAATTTTGTCAAGTGCTCAAAAGCAATTTCTCCCCTTCCTGAACCTGAGCAAAAGCAGCGAAGTTAGTGATACTAATAGCTCTACAGGTTGATCTACAAAGATTTCTAGAAATTGTTGTGGTTTTATACAAGAATAAGAAAAACCCAAACTTTCCTGCCAGCAGATAAACCTGACTTTTCATGACGAGCAGAGGCTGGACAGTGGGAGCCTCTGAGCTGCACAATAGCTAATGTGATGCACAAGAATTGCAGAGCTTTTGAAACTGGTGAGCAATTTAAGTTACTTCACAACAGCCAGTAGTTCCAAAGGGGAAGAGAATAGTACCCAAAAGGAAGAGAATTATGGAAGAATCAGGACTGCATTACCAGACAGAAAGGTAATCACTCCAGGAATGGTAAAGCGAAAAAGTAAATGTCACCTCAGCACCTGAGATAAACTCATGAAAAATGTAACGTGCTCCCTGTGAGGGAGGAAATGACAATCAGATTAATATTGAATCAAGGTGGGTTTATTCAGGCTCTCAGTGCAGGTAAACAATTTGCCAAGTGATGAGAATACATAAAATATTTCTTGTCATTCCAGAGTAGCCTACACATTCTACCCATCAATGACATATCAATGTGTTAAACAGGTCAGAGAAATAGTCATAGCAACAGATGCTGATTAAATTTTGTTCTGGTACCTGGAAAGAAGAACTGCAGTAGGGTTGTTCCATATTTTATCACTGTTTACTTTTGTTTCCTAATCTGATTTTATAACCCATAATAAAAGGAGGAAGACAAAAGGTTCATGATTACTATTGGACAGAAACTTTAGGAAGAGTTTCTTCAATTCAGGGTTTTCATTTTCTTTTGTTCTTTTAAATTTTTAATGTTGGTCTCTCTTGACTGTTAATTTGCCTCAGAGAGATTTGGTAGCTTGTCAAGAAATTCACTTTTGTGCACTCACATGTTAGGCTTTGTTTCAGTCTGAACAATAGCCCAGGAGAATATATAATTTCCATGCCACAGTACACAAAACCGAGGCTAAGTTTCTTAACCCATTGAGATGTGGCACACCAGCTTCCTGACAAACACTGGTTCCACGCAACATCCTGGTGACAACCGGGAGATGAACTCGGTCCTGCCAAAGCCCACGCGCAAGTTGTCAATCTATAAATCTAAAACACAGCTTCGTCATTGGCATGAGAGACTTTGAAATGTAAATTACAGAAATTTCCTAAACTTTAGGCACAGATTTTCTTTATTTTCTTTCCTGATCTTTGGCAGTATTTCAGCATCACCCTCCAGCGCTCATTATGCTTCCACATCTGGATGCGTTGGGTATACATTGCTTGCATAAAGTCTCTATGCATTTGTGTTCACATTTTACTCTTTGAAATTCTCAGCAATCTCAAATCTCATTGTTCCACTATAATTATTCCTCTGCTAGCTGTACAGACAGTCGCTTGTATAGCTAAGCTGTAGTAGGTTTCCATTTAAGTGGAACAAGAAATACTTGGATGAAATAAAAATAAGTGGCTAAACAAGGTACTGCACATAAGCAATTATTAATTGATATGTATTAGGGTAGTCTTAACATGGTTAGTCAGATTTTAAAGCCACCAAAGGATCAACTTTTTTTCCCCCCCCCAATTCCCTGAAACCCATCCTGAATTTTTGTCCAGCAGTTTCTAAATCAATCCCAAGAACTGAAAAATCAGCTTTAAACTGGGCTGTTTGGGAGCAACCAACCACTGATACTTAAGGACAGCTGGAAAACTATGGAAACTGTAGATTCCAGTTCAGGAAAATATCTCTGTTCAGAATGGTGCTTGAGCCTCTGTACACACTCACATAGTGCTGATTTACACTTAACCCTTATATCAGAAGTACCAATTTCATCCCATTTACGTAGGATTTCAGTTAAGACAGTTTACATCCTCATCAAACTCAAAAAATTGCAGATTTTCAATCCACTGGGTGCACCTTGCACCCACAGGAAAGCATCTGCCTGTGTCCTTCCTTGGGAATACTATTTGGGCTGTGGAATATTTAGTCTCAGCAACAGCTTTCTCAAAGACACTAACTGATTGCCCCTGGCAGGGAAAAGCCAGGCTTCAAATAGGTAAACATGTAACAACAGCAGTTGATTGAAATGCTGGTGGATTTTCTATAACAGTTAACTTGGGGTATTTTAGGCAGACCATGTAGGTTTTTCCAGCTCTTAAATTAAGAGACAGACCTGGGACTGAAGCCTGCTGCTGTGCACCTCAACCTCTGCACCAACTCTACAAGTCCCTAGCAGTTTTTTTATCACCAAGCTCACTGTCAGGGCTGCTTCCAGGCACCAAAGCACACCTTGTGTCTACAAATATATTTGCTCTGTGCCCCCAGAAGACACTGGGGAATAATTTATTGCTCATCTCCCCAGCTATTTGTTTGGTCCATGACAGTCTGTTATCCCAGGTAACAAGTGACAGGACAAGAGGAAACAGCCTCAAGGTGCACCAGGGGAGCTTTAGGTCAAATATTAGGAAAGACTTCTTCCCCAGAAGAGTTGTAAGGCCCTGGAACAGGCTGCCCAAGGCAGTGGTGGAGTCACCATACCTGGAGGGGTTTCAAAGATGTGTAGACATGGTGCTGTGCAATATGGTTTTGGGGTGATCTGGCAGTGCAGGGTTAACAGTTCCACTTTATGATCCTAAAGGTTTCTTTTCCAACAAGCACAACACCATGATTCCAGGCTCCAGGACCTCAGCTATGTTCAGTGCTTGCTGGAGGACCTGGGATGAGCCCACCAGTTCCCACATCCCCATACAAGTTTGAGGCAGAGGCCATTCTGGCTCATACTGTACCTCTTCTCTGCGGACCAACATGCAAACCAGGAGAGCCAGAAACTCTGTCTTGGATTTGGAAGCTGATTTTATTTCTTTTGCATTGCACATGGCAAGCAGAGCAAGGAAATTATGCCAGCATTAGAATAGAGTAGTAGTAGGAATGCTACAGTAAGATGTTTGAAATAAGAAAAAGTCTATTTTTTAGGGCACCTCACAGTCAAATTTTATTAACACACAATCACCTTGTTTGAAACTAGTTACCTGCAGTTTCATCACCAACAGTGGGGCAATCTTACCTGCTTAGTTCTTCATAAATCTGAACAGTGACTTCACTTGCTTATTTAAAAATAAATATAGAAAGTCAGTTTTAATGTGAGCACATTAATCTAAATTCTTCATTACCCCACATACTCATGGAAAGCATCTCCTCCAGATGATAAAGTAATGAAAAATTTAACCTGGAGAAGCCAGGAAAACAGTGCACCACATGTACTCAACATTCTTTTTAACTTTTCATCCATTTATGTCATACAGAACAAGAAAATTGGTAAAATATTTGGGTTTTTTTAGATGCACAGTGCAGGGGATGCTTTTATAAAAAAAAAAGTCTACCAGGATCTCAACTTTTACATTGACAAGCATTCCTGGAATCACTTTTTCCACCCACAATTTAATGTCAGTTCTGATGAATGTTGATTTCAAATGTCTACAAGCCTAATCCTAATAGGAGAGATTCAACTGTTCTCATGAGGAATTTCAAACAATAACAACACCTGTAGTTGTATACCAAAAAAAAGGAAAACAAGCATTATTTATGGTATCATCTTACTGTTTGCAGAAGTATTTGTGGTGCATTGGAGGCTAATAATTTTAATTTGCTTTCAGAAGTTATTACAGATTATTTACATAGGCTTGAAACAGAATTTTCCACTTTACCTTTGTCTCTGAGACTAAGGAACTATAAGTAGACAAGCATAACAAGTGTTACATTCCATTACTCTTGATTTAGATGGTTAAAAAAACCAAAACACACAGCCAAACAAAAAAAACAAGCTTAGAGTTCTGTACCCTCCAAAAATCACATTTGAAAGCATCACCTCAAAGCTCAGTGTGATGACACAGCACCACAATTTGTTAACAAGAATGTGTATACCAGATCAGGCAAGAAAAAGAGGAGGAAAGGATAAAGAGAAATCCCCCCCCCCCAACAAAATTAAGTTCTTACACTGTTTTGAAGAGAGGGCTGGGAAAGTTTCATCTGAAAAGATAAGCAGTGATGTTAGTTCAAGTACCCTGTGTTTAGTCACAGATGGAACCTAACCTTACCTTTGAATTAGTGCACAGAGCTTTGTTATTATTTCTTGAAGTGCTTTGATAGTAGCTAGGCTACTCAACGACATTGTGGTCACACCAGTTTCTAGATTCAAAGTTCCAACGTGCTAAAGTTACAGTGACATCTTAATTGATAGTGCTAGAAGGAATATGTGTAAGTATCTAAAACATGGCCCATGCTTGGCCTAATCAAAGGAATATTGCAGGCACACATTATTCTGCTCAGGGAAACAGAAAATTTCATTGCTAATTGTTCATAAAAGGTTTATTTAACTGGAATTTACATTTCTCTAAGTGACACTTCCAGACAGAGTGTCTAAGCTCTCACTAAAGCACATTTTATTAATAATTAGTTGGTACATATCAATTAATTTGTCAAAGACAATTTCTTTCCCTTCACTCTATCCTTTTTTATATAATAGCTTGTCTGCAAAAACTTGGGTTTTGTCTTCCTTTCTGAAAGCAGTTCTTAGAAGATAGGTAAAGCATAAATTATAAAAAAAACCCCAGAGTGTATTCACCAGTGCTGAGCCAACCTTGCTAATGCCAGACTGAAGAGAGGAAAATCTACCATAAAGAAATCAATAACCCAGATTTTAGACTCTGTGTGGCCTCAAATTTGAATGCCTGAAGCAGGGCCACAGTTCTCACTATGCATGCACATTCCTGCTGCAATAAGCACTTGTGCAGCAAACGTGTATCAGGGAAAATGAGATCACATTCTGAAACATTTTACATCACAGCATAGCTTTCACTGCAAGAAGTCAGAGCTTCCCTGACCACAAAAGACCATCTTGTTAACTCATTCCTGAGAGCTGACATTTATACTTTTTATAATTGTACAGAGTAATCCTGGATCCCCAACATCCATCTTCTATAACCTACATCTCAACTAGAAACAGATGTAGTAATTATTGATCCAGGTGGTTTTGCTCCTTTTAGTTGTGGTGCAGTTAATGTCAGCTGCTGGATGGTCAGCCAGCTACCCAATACTGCAAAACAACATGTGGGGCAGTCACTACTGGGCAGGAAAGGGTTCACTGGAATGCTGAAGAAGTGTGGTCAGGCAGGGCTAGAACCAGCGGCTGCTCAGAGGTAAGAGGCAGAAGTGGGAAAGGTGGGCAGGAGATGCTCCAAGAGCAGGAAGCTCTGCCATACACCTCTAGCTTGAGGACATTTGGGGAGTATGTAGCATCTATATAAAGATAAAAAGACCTGGCTATCCCACGAGGCATGATTTACCAAGATAAGGGTATGATTTACCAATACCAAGGGTATTTCAATGAAAGCTGCACCTTATCCAGGACAAAGACTCTTTATCCTGAGAGAAGAGATGTTGTGCTGTGTCTTTGGATAGAAAGCAAGAAACCTAATTGTCTCTGAAGCACATGGGCTGCCAGGAAGGGGAGGCAAGCCTTGAAAGGATGCCATTAATACGGGTGGCCTGTTGTTCCAAGACGTTTGTAAATGTCTACTCTTGGCACACATTACTGTGACCTTAGGAAATTTCAGCCTTAACTGGGCTCACATCCTGGATGATCAATGTCCTGAGACTCCAGAGATTGGAGGGTAAAGGGAAGAAAAAAGAAAAAGCAGGGCTGAATGAAAGGCTTTTTTAACTAAAAAGAAATTGGGTAGAAGAGATAAACTGGAAAAACTGAACACTGAAGTCCTTGAACAAGCTAGCTCTCTGTCAGAAACTCAACAAGATGTCTTTGCTGTTGAAAATATAGAGGCTTAAGAGCAAACTTCCTTCTTCCTCATACCTACCAGTGTTATGGTATAATGTTTGCTGGAAGCTAAACACCACACGGGCACTCACCCACCTCTGCTTCCCTCATCCTCCTCTCTTCCTGTGGGTTCAGAAGGAGAATCTTGGAGGAAGAAAAAAATGTGAGACCCCAGAGGCTGAGATAAGGACAGTTTAATAAAACAACACCAAGAGAGAAGAAAACAACAGCACCAATAAAATGATATGCAAAGAAAGTAATAGAATCAGCTCTACCTGTGCTCCAGATGCCAACTTCCCTTCCACCAGACTCACTGAAGCAAGTTGAACACAGGTACCCCACAACCTGGGCCAGCCCTCCCCTTATATAAGGGTATGACATCACTATAGGAGCCACTCTCCCATTGGCTGGCTGGGTTGTTTATCTCGGCTGTGGCCCCTCCCAGACGATTGGACCAGCAGCTGATGATGATAATTAACCTGATCCAAGCCCAGGACTGACTTTTATCCCCCTTGTCTTTCCCAGGCATTCCTGAGAAGACCCATTCCTAGTATTTTTAGGGCATAATGTCAGGCTGAGAACTGCAGGATTTGGTAAGGATGACTGGGAGTGTGATCAGCTGTGTGGAAATTAAAATTACCATTTAGTGTGATGCAAGATAGGCTTTGCCTCCTCTTTCCTACTTTCACACTTACTTATTTTTTGAATACTTGATAATTACCTAAGTGAGGGAATACAAAGTACTGGTTTCTGGGTTTTTTTTTCAGGCTGCCAACATAATAAATGTTCGCAGAGTTTTATTTTTAATCTTTAACAATAGAAAAACAGATGGCATGAGTAATTCTGTGCTGTTCTGTGCACCACCAGTATTCTCACAATGGTATGTACCTTAACACAGTCCCACATCATGGCAGGGAGGGGAGCAGGAATATCATGGCAGCTGCGTTGGTGTTTTCATTGCAGTGTAGTGGCCATTGCTGCATGCACAAAGTTGGACAATCAGAGAAAGACTCATAAAATTATGTAGGTTGGGAGAGAGCCCTGAGGCCACCGTCTCCATCCTCCTGCTCAAAGCAGGTTGCTCGGGGGAACATACAATCAAGTCTTGAAGCGAGGATGGAGATCCCACAGAGTCTCTGGGTCACCCACTCTAGTGTTTGGCCATCTGAGGATGTGAAAATATTTCCTAGTGGCCATTTCCATTATTACACCCTCTGTCTGTTCCCTCTCTGTGCAGCTCTAAGATGAGTCTGACTCCATCTTCTCTACAACCACCCACTACGTAGTTGCAGACATCAATAACATCTCCCTTGAGCCTTCTCTCGTTCACACTGAATAAACCCCTTTCAGAAACTCCGTGTATACCATGTGCTTCAGCAATGCCTCAAACATCTTGGTGGCCCTCCATGGGACCTCAGGCATCGGCCAAAGCTGAAATTTTCAGTGTAAACTCTGCTTCATAGAACATGTGATTCCTTTGCCCAGCTATTCCAGCCTCTGATTATATGCCACGCAGTCAGCCAGCAAATAATGCTGAATCCCCCTGTAAACAGGATCTGCATCCTACATGGCAGTTGTTCTCAGCATTTAACCTCACGGACATTTTGAGTCTCCACTGGGGAGCCTGTAAGACCTAGAGGCCTGATGTTTCATCTTGTTAGAAGGAAAATGTGAGAGACACAGCACACCCCAGGAAAAATATCTTCTTGATGCCAGCCTCTCCTCCTTCCCAGGAAGTGTTTAGATGGTTGTCTGTATCTACCCTCAGCTTACTCTCTCTTGGGTTTTTTTTTGTGGTTTCCAACTCTTCATACTTTCCAGACCTGATTATTTTCATTACTTCCCCATTTGTCCATAGTCCGTGTTTGTTTAAAGCGGAATAAAACTCAAAAGCCTAAAATTAGTAGGTTTTTCCTGTTGGACATGAAAAAAAACAGTGACAGCTCTTGACATGTGGTGACTCCATCTGAATGGGAGTTCAGCTACTGCACTTAGATATAGCTACTCGTGGCATGGGGCTAAGCTAATCCTTTGGGCTTTGTGCAGGAGACAACATCAGTTTAACTCAATGGAAGTTCATCTAGTGTGCCTAAAAGTGTTAGCTGTCTTCCTTAGGGCTGCACCTTGAATGCAGGGGCCTGTGGGCTTACAAATATTGAGAAGTGGCTATTGTAGTAGCCAACGAGAGCTGGAATTACAGCACGACCAAGAGATTTCTTTCTTTCTATGCCCAGTTCATTTCGTAACTGTTTTCCATACAAATGTGATGTGAACTTGGCCTTAATCAACCACAGGCTGCATTTCACCCTCATTCTGCTGGGAAGTGCTAAACACGCTGTTCCAAGTTTGCAAACTTGAGTGTGAATTTATTTCAGTTCGGGGGTAAAATTATTTAGCGTGAGAGGAAATATGGGTTATACTTTGGATCTTCTTTTTGTTTTCTTGCCTGTCACTGAAGAGCTATTGTTTGCTCTTGGTGAAAGTGCCATGGCATGTCAGTGCATCAGTAATGTTAAATGATGGGCCTTGCTGGGGTTTGGTGCAAAACATATAAAGACAGAGGTAGATATGCAGCATATTTGCTACTCTAGTGACTTCGATTTAAAACCACCCGTTGCCTATAGAGCTGCAATAATTTTCAGTCAAAATCCACTTTAGTAAAAGTACATAGTTTGAATTCTTTAAACTCGTGAGTATAAAAGAATTCATCCTTGTATTCTTACATGGCATTTCTGCCACTCATTTCCTCTGTTTGTATGCCTCAATAGCTTGTGTTTTCTCTGTTGCTTCTCCCTAGCAATTTATTTCATTTATCCTTAAGTGTGTCCAAATATTTGATCACAAAACTCAAATAGCAGCTCTGCCAATTAGAGGGAAACAACTTTGATGTGCCTAATTACAGATGAAACAAACCCAAATGTGGGTACTTACAAGAAAGAATATCAAGCAGAAAGCTGAACGGCCAAGATAAAAATCTTTTGGTTGTGAAGTCATGACAAATTTAGAGGGGTGAAAAGGTCACATCCTACAGAGGCAAGGTGAAATAAAATAAATGAATATAATAAATGGAGCAAGATTTATAGGCAGAAGAAAATAGTGAAAGTAATCAGTTTTTAATTCAGGGAAGTTCTTCCCACAGGAGGTTTACATGGGGGGGCTGACATATAGCACTAAATAGTACAGCTGTCAGTGACAATGATCTGACAATGACATACTAGCAATACATGCTCAGTATGTGTTCAAATAAATTATTTGGAAAGTAGGATTTGCAAATAAAAATTTAGACTGATAAAAAATTAAAGCAACAAATCAATGGAAAATGTTGAAAAGATTCATTTGATGGTTTTACTTTTCTATGAAATCCTTTGATAATTTTTCAAAATAAGGAGATCAGAAATACATTTCTTGAACATTTTAAAAAGCAGAGTAGTCCCAGAATAATTTCTTATCTATGCTACATGCAGGGCCCAATCCCAAAGCGATCTGATGTTTTAGAGTATGGATTTTAATGCTGATGGGATTCCTAAGCTCCCTTGAACAGGCATTCCCAGTCTGGAAACATGTTACCAGTAGGGTAGAGAGCTTGTCCTGTTTTCTTCCCAGTGCTAACACAAATGATAGCACAGTAAGAAAACACAAGAACTCCTGTCCTTGTTGAGTCTTTGTTCCCTTTTCACCTAAGCTGATACGAAATATGCAGTAAATTCAAGGAATGAAATAAAGTTTAAAAGTTGAGGTGTGAAATAATGAGACATTTATGCATTAATCAATAGAAAAAGTGGGGACTCCTTCCAGGCGAGGGAAGACAACAGAGCAAAAATGTCCTCCAGAGTTGTGCTAAGGAAAGAAGGGTACTTCACGACCACAGCTTTTTGTCATATTCCCAGCACAACCCATTAAAACCCACTGGAAGCGTAAATCCTATTTAGTGCGCTGACACAGCTTGACAGGAGTCAGAAATGTTCTGCTTCCTCATTTGTAACAATAAATAAATTGTCCAAATGTTCATTTAACGCCAAACAGAATTCATCTGATCCTGAAAACTAAACAGCTCTGGACACGGTTTTTGGCCAGGAGATTTCCCAGATGCCATAAGTACAGGCCATGGATTGTGGCTGAACGCTTGGCAAATGCCAGATCACAGAAATCAAATGAACGGAAAGACTTCTTGTGGCCCAGTCACAGCTGCTGATTTGACAGATGGGAATACTTTGTTTTTAGTGGGGCCTTGTGACATATTCAATTCTGACAACTGCCAGAGGCAGGACTGAGTGATCTGACCCCAGCTGTCAACTTCCAGTCTTTTATGACACCGTTGGGTGAAAAATGGGACATGTGAACAGAGCACAGGAATGTTGGCAGGGAAAATTCAAGGCAGATCAATTAGCGATATTATTTGAATTTTGGACTTTTCATATCTTGATACTAAGCATTTTTAAATAATAATCTTTATACAATGCCTAAAAATACATTTGTCCCATCTGACAACCTGAATCTTCATTTCCCAAGCTGTCAGCTTGTCATGTAGTTTGTGGTCACAGTGAGGAGTCACAGCTTTTGGGCAGAGACTAATTTGTTTCACGTTGGTATAAAGTGGGAATCATTTGTTTGATGTCAGCAGAATGACAGCAAGGCAACACAAGTGACTGGAACCAGGTCCTCCATCTGTAAGGATTTTTTTGACTTGATGATGATAACTAAATAAGATACCCCCAGATTCCCAGAAGCACTTTTAGGAACCACTGTCAAAGGAGCTAAAAGCAGAATCTAGAAGCTGAGATTAACAAATTGTTTCCATCCATGTTTCGTTGCACAGCAGATAAATATTTTAATGAAAGCTTTTAAAAATGTGAATCCTTTTATGCAGTTAAAGAAAATTCCCATTATAATGGAGAAAATTACAAATTCACATCACTTGAGGATTAAACGTTCTGGTTTTATGGGTTTTACAGGACTTTATTTCTTGCAAGGGATACACGAGAGTGTTTGCCTTGCAGAGGTTACCGGTCACCACTAGACAAACACTGCAGAAGTGTCTGTGACTATCTCTTCCACTCAAACCTCTGTCCCTCCACTGCTGGCTGCTGCTCCCTCACTTCACCCCGATGAACAAATCGCATTATGCTCCTCAAGTGACTTTTTTAAGGCTGCAAGAGCTTCTTCAAAGAGCAGCCAGGGGTAACAGGAGGAAGGCAGCCGACTCCACACGGAAGCTGCTAAGGAGGGCTCACCTACCTTCTCCTGCTGTCTGAGATGAGAGGGGAAAATTGCAGCTATACAGAGGAGATGGATCTTAAATTTCAAGTACCATGCTAATCTCAGTGATTTGACCCAGAGCTTTATTCTAGTGTTTTCTCCGGTCTAGAAAACTGAGTTAGGTGGTTTTGGAGATCTGTATCTTCATACTAGTGCATTAGGAATAGATTCACAAGCATTAGGAATGGTTTAAAAAAAAATGACTACTTTGTTTCTCAGGCCTTTCTGAAACTTCCAAGTGATTATTGGAGTAACTAAGGGACATGGAGCTTGGCTGAGAAGATGGGAATCCAGCAGATTCTGCAGAGGTCTCAGCAGAGAAGCAATATAGGCAACTGTGCTTGAGGGTCTTGCATTTATAAGGGCACATTATACTAATGTTATTATAATGGCCTGGAAGTGAAGTCAGCAGCTGCAATACATTTAAGCAAGAGAGTACAGGGGACAACATCTGTCCTGATATTTTAATGGTCTCATTAATTAACACCAATTGCTTTCAGTGTAACAGCAAAACTTTGGCACTGCTCACTCTGCCCGAGGGGTTTTTGTGCTTGTGTGTGTATATAAAATAGACTGTTTCAGTTGGAAAGAGATCTACAACGATCCTCTAGTCCAACTGCCTGATCAATTAGGCAATCAGATCATCCCAGACCACTTCAGGGCCAAGTTAAAGGATGTTATTAAGGTCATTGTGCAAATGCCTCTTAAAGAACTGACAGGCTTGGGGCATCAACCACCTCTTTAGGAAACCTCTTCCAGCATCTGACCACCCTCTCTGTAAAGAAATGTTTCCTCATGTCCAGCCTGAACCTGCCCTGGTGCAGCTCTGAACCATTCCCATGTGTATAGGTGTGTGAGTATGTGTGTGTAAAAGGATAGACAGTTTCCTCTTTGTAATGGATACACACAAAACTATTCATTAATTCTGAGATGAAAAACATAAATCTTTCTGGATTATTTATCTGAAAATAAGTAATTATATAAAATGTCTTCCTTGCCTCCACTTTGAAAGATATTCACATCCCCTGATATTTCTTTAAATTCCATTATATGTTGAAAATATGACTTAGGAAAGTGTTGATAGCTCCATCACTCTAGTAATAACAAATATCTTTCCATGTTTTTTTTTTTTAATTCTATGGCCTGATCAACTGTATAATATGTGAACATCATGTATCAATCATTTCTGGTGGAAAGGCACTCAGTCCCATGTTCTGCATGTGTAACAACATCCTGTCCCACCCTAAATTCTGTCCTACTCTTCTTTCTGTGCTGCTTATAATATTCCAGCTCATTCTTTCCCTCAAGGCAAAGCTGAGATGAAAGCCCTCTAGGATTTAAGACCCCAAATCCTACTGCGTTTGAGAAGATTCAGAAGCACTAAGTGGGTAAAACTTCTCTACAGATTTTACCATAGATTTACCAAATTTTAAGCCATGGTGGGAAGTGATGGAAGCCACGGCACAACGCAGCAAGGTGAGAGCTCAGCCCGTGCAGGCAAAGTGTGTTCCTCAGACAGCATTTTGCATAGACTCCCAACTCAGCGCTCCTGTTGTCTGCAGGGACATTGGCAACCAGGAGTTAATTTTCCTTAATCACCTAGGAGACAGCAAAAGCGTTTTTCCAATCCAATTAAACCGACCCAAATCCAGGTTTTGATAGGGTTGTAATTAAAGTTTGTATAATGAGGCTGCGTTCTGCAACCAGAATGTTAATGCTCCTTTTGCACTGCTCTGAGGTAGCCAGCAGATCATACTGCCAAGCAAAGTCTGCACCATAAGTAAGCAGCATAGAAGAGTGTGATGGCAGGTCCTTGTGTGGCCACAGGTTTATTCTCCATGCAGACATCTGTGCTTTTAGTGGTATTTTCCTGAGAAGAACTGACCACGATGTGAGAATGGCAAGAGGTATTCATACATACTATCCTGTACAGCTCTAGGACCCAAACACTGCCTCTTTAAGACAGCTCAACAAGGTTGTGATTGAGGGGTTAAGGAAGCAAACTTGTTATATATGCAAAGCTGTTCAAAGTGAAGGCATAATGGAGGAAAAAAAATGTAATTAAACAGGCATGGTGAGAAAGCGATTGCCTATGTCACATAATAGCACCTCACAACAATGTCAGACATGCAACAGCCTAGGGAAAAAATAAAGCAGTAGAAAACTTTTCCTAATGGAAAGGACGTGGGAGATGTGTTCACCAAAGGTCAGATCACCATCTGATCAGAGTGTGCTTCCCTTCTCTACCCCAGGGAGCTCCATCCCAAATGTGAAATCCAGTCTTTGCTATACATCAAAATAATCATGGACAAGAATAAAGTAGACACAGTATCTTAAAAGGTGAGGATGCCCAGGGTCACCTTTCGAGGTGATGATAACATACAAGCATTCACCAACTGGAGTGGTCTCCCTGGCTGCTGTGTCCCTTCCCAGCTCCTCTGCTCAGCCAGGGCAGGTCTCAGCACTCAGCTTGGCTGGGAACCAAACACACACATCGCTCAACTGGGAGTCCTTACCTACCAACCCACAGCTACTCTGTGTCCACATCACCTTCCACCTTCTTTTTTTTTCTCTCTCCATGTTGGTGTTCATTTTTCTAAAGAAACTCTTTAAGTGTTCTCTATATTCTATACTAGAAATTTTCTTTCTCATTCCTGTGTGTTTTTACTTAGTGGATGCTTCGTTTGCTTTTTACTTTTCTAAATGAAGCAGTAAATTCCCCAAAACCAACTTTTTTAAAGGGAGTTTTAAGAGCTTCTATTTTAAATTAGAAGTTTTACAATCCCAGAATGTAATCTGCACAAGCTAGACACTACGGCAGAACACTGCAAGTTTCAAACGGGATGAAGGTAGAGAAAAGGACTGCAATTTTGCATGTGACACAGCTGTATCTTGACCAGAAACTGCCCAATCAGAAATGTCCTATAGAATATGCTTCTGCACCAGCTAGTTTTTCTGTATCCTTTTTTTTCAGAGGCTGAGACAAGAACTGCATGCATTGCTCCAAGGATGAACACGTGTCAGATTTATTCATTGACATGATTCTTTTTTTTTCCCCAGTTTTCTATTACCTCTCAAAAAATGCCCAAAATTTTACATAATTTTTTGACAGCTAGTAACCAGTGAGAACACTTTCACAGAAAAAAAAGACTTCCATGTCTCATCTTCTGTGGACAACTCAGAAGCTGAGATTTTGTTTGACATGCTTGTCACCTTATTATTTAGCCACAGTAAACTTTATTTTACCTCCCCAGTTGCTCATTGTTATAAAATACAACTGCAATGCTGTAGCCTGACCCAGTCTATCCTGAATAACAACTTCTCATCACAAACATTGCCACCTCACTGTTCATCCCTTTTCCACTGAAGAATATAGTGATAAGTAAATAGATGTATTGACAGTGTGAAGAGTAGAGGCCAATTTACACACATGGCTGTCCCAGCATAGCTGTACCAGAGGTACTCAAATGATAAGGTATGTACTTCAGGAAAGAAAAAAACCACAAAAACAACCCCAAAAAACCAACCACACAAAAAAAAACCCTGTCATGCGGAGGCAGGAGACAACAGTAGAATGCAGACAAAATATTTCCATTTGTTTTGTGCTAAACCAAAGGCCCCCAGTAATCCTTGGAATCACACATAGCCATTTGAAAAGAATTCAAGAACTTAAGAGTGGGCAATAATATTTTTATCCTGGGTTGTTTTGAAACCAAAACACCTAAATGCAGATCAATTTCTTACACCTGAGATGAAGATGGAGAAGGTGGAAAGGAGGGTATCACTATGAATAGTGCAGTTTTTTGGGTCTCATAGTAGTGTGCATGGTTAAAGACAACAGCGATTAGCATGCTGAGAATCAGGATGCGACTGTGACTCAGGTCTCCAAGTACATCCCATGCTCAGGGAGGTCAGAAGAAGAGGGATCAAAAATTAGGAAAGCTGTTAATCTAGGTTAGGGAACAGGGCAGAACCCAAAAATTGACCTCAAGAGCTTATTGCAGAGCAGCAGGCAGCCAAATCCGATGCTGTCAGGCTGTCAGCACTGGTCTAGAAGGGATCCATGTCCCATTCCCTTCCTACCATTGTATTCCACCAGGATTCTGTTTGTCATAAGTTTCCACTAAAACTGGAAAAAACTGCAAAAGCCTGGCCTCCACCCATAACCACACCTCCTGCACAAGCCTGGGAAACCCAGCAATTCCCAGAAGCTCCAGATTCCCTGCAAGCGTGCCATGGGACCGGTCCAGGGAAGCACTGCCCAGCATCACGCGTGTGGAAGAGCCGGGCTGTGTATTCCCAGGAAACGAGACTCTGCAGTGCATCTGCAAAGGCAACTCAAGGCTGCTCCCCTGGGGCAGAGGTGGGCATGCCTTGGGCTGTGCATTTCAGTTTTCAAAGAATACAGCTCTTATAAATTAGCCATGGTAGTGCTAACGCTGTGGAACAGAATACACGTGGAATCACGTATGCAAGACAGAGAAAAAAAACCAACCCTCGCAGCAGACAAAAAAAATCTCACTGAAACGGCAGCCAGATTCTTTATACGAGACCTTCACAATTCTCACACACACAACAATCCCTTTGTTTTACTGACTTTGTGCTGGAATGTGCCAGAGTGTTTTGAAACCGCTTTCTTTTGTCGATACAAGACAATCTCAGGCCACCAAGCACAGCTACCTGCCCCGCTTTACCTGTGGTAGTGAATTTCAAACGTTGACCTTCAGAGAGAAAACAGATCAGGTTTTAAGGTCAGTGATGAAATTGAAAAGTAATCAGCAGGAGATATAAAAGCAAATTGATTGGAGAAATAGGCGTAATCACTGGCAGACACATAGATTATTTAAATGGTCCCAGTCAGTCATTTTATCGGCTTTTAAAAGACAAAGGAAGAGAAATCGGAGGCAAAATGAGGTTGTAGCATTAACAGCGAGCCAAATGCAGCTGGACTTAGAAACAGAGCTGCCAGAACCACTGGAGGCCCCCATTTTAATTGCGTGAATATCCAAACAGTCATGTTTGGCATAAAGTAGTCAAGGAGTATCCTCCAAAGTCCACTTTTAGAGAACAGGCACAAATTATAACTCCGGGCTTTATTCACAACAAATTAGTCATACGTGTGTTGCATAATTTTGCTGCTGACAAAGAATGAGCAAGCGGGGAAAGAAGCTCATGCATTGGCATTTCGACGAAGGTTTCACGCGCAAAAGGGTAATTTTCTAAGTTATAGAGGAGTAGAGAATGCAAAACCCAAAAAAAAAAAGGATTGGAATAGCTTCAGCCATTCCATTTTCTGGTCTGAGAGGCTACCGAGGACACATTTGATATGTAAATAACACCTTTGATAGGGTCAAGCAAAATTCACCCGTACAAGCTCAAACCAGAAAGTGAAAGGGTAAATTTTGCTCACTGAAAAATCACAGTAAAGTGGTCAGCTTGGCCCAGGAATGGAAGAAAATATGTGGTGAAGCTGTTCATTGGGATGCTCTAAGGATACAGCAAGTTTCAAAGCGGCAGTCCTCGCTATTTGCTTTTTAAGCTTTCACAGTAAACATGTCATTGAGTAACAAATTCTGCTTGGTGAAGCTGACTGTCTGACATAAAACTAGAATCTGGTTCTTTTGCTGGAACACACATGTGAAACTGGGGGAAAAGCTACAGTGGAATAAGGGGGGGAATAGCAAGGGAAGGATGAGGGCGGTTGCGTTTGTGGAGTCGATAGGGCCCAAGTTCTCCTGTCTGTACAAATTACAATCCAGACTGTGGCTTTTGAAGGACTACTCACACTGAAATGAAGATGCAATACAAGAGGAGTAAACAGATCTATTATCAGTCCTGCCTCACTTCTAGAATCCATTTCTGTTCTTTTTGGGCACTGTTACTGAAAATTCCTGATGAGCTATAAGAAAGTGAATTATGCCTTCTTGCTTTGTGCAAGCTTTGGCAGTTTTTCCCCTGTATTACCACTTGCATAACTTCTTTCATCTCAGACTGCAGAAGAGAAGTTCAGATTGGTTTATTTTTACCCTATCACCATGATTAGCATTTCCTTATCACAAGCATATATACCCTATTCCAAAAAGATAATACTAACAGCATCTTTGAGGGAAGAAGATGCTGGATGTCGTGTGGTGTTTAGGATTTTTCATAACTATACACCTAATAGTTCATTTGCTACCTGAAATCTGAATACCAACTAGGAAAATTAACCTTCTCTGCCTCCTCTTGGTGAAGGGAGAAAGCTGTCCTATTAGTTGTAGAGTTACAACACTCATGTTACAGAGAAAAATGAATTCGAGGTTCTCCTTAGCTCACATTTAGTGATGATCAAGAGCCTCTCATTTTACACTTTGATTGTTGAGACACCTGAAATCGCCTGTTTTGGAATCTTTAACAACAAGCAAGGGTAACGACTGCATTTCCAACACTCGGACTGGGTTTCTAAGCATTCATGCTCCAATAAGACTTGCTGTCAAGACTTACCTTCTGTCTGTAATTCATGCCATAAACCCCAGTCGCAGCTGTGCAACTGAGCAATTTTATCATGTGGACAAATAATTGGTTTTTTTTTTTTTTTTTTTAAAGAGTCCTTTTAAGACACATAAAATCAGAACTACACAGAGTGTTTGCAGAAATGGCAATCATTTTTGGTTTTTTTGTGAAATCAGTTCTGGAAACCCTTGGAGACTTCTCCCTTGCACGGGATTTAGTATTTCTGCCAGAAGCAATGCATTTTAAAAGACATCAAACTAAACCCTGCCTGGTGCTAATGTGAATTGTATAAAAAGATTATATGACTTTCTCAGGTCTTAATATGAGGGAAATTGGTTTTTTTTATTTTATTCCTGTACATTTTGTTTATAAAATAACTTCCCTTATGAGGTGAAAGTTTCTAGAGGTAGTTAATAGAAAGACAAGGGGGTTTTATGCTGGGAAATGCATTGGTTTTGCAGACAAAAGGTACTACTAAAATCACCCACTGTACTTTGGTCTCACATTTTCTCTCATAAAATAACAAAATCTTCTGAAATAATGTACTAAACAGTGAGTATACTAATACTGTTAAATAACTTTGCTTCATGATTAATTCCAAGATCCCACTCCCTGACTATCTATATCTCGAAAGTCCAGTGGAGCAGACAGTCTGCTCACAATCACTAACTCCTTGAACACAGTATCTCCCACAAGGCTCCCAATACACAAGTCCAATCCAGGGCTGGGTTCCCTCAAGTCCCTACAGTCCTCCAGTATCCTTTCAGCAGCCACTGTCCTCTTGCATCCTCTACAATCACGGCCCGGACCACAAAACACTGCCTTGACATAATGCCATAAACACACCCACTGCTCCAGTGTGCTGGGACATGGCCCTCACATGCTTTCAGCTTTGTGCCTTCTTGACTAAAACGCATATGCACAAGATGATTATCATGTCCTGATCCAAGGGGGCAGCCCTCAAGACCATCATGGACCCATACCAAGCGTTACACCACGAGAAGTGACTCATACTCTCATGGCAAAGTCACTCTGACTTGTTTGGGGTTGAATAACTTGTTAACACTTGCCTAGTTGCTGTTTCCCAGGGCAGCAGGATCATGTTCATGGTGCAAGCAGAGATTAGGTCAGCATGGACTCTTTTTTCATCATTATTTTATTGGAGATGAAAAAATATACTTGGCAATAGCTGTGCAATCAGCTCTGTGCCTTTAGATATTCAGTGACTATTGTAAACCTCTATCTCAGAAATGAGTGGCCTCTGCTTACAAGGAGTGGGCAGACTTATCAAAAAATGCCTGAAAAGCCAGAACTTTCTGGAAATAAGAAACCCTCGAATTTCTATGTTGATTTTGTTGGATATCCTAGGGAAAAAAAAACCCACCACCTCTGGCAGTTCTTTATCCCGCAGCATAGTTTTCTCAAATTAATCATGGAAGGCATGATTAAATTCTTTCTGGTGTATATTGCATAAACTATTAACAGTTACAAAACTAACAGTTAGCAATGTCAAAAACATTCCAAGAGCACCCTGGTCTCTGCACAGCTGAGACAGATACTCTAAGTCCAGAAAGAAGTGGGATTTCAGACACACCCCTTATTACAGTGTCTTTCCCTGGAGCACCTTCTAAATTACTATTTTTTCAATCATTTTCCTCAGACACCTTCCTCTTCTCATTTAGCAGACCAGCCTGGGTTTTGAATTCAGTATCACAGGCACACGTACTTGCAACACCCAACCTGTAGACCCAACAGTCTTCTGCTGGCTCTAGTTTGAAGACAGCCCAAAGCCGGTTACATCTCTTGACTTCCAACTCCAGTCTCTTCATTCACCTCTCCTTCTCCAAAGTGCATGGTGGATACCTGTGTGACATTTTGTTTTCAAGTCCTCCCTCAAATTAGAAAAGGATTGACAGCGTTTGTCAAAGGAGCAAACTGGCACAAGTTCTTTCCTGACCCTACAAGAAACACATAGAACTTTAAACCTAAGTGACCTCTGGTCCCCTACAAGTTAAGACATTTGTCATGTTTTCCTTTCTTCGTGTAATCCTTCAAGAGATCTGGGGGCAGAGGTCTCTTTTGCATTCTAAACACTGAAAAATAGTCTGTTTTCTTCCTCAAAATGTCTTTTATATATGCCTATCAAGCCTAGTAAAATATCTGACTCACACATGTTTTTCTGTTGCAGAGGTACCTATTAGTCAGATGAAATATATCTAAGAGTTCTCCCTTATTTAAAGATCTCAGACCAAGTGAAGAATATGTTGGAGCAATTAAAATGACACCAACTTATGAGAAGAGCATTTAAAACTGAATATCCTTAAAGGAAGTACAAAGTGGAACCCATTTTATAAAGTCTCTTTCGCAAGAAGAACAAAATAGTTCACTGCCCTCAATTAGACCAGCCAAAAGGCTGAAGAGAAAAGAGAAATATCTTTCCAACTTGCTGTGGGTGCAGGAAAGGCTGGATAAATTAGCAGACGTGCTCATGTGGCGAGGGGCTGGAAGGCATCATGGCACTTTGAGAGCTCTTTGTTCAAATTCCACTTCAAATTAGAGGAAGAAATGAGATAATTTCCCTGCTAAATTGTCCTTGCCAGACACAGCTTCTTTTTCCTGAACTGCATTTTTTTTTCCTCCTTTAAAAATGGGTAAGATTGCACCAAATGGCAGGTATTTTCAGGAGTACTGGGAAGAAAACCTTAGGAGAGGTTCTTCACCTTTCAGCTTCTATTATCAAGGCATACACTGCCTGTCCTGTCACCCACCTTCTTGTTGAGGAAAAGAACAAAATACAAACCCAAACAAGTATGCATGCTAGACAAATGGCACTTCTGTCCTCCTTGATCACAGCTATTATTTTTATTCAAGCATTCTCACTCCTCATCTCCAACCGCCTACTGTTCCCTGTGGTTCAGAGAGCTGTTGTGGGAGACCCTTGTGAAAGACCTGACAGCACATTACTGAAACTCCACAATGCAATGGAGAGAATGGTGAAAACTTCCACAGTGTGTTACCTACCAGTCACATCCAGTCATCACAATGGTTAAATTAGAATAAAATCCTCATATGATTCAAAAATCACCGAGGACAGCCTGGATAAGTCATATTCTTTAATATAAAGTATGACTCCCAGTTGTGTTTTAACATTAGGTACCATGTTTCACCCCTTTGAAGTTACATTTTTCAACCCATTTGGGCAAAATTGAGCTATTTGTGTATGGTCCAAAGCCTTCCAGCTTCTCCTACATTGTCCTGTACACAACAACTTCTAAGAAATGCTTTTTTGTTTTTCTCCTCAACCAGATATTTCCAAAATGCTCTGAGCTAAATAGCACTTTCTTCTGCAACAGCCATCAGAGACCTTTCAAGAACCTTCAGCACAGACAGGCTTTTTTCCCATCCTGTCACTTGCTTTCCTTTTATTTCTTCTTCTCTTTCATACATTTGTCTTTCCAGATGTTTGCCTTCAAATTTAAAGCAGCTTAATCTAATTAATGCTTACTTATTTGTCATGGATTACAATTGGATTTCATTATCAATGTCTATTAAGGCAGTTCTACCATGAGTTAATGTATGGTTTTTCCAAAGCTATGCTGAGTAAATAGCTTTATGTAAAGGATTCTCCATCTATTATTTCAGTTGACATCACTAAAACCAAAGCAATCAAGCAGTAAAAATGAAGAGTAAGTAGAATTACATCCTCATAAGCCTTCACCCCTCCAACCAAAGTCAATACCACTCTTCAGGTATATCTGGAAAATAGTAAAACATCCCAGACTGAAGGAGGCCCAGATAAGATGGAATTTAACTTCTGAAAATATTGTATAAATCTGACATATTGCAGAAACACCATATATGTTCTGAAACTGTTTAGATCTTGATTCTGAAATTGATGGCTATTCACTCATTATTGATCTTAATCAGTTTATATAAGGCGGTTTTACCTCCCAGAAAAGGTGGGGTTCATTATTTTACCAGGATTTACTATCCTTATGCTTTCAAGGTTGCAGTGTCACAACCCCTGGGGGTGCCTGGGTGAGAGCACAGCCCTGCAGCACTGTTGGCTCCTCTGTATATCACAAGAAGCGAGGGCAGTGGTAGGTCAAGGGCCCTTGTCCTCTGGGATGATCAACCACCCTGGAGTTAGCACATAATTCAGTTTTAGTGACCAAGGGTTAGAAAGGAGTCCATGCTGGTGATGGGCTTACTGATATTGATCACCATAATAACTGGGTTTTCTAAGTCACAGTCACTCAGAGTTACACACCAGTTGCTAAGCAGCTAGTTTCACTGAGGAGCAAGTTATGCAATCATTTCTACGAGATATTTTTAAGACTTATCTAGAAAACTGTGTTCAAACAACTGTTACATAACCCAGTCTGAATTTTACCTATGGAATTTAGCTTTTTTAAAACTTGCATTTTTCAGTACCATCCTCAAATAATGGGGATTCTGAGAAAAATACAGTCAGCCTTCTTACACTGTTAACTGGAGGCACATCTTCACCTCCTTCCTTCCTAGGTGCTTTCTCTCTGCTCTCATCCATTCAATGGCACATACCTGAGCTTGCAAGACCTGACTCACATACATCAGTGCCAAATGCTAAGGGAAGGAATCTCTGTCGGTGGGCACTTCATTCCATGTTTGCATAAACTTCTCTTTCCATGATACACCAAGAGTATTATTTAAGTTTGGCCTGATTGTGCCTTAAGAATTTATTCATCCTAATATAACAACAAAAAAAAAAAAAACCCAAAACACACAAAACATAAACAAACAAACAAAAAACCCCAACAACAACAAAGAAAAAACAACAAACCACTACTCAGATATTTTCCTGATTTGAGGTAAAATAATTTTCATTCTCAAAGGAATTAAATGGTGCGGTTTCCCAAACTGGCCCCTGGGGCAGAGACTGAGGGGCTGATCTGACTTGGCCAACAGAAATATTAACAAGGAGCTGGGCAATGGGCAAAATCCCCAGACAGCTACATGAGCTGAGTGATCGTTTCCTCTTGAACTTGCTCACGGTGACAATTTAAGCAGCTGAGTCTCACTGACTCCAAAGTTAATGAAAGTCTCCTGCAACTGCTCTCATGCAAAATTCAGTTCCAGTGATATCCGTGGCTGCCAGCGTTGTTAGTCATCACAGACAGTGCTAAAGAACCTCTGCAAAAGAGCTCGGCTATTCTATGCCAAAATCTTATCATTTGTATTATCTTGCTCACCTTTCTACCTGTTTGCATCTTTTCCCCCATCCTTCTGTTTGGTTTTATAGCTTCTGAGGCTTAGTTCTCCCATAAATACATGTTCATATTGCATTTGGGATCAGGGAAATCACTTTTTCATATGATCATACTACTAATAGTAATAATGGTCATAGTAATAGTATAAAATATAAAAATTTAATCTATCTAGAAGAGTATCAAATATTTATACTCACCAAAACCTGCTTTAAGGGACAATAGTCTGAATTAACCAAATGTATTTCCCCTTAGATTGTTGATTAAAGTTTAACTGAATTCTCGCAAGGTTTATATATGTTCCTGTTTCAAAAATGCTGCAATTCCCTTTTCCAGCTGAACACATTTCATCAAATAATAAAAGCACCAAAGAGCAATGCAGCTGGAGCTAAGAAAAGGCTGTTAATATTCAATATTACAGGCTAAACAATACTCAGCCCAAGCTACTTTTGCATGTCAGCCATTTACAAACAGGGTATAACTCCTCGAGTCTCACTCTGATGGTATTTCACAAGGAATTGAGCTATGTAATATTCATTGAGGTGTTCCTGGGCATAGAACTATTAAAATGGGGAGTCTGCTTTTTAAAATGAATGGTTTAACCCATTTATGCAAAGCAGCTCAGCATTATTACCCACCTGATCGTCAAAGAACCTCTTTAACCTGAAAATACTTCTGACTTCTTTTCTTCGGGATGGAGAAGCTGTGCGTGTTTTGTTTAGCGCTTGGGGCTTAACGACGTGAACATACACAGGAGGGTAATCTGTAGTCACTGAACAGCATTAAATCCCCATAGGGATGCTCCTACTCCAAATTCAGGTTGCTTTGTCCCAGCTAATTTATCTCACTTCCCAAAGAAATAAACCAAATTAAGGTAATTAAAGATAACCCCCCAAATAAGGCAACTTTATTTCTGTACATATAGAGATATAGTAATGGTTGGACTCAATGATCTTAAAGGTCTTTTCCAACCTAGATGATTCTGTGATTCCATGTACAATGGTGTGATTTATGATACTGACTGAAATGTTAATTTGAATACATTTTTCTAAGTGTCTGCCTGTGGAGGAGCCCAAAGAGCTACCCAGGCTATTTACTCACCATTGTACTGCACAGGGGAGTTTCCATTTAATTTAATTTGCCTGCATTGAAATCTATAAAATAAAGGGCCTGCTAATATAAAACTATGTATTCACTTTTAAAGTAAAATTTAAGACATGACCAACTGCAGATCGACTCTGCCCAAGATTTTCAACCATGGATGTCTAAATTAAGTGATCACATCCAAAAAACCCCTGTTATCAACATATATTATAAGATATATATCTATTATAAGAATATAATAAGCTCTCTAAATATAAGAAAAGCTTTCTAATGAGATTTTCAATAATGGATTTTCAAGAGGCATAGCAAATTCACACCCCATTTCAGTCTGATCATGCATCAGGCATGGGAGCTGCAGGAAAGGGTAAGCATCTGCCCTCCACCAAGGATGATGGTGATGATGATGATGAAGAAGCAATTAGGAGGACCCTCACAAAGCCTCTGAGAAAGCAAAAGACAAAGCCTCAAAAGAGTAAGGAGAGGGGTATGGAATGGTCATAGAGGGAAAGGAGGAACATCACGAGTTCATGGAACCTGCCCCACCCCCAGGAGGGAGAAAGTACCAGTGTAGATATAACTAAGCCAAGAAAAACAGATTGAAGGAAGTGAGGCTCACACCATCCTTGTAAGTAGAATTGAAATGGAAACCGGGACTACTAATGACTAATTATCTGGGTCAGAGAGGATCCTAGATGCTAACACAGAGTGAACATTTTCATGCACTAGAAGGAAAGTGGAAACAAAGAATGTACGTTAGGAAAAAATTGTCTCTCAGACATCCTACTTTATTAGTCTCCTATGTTTTCTTTTAATCTATACTTATTCCTTTATATTTCTGTAGTTAAGGATGTTTGGTTTTTTGGTTTTTTCCTAGACCTAAGCAGGTAATATCTTTTGTTATCCTTCAGTTTTGTCTTAAATAAATAACTTGTGAAGTCAGTGTCACTCCTGACTCTAATTATACCTTGGAAATGAAAGGAGAGGCGATGCAGGAGAATTGGAGAAGAGAGGGAGAAGCTTTGTATATTAACTACAATTAACTACAGCGCAGCTCCGAATGGCAGTTTATTGACAGATGGACAAATGTAATTGCAGGTCCCAAGGGCTGCAATTCAAATTAGATTTAACATTATAGGGGATGACAAGGAATTAGTCTTATCAGCACACGTGCCTGTGCTGTGATTGCCTCTTTTCAGCTGGCTGGCTTTTAAGTACATGAAGTTATATATGAAGGCAATATCTGGAGACATGTGCAGGGGAGGAGACTTTGGAGATATGCCAGTTGCTCAGAAGGAAGGAAGAAAGCAGCTCAGTGGGGAGAAGGCACCAAGCTCTTGAGCCTCGGTGATGAGAAAGTCCAACAGAGACATGTTTCCTGGACTGTCGCTTCTTTGTGGGCTTAGGAATCACCTGGATGTCATCATTTTAAGTTGAGACCTTTAATGCTAACAGATTGGGTATGCAGGTGGTGAAAGGGAGGGATGGAGTGAAGGAGCCGGACACATGCGGTGTGCAGGCAGCTGATGAAAGATCTCACACGAGTAGATGACGTCATTAAAACACTGGTGACAGAAGAGGGAATAATGGGTCAAGAGCAACAACCTGAGGTTTGGAACAAGTTGTACCCAAATGATGAGATGTAAATATATTCCATCAATGGGCAGAGACATAAGCTCTACGTAAAATAGTGTGTGTATTAAATACCCTGCAATTACAGTGCACATTGAGAAACTACTATTCTATTAGAATCAGAAAATACCATTAAATAAATTAAATCAATAGCTTTCTAAAAGGCTTTCCAACAGGTATACACACATTTGTGCGTCATCAAATCACTCCAGGTAAATATAATTTGGACATTTCAGCCCAGCTGGTTCCCTTATCTCTGAGGAGGGTTTTTCTATGGGGTTTTGGGTAGGGCTTTTTTTTTGTTTTGTTTTGTGACAGCTCTCACTGCTTTTACAATGTTTTTCAGAATGAACCAGTAATTGGAGGAACCTTAATCTAGAATCTCCAGACTAAGCTATGTAAGTGAGCTATAACTGTATGAAGTGTTGAGTGGTTACCTCTGAAACACAGCCCCACTGAGGGCTATCGAGCGAGGATCTGCCAAAGTTGCCACATTTCTGAAACACCTTGTTCAAGAAGTTTGATCTGTTTCTAAGCAGGGTCTGGAGAAGGGTCTGGAAATGAGGGGAGAAAACCAGAGGTCCAGATATCAGTGTTTGCAAGACTGCAGGATTGTTTTCTGGTTTACAAGCTGGCCATCACCAAATGGCAATCCACCCTTAGCTGGAGGCATTCCTTTCCACTGGTTTCCCCTGCTCTAAGCCCTGGATTTCTGTTTGATCCCCTGGGCTCGCTTCCTATTCTTTTCACACTTTATTTTACATGACAGTGCTAGAGAGGGACAAGTCTTAAGCCTTAAACAGTTTCAATGCCTTTATCTGCTTTACAGCATGAAATGCTGAGAACAAGATGAGACTTGATGAGGAAAATGCTGTTCCTTAAATCATGACACGCACTTTGCTGAAAGCCCTGGGGATTTTGAAAGGGCTGAAGCGAATTTAGGTGTGAAAAAGCCCTAAACAATAGACAGTAAAGCTTCTTTAGTCCAAATAGAACCTCATCCTGCCCATACTTGATATACCTGAAGCAATGCTTTTCTAAAAGGATGTAGTCGCATGTAATCTTTCCATACTGAATAAATGTGAATTTATTTGTTTTTTCCAAACCTTCCTCTCTTGCAAGCCTCCTGTATGTTACTTTTTAAGGAGAAGAAAAGCTGTTGTTCAAAGCAAGCTGCTTCACTGTTGTTTTGCTCACCTCTGAAACATTTTTCCTTTTGCACGGAACATAGTGCTTCAGTTCTCAAAAAAAATCTGGTCAGGGCCTTTCATCTCTCTGAGATAGCTCTGACACCCTGCTGGGTGATGCATTTCTACGTCCATTAAATTTCCACTGAGTCCAGGCTGTCCCCTGTGCCCCACAGGCACAGAGGCAGCCCAGCTACAGCTGATAGACAGTGCCATCCTCAGTAAGACCCAAGTACTTCTGTAGTATCTTCTTCAGATTGCTTCTCCCTCACTTTTGGGGGACATAGACATTAAAAACACATTTCTTCTAAACAGGTTACAATGTTTTGAAGCCAATTGCTAAGCCACCTCAAAGTGGGGTCTTGATAACAACCTGCACAGCTACATTATCTGATGCTCTTTTCTGTTGAATAAAGGTCCTGCAAGACTCTATGGCAGTATTGGCTCCCTAGTGGCAAGGTCCTGGTAGCATGGGGCTGCAGGGGTGGCTTCTGCTGGTCAAGGCCAAGTCCATTGGCAACAGCAGCAGCACCCCTGGGATAGCATCTTTAAGAAGATGGGAGGGAGAAGCCTGTGCAAGTGCAGAATACCAGAGAAACAACTCTGCAGACACCAAGGTCTATGAAGGAGGGTTGGAGGTGCTGAAGACACCGGAGCAGAGATTCCTCTGCAGCCCATGGTAAAGACCATGGTGAGGCAGGCTGTCCTGCAGCCCATGAAGGTTAACAGTGGAGAAGTCCTCCACCTGCAGTCCATGGAAGACTCCACAGCAGAGCAAGGGGATGTGCACGAAGGAGGTTGTGACCTCACGTGAAGCCTGAAGTGGTGCAAGCTCCTGGCAGGACCCGTAGAGAGAGAAGCACGTGCTGGAGCAGGTTTGCTGGCAGGACTCGAGGACCCACGCTGGAGCTGTCTGTTCCTGAAGGACTGCACCCCATGGAAGAGACCCACACTGGAGCAGTTTGTGAAGAACTGCAGCCTGTGGGAAGGGCTCACACTGGAGAAGTTCATGGAGGAGTGTCTCCTGTGGAGAGACCCCATGTTGGAGCAGGAGAGTGCGTGGAGTCCACCCCTTGAGGAAGGAACAGCAAAAATAATCTATGATGGACTGTCTACAACCCCCATTCCCTGTCCACCTGCACCACTGGGAGGGATGGAAGTTTTAAGATCTAGTTTTTATTTCTCATCGTCCTACTCTAATTTAAATCCAGTCCTCTATGGGTAGCACAGCCTATGGGCTCCTTTATCAAGGGAAAAGACCTTCAGCTCTTCATCTACACCTGAAGGACATTTTATTCTGTGAATGTTGCTAAAAGAGAAGGATTCTTGTGAAAGTAAAGAATTTCCCCTTTTGGCAGTCCTTCCTTATGGGAAATAATAAAAAAAAAAAGGGTAAAACAGAAATGAAGCCAGAACAACACAATAAATATGAAGAGGGACAAAGGAAACAAAAAATAACATTGGAATGAGAGAACAAATCTTAGAACTGAAGATTGTGGACCAAATTAGTTTCAAACAAACATGTGCAACCCGAGAGATGCAGATGATGAAAAGAGAGAGTAAAGGGGATTATTAAAAAAAAAAAAGTTAAAAACCAAAGGCCTGCTATAAATTGTGTACAACTTGCTTGCAACATATTTGTGGTCATCACCTGTCCTGCTGTCTTCCCATCAGGAATATCCCCAGAGAAGGGATGGCTCCATGTGGCCCTCCCCTCTAGCTGCCTGAAGGTTAGAGCTTTAGCTGTACTGGTGCAAGACTGAAAATTATGTGACCCTGCACTGGACCTCCCCCCAGCAAAAGAGAGCACAAGTGAAAAGCAGCAGCAGGAGCAAAAGATGCCTTTCAATCTCTGACATCCTTTTTCTGACCCTGCTTTCAGAGTGAGCAGTGGGACCAGACCTCAACCACAGCTACTGCAACAACAGTTCATTTCAATAAATAAATCTCTTCTCCCCACAGCCCCAAAATGCTGTCTCACAGAATGGATTGTCAAACTTGACATGTTCTTTAGAAAGACTCCTTACTGCTAACAGGTTAATGCAATATTATTAAAGCTTTTCATTTTCAGCACTATTTCCCTTGGTTTTCTATTTAATAAAAGGAAAAAAAACCATTAAATATGTTTAGCAGTGATTGTAGTAGCAGACCAAAGCAATCTGAAGTCTTATTACTAAAATTAACTGTTGATTGCCCACTGGTAGGACCTCATTAACACTTTGATACTTGAGCTCCCTACATTTTACCAAAAATCAATGCCATGGGCCACATAGACAGAAAACTCATTCCTCTTCCTGTACCTTTACCCCTGAAGTGAGAAAGACTGTGCTCTGAAGAGGCTTGTTGTAGACAGGGCCACGTCTCCTGATGCCACCACAGCATCCCTGCTTGCCCCAGCCAGCCCTGGCTGCCAGCTCCCCTGCACAGACAGCAACCAAAGCACAATTCCAGTTGTTTGCTCCAGACTAGATAAAAAAGCACATTTCTTTTCTCCAGGGTGTTTTGTTCCAAGCAAACGCTCTCCCCAGGGTATTGTAACAGCAACAACAAATCTCCGAGTGCTGAGTTTTGTAAAGGGCATTTGCAGACATGTGAGATTTAAGCACTCAAAACAATTCAAGCCCTGGCAGATTTGGTTGGAGCACACAACAGCAAAGCGATTTGCCATCCCATTATTTTTGCAAAAACTTTGAAGACCCAGAGGCAAAGAATTTCATTATGGGATGTGTAGAGATGCTTTCAAGACGCGCTGATTACCATAAATACAGCAGGTAAATAAACCAGGCAATTTGCCTGTGGTCTAAAGAAAACAGGCAGCCAGTTTTATTTGTGAGTTCGCTGGGTGCACTGATAAAATCTTGCCTGATATACCACCGAGCTATTACAAAATGAACAAAAAGCCATCATTTAAATTAAATGTTTTCCTTGTCTATGCAGAGAGGGTTTTCTAAGAGGAGCTACTGCAAGAGCAGCAATCCTATGCTGGGGACTTTACAGGGATCAACAAAGAAATGGAGTAAAGTTTTTCACTCAACAACACATACCCAGTCCATAAGAAAGAAAAAAAAAATTGCCCAAATTGTGAATCCTCTTTTGGATTTGAAACAGAAATATGTAAGAGGAGAACATTTTGCTCTTCATTTCAGTGTCCGCTGGTTCTCAGACACTGGCTTAATGCAATGCAGGTAGGATGGTTGGACCTGAAGAAGTCCATCAAGCTTCATTGATTTATTTTCTGGTAAGTGGGTTTGCATGACCCCTTAGGCTACACTTACCAAGTCTTTTTGGGAGAACTTAGATACACTCAGACAGACTTTGGGCTGAAATCTTTTGAATTCACTTGGTTTAGAAATAGCAATTGAATCACAAGAGTTAAAAAAAACCTCTGGAAAAGGGGAAAAAGGACTATAAAGTTCTTACAGACAGAATGGAAACCAGACGTTATGCTCCTATTGCTAGGCAATCAGTTTGCAAGCCAATAGTCATAAAGCCTCTGTCAACTTTAATCTCACTGGCAATCTGATTATTCACATTTCAGAGCTGATTCCTTCTGGAGGTTTGAGAACCTGATGTCTGTAGTTACTTTTCAAACACAGGCTGTCCAATGCACAGCATATTAATGGTAGGAAGCAAATGTTGATAAATATTTGGAAATCAGTTGAATATTTAGGAAATGTAGCAATATTACTACACTTCTGGAAGAAAAATAATTCCAAGCAAAGCAGTAAACTGAAAACAAAATATGGAAAAACAAGCTTCAATAATAGAGGCACTTTTATGGTTTTTCTACAGGTATGGACAACTAAGTAAATGTCCTCATTTTAAATAATGCAAAATATCTGGGTTTAGGGATAAAACTCAGAATCTGCAACAGGAAAAAACCCCACCATTAACACCCTGCAAAAGTTCATATTACTTTCCTCAAAATAACCCTTTTTAGGTAGACTATAATGATTGCTCAAAGCACCTCTCTATCAACATCACAAATAGAGTCAAATACTCCTGCTGTGGGCACTTATCATCAAAGAAAGGCTTACATCCCTTTCTATTGGGGGTAGACACCAATAAACTCCGCAGAACAAATCAGCTTCACAGTCTTAGGTTCTCCTAGTGATTCACCTCTCAGTTTCACCACATTCTGGTACGAAATGTGCTAAATCCACATGAAGCAAGTTAACCTGACCAGAAAGGTTGAAGGACCATAAAGGAACTCGTTGGATTTTTTAAAACAGCATTAGCCTTCTGCAGGAGAGCAGCCCTTTGTGCAAAATATGTTTGAGATGATCAGTCTAGAGACTTGTGCTGAACAGACCAACCAGAAGTGTCTGTCACTCCTGATCACCTCAATAGGATTCTCAGTACTTGGGTCTGATCTCCAGACTAGTCCATTTGATTAAAGATAATTAGCACTTGAGCGTTTTTCTGCTTAAAATCCTAATCAGCTGGGATATTTTGCACTCTGGCCACGACGGTGGCAACCTGTGTGCTTCACTCTTTGGGTCACAGATGCACAGCACAAAAAGAAAGAGCCCAGCTTGTCTGGAGATTTCTGCCTGAAGAGTTTCTCTTACAGGAAAATGATCTTTCTGTAAAGTGGTCGAAAGCTCTTTGCTGCTCCTGCTCAACAAAAACATTAAAGGAAGGAAATATAATTGGTGCCAGGCAGCACCGTCTTACAGAAAACAGGTTTTGTCAAACATGATTTAATTCCTCCAGGAGACAACAAGTTTGGTCAATAAAGGTAACAGTAAATGTGATAGACATTGTGAGCTATTTGCCTTGGTGCCACATACATTCTGATAACAGTGAATTAGAGTGAGACTGGCAAAGTATATTCCACCTATATTAGAGTCACCTAATAGACAAATCCTGTAAGTTAGCATCAGTCATTCCACGGAGTTCATTACAGCAGGGAGAGAGATTAATCTTGAGGCTATCCAAAATTATTCGTTGTGATCTGGATAGAAATACACTCAAAATGTACAAAATATAGAATTTTAGAGGGCCTAAAAAATTAACTGAATAAAGATTAGAAAACTGTTGAGAGCAATCTAGATTTCCTTGTAAACTGAAGTCAGCTCAAAGGGTATTTTTGTGCCATTTCAGGCAAAATGATGTCTAGAAGCAATGTATGAAGGGCAGTACTATGGAGTGGGAACTGTGTTTTGGAAACCAGGGACTTCAGAATAATAGTGGATCAGCAATTTAATTTAAGCTCCCTGAATGATGCTAAAGCCTATCAATAAGCCTGATGCTACTTAAGCACATTCCCTACCTCCTCTTTACTTTCTCCTATCTCCATTTTCTCTGAGTTTTGACCTTTACACTCTAGTTGGATAAAGAAGAAACAACAAAAAAAAAAAATAATCTCAGGGACAAGTAATTATTTTTCTTCTAGTACACTGATGACAATATGGGGCTAAGCAGCTCTCCCATCCTAAACCAAGTACTTGAAGCAGACCAGTGATATATGACAGGTCCACATTACACTGAAATTACAAACAAAATTACTATAGGAATCCCTTTCTGTAAACACTCCAGCAACCTTGAAATGAGCACTCAAAACCAATCTTTTATAATTGCTCAAGCCACAAGCCATAATCACATAATTCATTCTGATTACTAAAGCAGGCTAGACTATTAAAATCGATGTATTGCAATCTGAATAGATTAGCCTTTAGGATATATGAACATCAAATTTCACACAATATTAACTAATAAATTACTCTAGCAAAAGAGTTTGACTTCTAATTACTAGATGGTCATTAGGTATGTCCAGTTACTCATACTCGGCAGCGCTGAAGGGAGTGGGGGTTGTGATTAACTTGTCAGGGAAATGCAGCTGTAAAAGCAACACTCTCTCACTATCTTACAGCATTTCAGCTTCTAACTCACTCTAAGATGTCAAACATATCCGCAAGCCAAAGCCAAATGAAAGCCCTGTTGCATTAAGCAAAATGTACACAGAGGGCAGGAGCAAATCATGACGCAGTTTCTGCAGGGTTAGTGTAAGAACTGCTTCATCCACTGCTTAAAATATCATAGCATTAATGCACTTAATAGACACAGCTAAGCAGATCAGAATTAGTGTGCCCCAAGTGGGCCTCTTCCCGTGGTAGGTAGTCTATGACTGTATGTATATATGTGGATATACGTATATTTGTGTGTAGCGTATGACTGAGGATAATAAATCACTTCATACATGATGGAAAGGACTGCTGCTGTGTAATTAATTTACTGTAAAGGAAAGGCCACAAGAGCACGTCATACCATCACACTGTCCCTCCAAACCCCCCAAACATGTCCTGACATAACTGAGTATTGGCAAACTTAGAGAGTCCTGTGCCAGTGGCCAACGTTGTCTCCGTGTGCAGGAGAGGAAGATGGCACTCATGGTGCTTCTGCTTTGCCTCACACATTCAAAGTGTGCCCTTGGGCAAGCCACATCCACTTCAAAGAGGTTGAACGAGTTTAAAATTGTTATACCTTCCTTCACCCTTCATCACTGATGCAAATAGAGTTTGCTGCTTCCTCATACTAGACATAGACTAAGAAGCAGCAAGGGAAAACCAGGCATCTCTAGTGGCATATTCATATTCACTTATAGTGCTGCAGAACCCTTCAGGGGGAATCCTTAAAATACCTTTTGTCCAGCAGCCCTCTGAGGTCAAAAGAATCTATTCTGCACCTGAAAAATCAACATTTTAAAAGAAGACCTTGCTCCTGTGGGAATCCCTGGAATGCAAGATTGCTTGGACACCAAGTAAAGATGCAACTAAGCCATAAGAAAGTGCTCCTTTGTTACTCACACATTGTTCCTATTTGTTCAGTGTGTCATTGGGAGTGCATTTGGGGTTTTTTTTCTTTTTTTGATCCTGTTGATAAGCTAATCAAGTCCCTGAGAGTCCTACCTCATTTCTTCTTGTCCAAGGAAACTAATAAAATGCTGCCTAATACACTGCTGAGAAGATCATCAAAGATTCAGCTTTGCTCATCCTGATTATGAGCAATCAGCATTTAACATTGATGAGTAGCTGAGGTTCAACGTCAGCATTTCTGGGGTTTGCATATTATATCATTTTAGGTTTCAAGAGAGCAGCAAACCTAGTAGATTGTTCCTCCTTCTTTTGCCTTTATAGGATTGCCTCCATCTCAGAAAGAGAATAAAGAGATGGACTGATTGCTATCAATATACCAAAGATGTGATGTGGTGTCATTTAGCAATTATTATTCTTCTTGCAGCCAAAATAAGAAAACAAAAATAATGCTTTCTTTTGTTGCAAAGCATTTATATTTTCACTATTAACAGCTTTTCTTGAGGATATATAGCACAATGCTCTTACCTTGGTACCCCTCAGAAAAGGCTTCACACCATCCTGAAAACAACTAATTGTCACTGTGCCTCATCTCTGCTTCTACATTCTTCTCATTTCTACAGCTGAACACACTTGTTTGTCAATACATAATACTCAATCCAAACATCAAGAGATAGGGAACACAGATCCACCAGGCAGAAAGGAGAGCTAGCCTGTGGGTGTGTTATTTCTTCCCTTACTGTGCCCTGTCAGAACGATTGTCAACAAGCTCAGTTTATTGGATGAATAAGAGATGGCTCCAGTTATCAGCTCCAGCAGTCCCTGATCTTAGTGATAGTACTAATGAAATAATAGACAGGGGAAGCAATAGAAGCCAGGAAGGCTCTACCTGTGCCCAAGACGCCAACTTTCTCTGCTCTGGCCACACTGAAGATAGACCCTGAAGCAAGCTGAAAAGAGGTATCCCCACACTCAGCCAGTTCTTCCCTTATATAGTGGCATGACATCAGGAGGCTATCGATTATCCCATTGGCTGGGCTGTTTATCTCGACTGTGGCCCCTCCCAACCGCTTGTGCCAGCAACTGCTGGTGATAATTAACCCAAACCGAGCCCAGGACACTGGAACTGGCAAAACATCAAAGTATTCTAGTTCTACAGGTGTGATTCTTCTTAAAATAGAACAAAAATAGCAATGGCCAACAATGAACGAGAATACTCAAGATTATCTAAAATATAGATAGTATTCAGCTGCTGAGCTGGAGCATGGAAATAAGGTGTCAGAGTGGTAGAAGTGTGTTTGAGCAAGTGGTTTTAGTCCTAAAATCCTTAAAATATGGTCAGATGAAAAAAATATTCTGCTATCTCTGCTAGTAATGGCCTTATGCGTATAAGAAGAGAGGCAGAAAATGTTTATATTCAAGGTTTCTGTGACAAAAATGAGAAAAAATACAACATTAAAAGCATTAAGAAGAGAGGCAATAAAGGTTAGAGGTATTCTAATCCTTTGTCTTAATTCCTTCAATTTGAAAAGAGCTTTTTATCATTTGACATAACCCTCTGAATAACAATAATCCTTCTAGGTGCTCCTTCTGACAAATCAATAGAGACATCATGTTTGAGTAATATATAAAAGAATTTTCTCACCATTCTAATATCTTTTTTTTTTTCCAGTCAGTCTGAAAGCTCTTTAATATTCAGTGTAGAAGACAAGTCCCAGAAAGCAGACAGTAATGATGATGATTTTATTGATTTTGACTTGCAAAGAAATCACAAATGGGACTAGATTCTTCTTCAGCAAAGTCTTTGTACCAAATCAGCCATAAAAAAAACCAACAACCGTAAAAAAAAAGCATCTGTGGTGTCATTTCTCATACATTTTGTATTAATTTTGTTGTTATCAGCTTTAAGACCACAGACATTGCATGTCTTCTTTACTTCTTGATTTATTCATAGGTGGAACTTCTAGCTAATCTAAATCAATTCAGTTTCTACAATTGTCACCAGAATAGAAAAATATATATATTTTGTTTTCCCCTAAATTAAACTTCTCAGATAAGACTTGAAATTTATTCTGCACTTTTTCATATAGCTCAGTCTTCCTGTGCATAATTTTTTCTCATTGTGCTGCAGAGATGAGAATTATTTGTATTGAACTAGTTTTATTGTTCACAGACAAATACGCATGCAAACATTTGGTGGCAATTTTTTAATGCAAAATACTGCAGAACATAAATACATCTGTTATATATTCACAGGAGATGTTCTCCAGTCGGGCTTACAGTAACATTAGTATTTCATTAGGCTGATTCCAGACTGGCACGCTCATTACTCACTAACTGGAACAACACTAAACTGAACACTCACGACCAGAAGGAAGGTTATGTGCTGTGAGATGATCCCAGTGGATGGACCGTTGTTATTTTCACAGTACTTAAGACAGAGAACGTCGAGTGTCTTTCTAAAACTCCCCAAAGCCAAGCTTCAGCAGCATGGTAAATTATATTTTCTAGGTATTTTTCCCACTTGGTGTTTTCAGCGACTGTTCCGAATAGAAGACCTAAGTGGCTTTTAAAAGTACTCCCCCTTTTTTCTGAAGGTGGTCTCTCAGACTTGCTAGAGTACATATTCACAATGCTCCCATCGTGTTCTAAATCAAATGCCATTACGAGTGACTTTTAAAAACATTTCTATTTCAATACTGATAATTGTAAGCAAGCCCTTTTCCCTTAATTTACCACCCCACACAACTGTTAAAAGAATGAAGACAGATAAAAGAATTCCCAGAAAATTTGTGGATTAAAAAAAAACCCCACCAAACAAGCCAAAAACCAACTAGAACCTCCGACAGACATGTCTGATGTCTCAGAATAGCTGGAGAAGCTCAACCTACCAATACTGGCAATGGCTTTGGTCTCATCAGAGTAGGAACACTGGCTCCTTTTTTAACCCTCCGAGATCTCCTTAAAAAGTGAAATAAAGCTTGCAGGAATTTTAAGGATTCTGAAGACTTGTGCACTTGCCCATAGGGGTAAAATTGATTAAGTATTAAGCCTACCTCGAAAAGGAACTGGGAATGTTTTTAATACCCTTACCTCACGAAATGTGCATTGTACACAGAAAAAAATTCTTTGTTTAGTCAGTTGGTAAGAATACATTTCTCCCACTACCTTTCTTTAGCACACTTAAGGGATTTTTGCCTTATCAATAGACCACAAACATAAGTTATACAACAGTCTCCAAACTAATTTTGTACCAGGAGACTGAAAGCAGTGGTTACAGCTACACTTAGATGTCTACATGTCTAATATTTAGTAGTCTATTTCTGAGTATGAGCAATGCATTTTACTCGCTGCATTCCTAAACATATCTGGGTTAGAAATTCTTCCTTGCTTATGCAATGAATTCTTCCTCATGAGTAATGATAATATGAGTGGTTTCTATGACAAGATGAAGAAAGAAGAGTAAGTAAAAGATAGTATATTTAGCTGTTATTTAGAAGGGGGGTATACATATACATGTACATACTGCTCATTCAGAGCCTTTATTCACTTAAGGCTTCCTGGACCATTTAATGGACAGTTTAGATATTTTTCTTCACTCCTGCTTCTGCTTCTCAAGAACTATTTGCAGCCCAGAAGCCAGACAGACATTTTTTTCTTTCAGGGTGATGTAGACGAAAACATTACAGCTTCTCTCTTCTTTCAGGCAAGGCAGTCTTTAAAATAGCAAACAGGTATTTGAGGTCAAAAAATAGTTCCATATTGTAACTTTTTCCTTTAATCCTTCCTTCCAAAGCTACACAATCTCCTATTCCACTCATTTCCTAACAATTCTCCTATTCATTTATTCTGCTTTAAAAAATGACTTTTCCAAGGAGTCGTCACACCACAGATCACCATCCTAAAGGACCAGTCTGCCAATCAAGCGCATGTTTACGCAGCAACTCTCCCCAAGACAGGTTCCAATCCTTATATAAAACCCTATCAGAAAAATAACTGAAGCAAATTCAGTCTGGAAGTTACTGGAAAAAAAAAAAAAAACACTTCATAAAGCCCAGGCAACACCACTGCTGTCAGTTCTCTGCGTAAAACTGCACCTGTAAGTAAACTCTTTGCCTTCCTCAAGAGAGGCTGAAGAACACCTCTGTTCACAGAGGTTCTGTCTTATCTTCAGATCAAGGTGTCCTGCCACCTTGCTGCACTCCTCCCCTCCACACTGAGTGGCAACGTCCCGGTGGCAGTTACATCTGCCTCGTGCCTCGGAGGGCAAGGCAATTAATCTCATTTATATGACCTGAGGATTGACTTTCCTGCCAGAATGACTCCAGATTAACTGTAGCTGCTAAATTATGGTTGGGGGGGGTGGGAAGTAGTACTAGCTCTAATCAGCAGGTATTATTATACAAGAAAAATAATATTTTTTTTAAAAAATCCTTTTGATTCTATAACTCACAGAAGTGAAAAAATAAATGTTTATCTTATTTTCCTTTCTAAAACAATATAGGAAACAAGCATCACATGACCAGCTGCTTAATAAATGGGGAATAATTCTTTTTTTCCCCGTGGGAATTTATAGACTATGTTAATAGACATCAGAATTTAGGAGAAATGAAGAGTGTGAAGTTAAACAAAGAGATTTAAGAATGTAAATAATTTCTCAGATATGCATCTTGAATGGCAAAATATTCAGAACCACTATGTATTATTTTACTTCTTTGCAAAATTTGGTATTACCTTTATCAGATCAAGTTTATTCTATTTTATACACATTCTATTTATACCTAAATACAGCAAGTTAAGGATCCTGTGTGCCTGTGTGGAGAATTGCAATGGTGCAGACACCCTCACTCATGTTTTCCATGTCATCTTCTGATGTATGACTTTAAAACCACTAGGTATTTTTAACTAGTTTTCATTTCCTGAGATTGACAGTCTGAAATAGAAGTGTGTTTTCCATTTGGTTTCTCAATTATTGTACCATTATACGCCTTCAGCAACACTATCCTTTAAATTGCATCTTTTCTAAAGGAGATACAACAATAAGAAACAGGCTAAAAATCGTAATAAATCACATGGCACAACAGCTACCAAAATCACAACAGTGTTGAAAAAGGAAATTATCAATAACAAAGGATTTTTTAACTATCATTTTCCTATTTCTTTTTTTTTCTTTTGTTCTTTTGCTCTAACAAGGGAATGTAAATCATGAGTCCTGTCTCAGGCTGTCTAAAATACTCTGGAAATGAAACGAAATCCAGTGCAACAGCTGAATCTGTAGGGCTGCCCTTTTCTTTGAAGGCAGTGATGCTGGCAAAACATAGGTGATGCTCTGGGGTCCATTCCCACCATTTTGATGTCTCTTTTGGGGTGCTTTCTGAACGGATGCTCGCTGCAAGGGCACCAGGCAAGGTGTCCTCTTTACAAAATACATCTTAATAGAGCTGCAGTTTTGAGTTATTAACGTTCCTCCCCCAGCTCCTCACTTCTCTGAGATGTTGTACCAACAGACGATACACATATTCCCACCAACCTGCAGCTGGAAAGGGTCTCGGTCTAGCTCATCACTCAGTCTGGCAGGAATTTTCTTGAAGAATACTCACTGGTAGTGCAGGGGCTTCCCTGGGAACACGCTCTCCTTACGCTTAAACTACCATTGCTTCTTTTCCCTCCAGCTCATCAGAGTTCAATTCATGCACTTGAAACAAATGAAGAAATAAGCTTTGCCTTTAAAAAGTTCTCTTTGGGACCAATATCAGGCTAAGTCAAGTGTAGCAGCATGGAAATTAAGTGCATTTACTTAAATCTTATTTTTACACAGGCTTGGATGAATATTGCAAATGCGACACTTTCCTGGGATCGCCGTCTTTCTAGGCACCAAACTGCTAAACGAACTGTAAAGGCATTGCTTGACGTCACGTGTCATGTCACTGGAGTCATTCTAGGTAGGAAAGACTCAGCCTAGCCAGGGAAAATGAGATTCCGCAGTGTTTAATGGGATGAGATTTGCTGTTAAACGAAGAAAGACATTAATTGCTTTATCGGCAAGCTCAGAAAAACTATTATTAGCACTGTAAGCCTGCTCTTGCACTTCCCAGGATGCCTTAGGGTCTTTTTAGACAGTTCATCTTCAGAACTTCCATGAAGGACAATTTTTTTACGAGAGGCTGTGCTATATTAGAGATGCGCTTTCTCACAATACGTGGGAGGTTGATGATCTCTAAATAGCACAGAATAACTGCTGGCTAAAAGATAAGTTTGAGGACCTGTTAAATTGGAGGGGAATGATTCTGTGCCCTGTGTAATATGGTCACTAGTGCTTTCTAGATATATGTCATGGTTTAGAACATTATCTTGCAAAAGACTGAGTTTCACAGATGCACGGCACTACTTATTAATTTCCTGGCAACTTTATTTTAAACATTATTTTAAAGTTGATTATCTCACTGTCTGTTTCTCATGACTGCTAAACCCTTGTTTACCTGGAGTTACTTAGTTTTGAAACTGTTCTCACAAAAAAAAAAAAAAGGAATATATATATATAGTCAAGTGCTCCAAACCTTTGTGTTTGCAATATTCATATTATAACATTTCAGAGCTCAGCTGGTAGAGTAGCTACCAGCTGTACTGGGCCAGTCATCCCTTGAGCTAATCCTGGCTGTATGACCCAGCAAGGGTCTGCTTAAATCTCAGCTGTGCCCTCAAACCTGTACTTCAACTGGGGTATGAAATTCTGGCTCAGTGTTGCAGCTCAGCGGTGATTGCGATGCAGGGTTAGTGGAAAGGAAAGAAAGTGCACTGCCACACTCTGCCTCGCTCTCCAGATCACTCAGCCAAGCCACGGTGCCTCACTAGGTCTCTCAGAGGCCAGTTTTTTTCCCCAGAGTGCCTAGTGCTGATGGAAAACATCAAAGCAGTGTATTATTAGACCACTGCTCTCTGCCTCTCTCTCCAGAAGGCTGGGGGCAGGTGGTGAGGGGTGGCTATTACTTGCCACTTTGCTCACAGATGACTTGGTCCAGCTTGGGGGTTTGCTCAATTGCTTGCTCTTTCAAAAGAAACTCTCTCCGAGTCGTGACTCAGCCAGCACAACTATTTTATTCGCAGGCAGACCTCCTTTGGATTTCATGTTTGCCTTTTGCTGCACAAAGGAAGGGACAGAATGATGAAAGAGGTGACCAGAGGAATAAAAGATAGTGAGACTGTCACTTTAGGGCAGAAGCTCAAACTGGTGATGTGAAGCTGTGACTGATGCAGGGACAAATCTACTTTAGACATTCAATTGAAGTCACTGACTCAGCAGTGCAATAGGTTGGGAAAGGAGTTTTCCTGGGTGCCAAATATCTCCATCTTCGTTCTCCCTGTTCAAGGAAAATTCTGCTGGCCAGTTTGTGTTTCAGTGTTGGGATGTCACCGACCACCCCTTCTTTCCTCCCAGTTCCCTGTGGCTTATTTTACCATTTCAGCCAGTGACTGCAATACATAGTGTATTAATGGTGTCACAAAACAGGCTTTTTTTTTTTTCCTTCCTTAGTAAAAATTCAAAACCAGCATCAACAAACTGCCGACGTGTTGGGTTTTTTTACCCAGCCACTCCAGTAACCAGTTCCATCTATTCAGTCAGAGTATTTGGACCAGTAGAGAAGACCCTTTGAATGTTCCACGCTTACAACAACGTATAGCAACCTGTTCAGGGTAGGCTAGGGAGGTTTAATGACTGGTGATAAACAGAAACAAAAGACTGTGAAAAAAATCCCAAACCTCTAGTAGAATCAAGCAAAACCATGTTTAGCTCTTCCTTGTTCTCTTGCCTCTTTTATTTCTCTTCTGCTCTGCTCCAAATAAATCAGGTTTTCCAGGGGATTTTTTTTTGTTTCAAGATACTGTTTAGCAACATGCAAAAGCTCTGCTCCTCTTTCCTGCTCTGTGGCCCCAAAACAAGAGCAATGCATTTCAGAAAAAAAACCACCAATTGTTGTTCTGTAAGACATAACAGCAAGAGATTTTAAATGTACCACATTGTTCCATCTTGCTTGCTGTAGTGAAGATCTGTCTATCCCCAGTTTCTGAACTTCAGCTTTGAAAAGCAAATTATTTTCTTCTTCAGCTGCTGAACATGGTCCTTTCATATCCAAGTCGCAGAACAACACTCTTAGAAAGGCTCAAAATGAGTAAGATTTGTAATAAACTCAGCTACAGAAACAGACTGCAAGCTTGGAAAGTATATAAAGTTTTGTGGGTTTAGATAAAAGACAGCTCCCAAATACTGGGAGCTGAAGGGAAACTTATAACACAACGGCAAGAGCCAGACAGAGCACAGAAATTCTGTTTCAGGACAGCTTGGGAGAGTTTGGAATTCATTTTCATCCTTCACTGGTATGAAAATGAAACCTCTCCTATAGTTACAGAAACAAGAGTTGTGTGAATCCCAACAGCAATTCTTTTTTTAAATTTTTTTCTTTTTTTTTTTAATTCTTCCTTCTCTCTAGTCCTCTCCCCAGAAATGACCTCAAAGCCTCCTCTGAACCTCAGAAACCAGAAAACACTGCCCAAGCCTTTAAGCCCCTCGGCTGCACGTTGTGCTCACAGGCAGCCAGATGCCAAACAGCAAGGGGAAACAGCAGCAGCCTTCTCCAAGCACAGTAACCCCATCCAGCTGTTGGGAAGCACCTTGACACTTACAGTGGGGGTCAGACACTGACTGCTTCCTGGAAATGCTTCCAGGACTGCATCCAGTGGGAGCGAATTCTTGGTCTCTAAGCACCAGAATAGCTAGAGACTCAGAAGAAAACTCCTAATGCTGGGGCATTTTCTTTCTCTCATATGCTCCACAAGCCCATGGACAGATGCAGCATGCAAGGAGCACACTTCTCCAGGTGACACGGAGCACTTAGACCTGGGGTGATGAGCACCTCAGTGCCTCCTTTCGCTTCAGCCAAACAGCCCGTGCTGAGTAATGGTACCAGCTTCAGAACACCCAGAGCTCAGATAGGTCCTGCCTCATGAAACAGCCCAACTGCAACGCTTCGTTAGCAATTCAGGGAGAGTATCTCGCTTGTTTTCTCTCTTCTGGGCTTGGTTTCCTCATTTATTTGTTTGCCTTTGTCTCCGTTAGTATTTCTTTTTTTTTTTTTTTCCCCTGATATTTAATGTGACCGCTCATTTGACTGCGTGACTGGCAGCAGCAGCAAAGGAGACAAGAGAGCAGCTCTGGAAAGGATTACACAGCATGAAGCCCACAGCAGCTGCTTTGCCATGAGACCTTCTCCGCCCAAGCGTTCCCCGCTGCCGCTGCCACCAGCAGCGAGGAACAAATGGCTTTGACAATGGGGAGAACATTCAGGAGTGGGGAGAGGGGATATTTGTGCAGAGCAGAGAGAGCACAAACGCTGCACAAGATCCAGAGAGGCAGGGGCACCAGCAAAGCCATGTGGAGACCTGATGCAGGTCGCCCAGTTAGATTGCAACTGCTTGAGTCATAAAAGTGGCCTGCACAAAACACTTCTACTCCCACCGGGCTCCGGAAATAAGAATTCTTTTGAGAAGTTTAACACCTACCCCTTTAAAAACCAGCTTTCTATTTTGGGTGTAAACCAGGACTATGGGGTCCTTCTCCTTATTGTGTCAGGGCTTCATTGTGAATATTCACGTTGCTATTTTGAGGTGGCTGTCAAAAGCAGTGTTTCACACGGAACGGTGGAGACCACAGTGTTAAATTTAGGGAACAGCTGGATTTTGTTAAATTGGCTTTTATACGGCTATTGTTGTGCCGTTTTTCCACCCAGCTCTTCTCAGAAACACTGAATGAAATTGCATGAGGAACTTAATGTAACAGTCAAATTCAGAATAGCTCAGTAGATAAAATAGGAATCATGACATTGTTTGCTTGGGACAGACTGTATGTTCAGGGAGAGAGGAAACAGATTAGAACAATAATATGACTAAGAAGATGTAGCTTTGCAATCGATAAAGGTTTTCATTCATTGTCTTAAGTTATGCTGTAAATCGGGACAAGAGTGAGTAGGAGACAGATGTCTGCTTGACAGCTCTGTGCCCTACAGACCCTGGAGGGGCAGGATCCTTCAGCCAGACGGTCCTGGAATCATCCAGAAATAAGGTGACATTTCCATCAGTGTTTCTGAAATGACATAGGAAGGCTTCCTTCTAAAAGAAGACCTACAGCTGGAAGATCCCAATCCAGATGTGGTCAAAACCAGGTCAGTCAGCAGGGAGAGGAACGGAGGAGCAGCAGCTCTGCAAACGTGGGTGAGAGCCCGTGTCGAGCCTGGGTGTGTCTCTGGTGGGAAACAGGGGCTGCACAGCCTTGGGAGTTTTGCATTTAGCTGGTAGCAACCTTCTCCAAACCTTCTTCCCCGTCTCGTCAAGAGGGAGCAAGTTGGCAGACGAACGCAATGAACATTTCCTAAAGAAAATACAGTCATTAGGAACAGCTCACCAGTGTTCTGTACGTGGTGATGTTGTGATAACACACATAATCTAGAGTTTGGCACATTTTTTTTTGGATGAATGGTAAATTCACTGAAAGGTGAAATGTTTCAGGGGAAAGAAAAATGTTTCTAGAAATTGAGTCAACTGTCACTGAAATTTTCAGCCAATGGAATGAAGTCATAGCATTTGGCTTTGAGCTGGTTTGGGCACTTCATGTAAAAAACATCTAAGTATTTAATATCAATTTTATATTATTATACCTTTTCATTTTGAAGAGTTCTTTTCATTAAAAACATTCTAAAGTTTTAAAATGAGGAAATTTTCTATGGTTGGATTTTGGTGATTTATTCAGCCCACATACCAGGATCTCTCCGGTGAACTGATGAAACCCTGGAATGAATTTCATTTTACCTGTTATTAAAATTCAGGAATCAAGCACAGTCTTAATTCTTGCAGTACATCAGTACAGAACCTCCAGAAGGTATCCAGATGACTTCATGAAAATATAATCTTCAATACCAAAGCAAGTGATACTTTAAGCACATGCAATAATTAAGACTATATATACAACAGCCAAAAAGATGTTGCTAGGACTGTTATGTGATAAAAGCCCACAAAGAAGCAGAGACAGACATAGTGGGGGACACCCATATAACACCCTGACAGGTTACTCACATGCCCATCACAGGAGACACCAACCCATCAAAAGCCCATCTCCACAAGAGCAGAGGAGTACAAGGGCAAGTGAAAACTTAAATTAAAGACTCAGAGAAAGGAACAGTCTGTCCAGACATCTCCCAGGGCTGTTCCAGGAGACCGTCAGCCCCAGTATCCAGGTATGAAACCCATCACAATGAGTCAATGTCAAAGCACCTTTCAGACTGTTGGGGTTTGCTGCCTGAGTGTGGCAGATACAGTACGGGTCATGGAGGAAGAACATCTTGGGATTGCACAGGACTTGCTTTGGGATGTTCAGAAGAAGAACAAAAGCTGAGGAAAAGCCTAGTATGGGTGATCTGGGGAGGAAGAAGTGCAGTAAAATAGTGAGAACAGGTGACCCAAAGGGCTCACGAACACATGTTCAAGCCTCACTGCTGGTTGGACCTGGGAGCAGGGAGCTGCGGCAGCCTCATCTCCATTGGGCTATCAGATCTGGACCAAAGCCCCTAACAAGGATGATTTGGCAAAAAGCTGCAATAACAGAATATTACAAAACCTGAAATCTGTGCTGAACTTTTTCCCATACTTTCAAATTCATAGTAAATAAATTATTTATATTTGGCAATCACAGGCATTCCATCCCAAAGAGACAACCTCCAGATTCTTGGAAATAATAATCACCAAACGTTATCTAGCATTGTGAGGCAATTCCTCAAAATATTATTTTTCTGTGGCTTGTTCAGGAACAGACAGTGAAAAAACAATAGAAAACTGATCGAAGTAATTTAATTTTATTTTGCCTCCTTCCTTTAGATCTTATTCCACCTTACATTTAAATATTTTCTCTCCAAATTGGACCAGTTACCAAACCAGTTTTGTAAAGGTGAAGTAGCGTTTGGCATTGATGCAAAAGTCTGTGTTCCAGCCACACACAAGAGAAGAACTGGGGGCATCCAGCCCTCTAGATTAAGTCTTGGCAGAACTTGCTGTGAGAAATGAGGGTCTCTTGGTAGTTGCCCAAGGTCCAAACCTCTCAGGCATGATTTGTGCTAATGATGGTACAGGTCAGGAGCAGCGTTTCAAGGTCAGAGCCTGCAACCCACCTTCATGATGGTGGATCCCAAGAGACAGCTGTGAGTCTATAAATTTTTCCACTAAAAGGTCAGCATTATCCATTATTATACAGCACAACGGTGTCTGAGACCTCGCGTACATTGTTGGCACTGTGCTTACAGAGTTAGAATCTGTAATGGGTAAGTTGGTCTGGACAGATGATGGCTTCATCATCCCATGGGAGATTTTGAGGTTTTGATGTTTTATCTCAGAAGGAATAACAATTTCAAATATTTTAATTGACAAAAAAGAAAAAAAAATTTCAGCTCACTAAAAATTTCATTTTACCTTTTTCCTGTTTTTTTCTTTCCAGAAGTAAACCATAACTACCACTTTGAAATAAGGCTGTCTTTAAAAAAAGAAGCCTCCTGTCTCTAAGACACTGAAATGGCTGGTTTAGCAACTACCATTTTTATGGTTTTCTTTTTTAAATAGGATATTAATTAATACCAATTTTTTTTTTTAAATCTTAATTGTATTAATGCATACCTCTTACATATGCAGCAGGATCTGCAACCAAGTGGTCAAAGAGGCACTCGAATCGAATGTTCCATAAATGAGAACTGTTTGTTAATATTGACAACAGATTAGCTTGTGATTTCCTTCTTCTCTAATACGGAGGAGCAACAGTCACCATGAAGCTCTTCACTTATATTTGCTACCTGCACGTTGGCTTCATAATGCCACAGACCACTGATGAATTTGAGACCACAGACTCATTAGGATAAAAGCAGTAGGGTAAGAAGTGCCAAAAGCCCCCCACACAACCACATCTAAATTCACTTATTGAAATCTCAGCAAGTAATATTCCTTTTGAGATTTTCATATTTGCAACTGCCTCTGTTTTTAAAGATGTCTTGTTTTTATGCCCTGTCTTCACCTCTCATCTTTGAGAGATTATAATAGTTTGATGCACAGCTTGAGTCCTCAGCTGCTTTTGCTTGTACTTTCTAGGCTCCAACGAATCAATTGTTGAGCCAATTAAGAAAATCGGTGCAGAATCATCTTTCCCACTCCCTATACAAGGTTAATCTTATATGTACAGCCTAATATGCCCTATTAATTCTTCTCCCCTTCCATCGACACACAGTGACTTATATTAGAACCTGTTAAAAAAATGCCTATTTGCTTTCCCCGAGGAAGTCATACTAGAACCATCCATTTAGCAGACCTGAAATGCAAAAGCCTTAACATATGTCCATGCCATCCCAAATATCCATGAGATTAGAAATATGACCTTGTCACCAAAATGGATTAGTGTTGTATCTGTTTCTCCTGTATTTCCATTTCAGAACAGATTAGCTCCTCTCGGCTCCTGATACAATCTGTGGCCGAGGACTGAAGCCTGAACCAAGCACAGCAATACACTGCAATAAGCCATTCCTGTGAAAAACATTTTTGCTTTGACTAGAGATGAAAGCAGGGCGTTTATCCTTCATGGAAACAATCTTATCTTAAAGTGAACACAAACAAAAGGTCCTGCAACTGTCATTTCTTACAACAAAGGCAAGCTGAGAAAGAGAAATGATACTCAGGCCACTTTGCCTCCTGACAGTTTAAAAGACCATACAGTCATGTTTTCCTCCCGTGTTCCTTAATGCTCGTAAGTGATGGTGAAACACAGTGGGATTAGAGTCTATACCATAAAAATATGCTGTGAGAGCAACCAACGCAGCAGGTTTTCCTGCTCAGATCCCACACCTGCTGTTTCTCTTTGCCCTGGTAGTTGAGCTCAACCCCTGATGTTGTAAAGCCACAGACAGGGATTTCCCTTGCACAAACATCAAAGGTGCCCATCTCAGTTGCTTCCAGTATCATCAAGTGGGTCTCAGTGGAGCTTTTTATCAGTATCACGATGCGGTATCTTGTTTCAGTATGAGACAAAGGGCTTACTGAAGTCAAAATCTGTCTGTACAGCATCATCTATTTCATCACCTATCTTAAAACACTGGCCAGCATCATCACACATGCTACAGCTTGACATGGCCTTCAGAGAACCCTTCCTTGGCACCCACTGATCCATCTGCTATATGTCCCTTACTTTAGTTCCATATTATGTTTTCACTCCAGCTAAGCAAAAGCATAACTTATTTTTCCATCTCTCGGTATTTGACCTATGTTTTTCTTTCCTGCCCTTTCTCTCCTTTTCTAGGTGTTTGAGATTTACGGGTGGCTTGGTGGCTTGCAGGAGCCACCTGGCAGCCCTGTGGTGTGCCACAGCTCACGCTATACAGTGCTGGCCTGTTAGGACTCAGCTGTCAGAAGAAGCAGACCTCTGCTCTGGCAGGTTCCTCAGCTTCAAGCGAGTCCTGGAAAATGCAGAGCACGGGGGTAAAAAGAACTAAGAAAATGAGACAGTTGAATTACGAAGTACTTGAAAGACCCAGCACAGCTGAAGCTTTCAGAAAGCTCGAAGGAAGCATAAATGTTTGATGATAATGTTTAGTCCACCAACACCACATTTTTCTGAATGAACAAAGGAACTCCTTTGTGCAAGGAAACTGGTGCTTACTTTTACTGACTGAACCAAGAATCTCAGGCTCCTTCCTGTAAAAAAGGGGTGGATGTGGGGTACAAAGCTTTGTACAGAACTTGGGAAACTGAAGTAGATAACTTAGAGGTCACTTTTCCAAGACACACAGACAGCAGAGAAGTGAATTACCTGCAGATGTCCCCCACATTGTTGCTTTCTCAGTTGCCAGATGATGTTGTACTCAGAACTGGAAACCCGTGCTTTGCCTTGCAGTTGGACTAAAGAAAGCTGAGTATCTTCTGTTCAGAAAGTCAAGGAGGGTTTGACACAGGGAAAGATCTGGCACTGCCTTTTTCTGAAGCACGAGACTGAGCTCAGACTTTCCTTCATGTGAATGATGATCATGCTTACCTTTAGCTGTAGGCAAGCCCAACAATAAGGAAGAGTGAAGAAATCTCTCACCCAACCACCATCAGTTTTCTCAGTGCTGTGAGTGGTTGCCAGCTTTTCAACTCGACACCAGAAAAAAAAGACAAGTCATTTTCCACTGAACACCACAAATTAAATCCACCACGCAGGGGGGCACAGCCTGAAATCTAACAGTGTTCCAGAGCATCAACTCCTTAAGTCACACTTGTGTCATAGGGAGAGAAGGATGCCCATTTTCTTCTCTTCCTGCTAGGTGCCAAACCCAACAGGGGACTTTTAAAGGAACAAAAAGAAATGGAAAGGCCAGGAGAGCCATACACAGATTTTATCCTTTGCAAATGTATGGCTGGGATACAGTTTAAGTACATCACTCTCAAAAGCAAGAAACCATTGCTTTTAACGGAATCTCTGCTGCTTTAGAGGGGTGAAGGTAACTGCTACTGTAACTGCTATGCACTCTGTGATGACTTAATAACCTCTTTTAATAACATAAACCAGACATATTTAAACTTAGTATTACTCACAAATGAATTGTTCAGTTTACAGTTACAGTCACAACACAAGCCTGTAAGGGATACCATGTTCTGTCACCGCGTGAAAAGAGGACAGGGCACGGTGGAACAAAAGGTGACTTTTTGTATTTCTTCATGAAGGCTCTATTCCTTCTTTGCATGTAGAACTGGAAGCCCCAAACTCAGCCTTTATCAGTTAATTACAGAGTTTTAAATGCAATTCTCTGTTATTCTTCCTTTGTCCAATCAAGGTTACGTATAATGCCTAATCAACCTGGCAAATTACCTGCAGAGCTCATTAAAGATCGAACATCCAGAATTCATAGCAGTATTTATATGTTATAAATGGGGGGAAGAGTAATGTATTCAATGAAGTGAAGCTTTTTAGCAACACTGCTTTGATCTGTTTGTATCTAAGCTCACTCAGAGCAACTTTTCTTGAAAATTAAAAGTTAATTCTATATCAAAGATTGAAATGTTCTTAAAAGTATAAAAAAAGTATATGAAATTATAACTTGGGTTTTTAAAAAAAGTCCTAAATAGGCACAAGTAAAAAGATTAATGAAGAGGTCTCTGCTGGAATTTTATAGAACTTTACTTACCAAAATATGAAAGACAAAAAAGAAGATTACATCATTCATTCTTTTTTTTTTATGGCTTTCATTTAAAAATTATACTTGGAACAACGTATTTTTTTCAAGCTGTGCAATTGTTACATGAGGTTTGTTGGGGTTTGTTGTTGTTGTTGTTTTTTGTTGTTTTGGGGTTTTTTTTGTAAACTGTGTCCTTTTATTGTCATCTCTGATGAGATCAGAAATTCCTCAGCCAGCCTGGGAGCTGTTATGGCACTCAGCAGTAGGACAGTAGATTGCAGGCACTGGTCTCAATCTAAGGTCTACAGGCAATGTCATAGGAATACAAATAGTGTTTAATATCATAGGTATCATGCAACAGGTTTAAAATTCTTTTCTAAAATAATGTTGATTAGTCCCTCTAAGAAGCATTTTTGAGATGCAAACATTTCAGTAGTAAAGTCATGATGGTTATGGCTACAGAACATTCTGGGATACTCTGGGGACTCTTTTCTGGGCAGAAACCAAGTACTACAGCACAGCTCAAGTCCTTGCAACTAGACTTTTATCCACCACCTCCAGATTATTTGAAATGGCTGCTGATGCAAACTGGTCTTCAATATTGCCTGGCCAGAGAGAACCCTCCCTGGCCTGGGAGAACTTTGGGGTAGACAGACAAAAACCTCCAGGAATTGTGCTAACAATTTAACAGTACAAACCAGAGCCCCAGGCTACAATTAGTTGGCTAATACACACACAGCCTACACTGAACACCTATCTCATCATCTGGTGTTCTGTTGGCTTCTAAAAACAAAGCCCATGAAGAAACAGAAGCCTACTCTTGCCTCTCACATGATGGACAATTTATTGAGCTGAAGAGAGACACATCAAGGTGGTAAGTTGAAAACCTCAATGGAACTCAGCAAGCTGAAATTTCTTGTGGTGGTGTCAGTAATGCTTCCCACCCTACTGTGAGAGGTTGGTGGGATCTACCAGAGGAGTGGGAGGAGCTGTTTGCATACTGACATGACTCCTTACCTATCAAAAATGGAGAAGCAACAGCCCTTTCTGGTTACTATAACTAAATATTCAAGTTCCCTTTCTAGTTTGGCAACAGCCCCTGAATGCCAGTCAGCAGCACTCAGGCTGTTTCAACTACCTGAATACAAGCAGTGAATTGCAGGCAGCTATTATTTGTGTGGCTGTTATTAAATGTCATTCACAAGCACAGTGTTCTTTGTCCCTGATTTTGCGGGTCATGTCTTAAAATCATATTTCATATTACTATGATATAAATAATACAGGGAAACAAAACCACTTGTCCATTCAGTTTCGGCAAATAAAGTATAAAACATGAAACTTTAACAGCTACAAAGTGCTTGCTATATAGCAACATCAGGTTCTTAAAGAGGAGTGTATCTCTGTGCCCATAAACACCAGTATTTCTGTTCTTCTCCGTCAGCTTGAATGAAGATCATACATGCAAACAGTTGATCTTGGGAATCAGTCATTGCTCCATTACTGGAATCCATCTGAGGAGAGGGATTTCACCTTCCCTGACTGACTCAACATCTGCTCTAATTAGATATTTTGTGCGTGTTTTAATTTATATTCAGTTGCATATTCACTCCAAGATGAAGAAAGACTCGGCTTATACACATGCATTAAGAGCTGTCTTCATTTGAAGAGGTAGAGCATGAAAAGAAATGAGCTTTCATACTGAAGAAATGGTATTAATATTTAATAAATCAAGTAAGGAGTTGAAAGAAACCAAAACACACTGAAGACATCTCTTCTACTAACAACTATAAAGCTGACAACTGCTCTTGCAGCATCTTTACTCCAGTGCCACTCCCTTATTGTGTTGCATTGTAACCACGTGCCCATGTCCTGCTGAGGACCTCTCTTTCATCACAGGATTATCTATGTTTTAAAGTGGCAATAGAGAAAACCAGCAGGCAATTTAACAACTGGACTACTGTCATCATCCCAAGGAACATGAAAATGGCACTGTGAGCTGTAGAAGCCACTCTGCCACTCAAAAAGAGGTGGATGTGGGTCTCCCCTCTCAGGAAGCTTTACTATGGGAAGATGTACATGAGAGGTTGGTTAAGGATGGACACTGTCTCGCTAAGCTGGTGAGGAAGGCTTTGAACAAGAGTCGGGGGAAAAGGACAAAAGACCAATGGGTATGTGTAAGAACAGCTTAAACTGGACAAGGAACCTGAGGCTTGGAGACAGGGTCTCTCAGAAGAGGGCTGAAGGATGGAGAAGAAGGAAGTGTGTCAGTCCGCAGAAAACACAGGGAATAACCCAGGGTGGTTATAAGGTTTTAGGCAGAACAAAGAATTAATTGGTGCAACAGGATATGGCAGGGTAATAGGACCGATAAATCAGTATAAATGGATAAAAATCAACACAAATGACCAGTTCTGGAAGAACAGGCAAGGCAATAGAGAGGAAATGGTAGATAAACTGGGGGGGTTAGTATCCAGGCTGCTGTAGTGGGTGCCAGTTACAAACCAGTACACCAGGCAGGGCAGATTCCTCCAGAGCACAAAATGTGCTACCCCTGGGGAGATTTTAACTCTCAAAAGCCAGATGGAAATGGAACACAGCAGGACACAGTCTGCTGGGGTTGTGACATGCACCATGAACCCTTTCTACACCATGAATTCTTTCTGCATGGAACCCAGCTCAAAATCCAACCAGGTCTGAATCCAGGTGATTTGCAGAAAATTTAGCAGTAAAAGGATTGTGATGACCTGCTCATCTCGTGACTGGATAGCCAGTATTTTAACTGACTTTACTTTTTTTTCCACAGCAACGTCAGATAATTCTCTAGACTTTCATCCTGGCACCCAATCTTTCCCCTGAAAATCTCTCATTTTGTGAAATGAGTACGTGTGTGTGAATGTGGAAGGGAAACGAGAACAAAAAGTGGAGTTCTGCTTAACAGAACGTAAAACTGATAATTATTGCTAATATTAATTTGTGATGCGTATCACACTGAGCTGCCAAAGAAAATTCTTGCTGCCCTGCAACGTCGAAATGCTTTCCACCAAGATCTGAGTAATTTTGCTTGTCAAGAAAACAATCAGCGTGCTTTATTCCATAGACTGGTTCCACCACCATCTCTCGTTCTTCTTCAAGGGGCAGAATACACTCGCTGCTTAACTTTCCCATAAATACCTCCTTAACATTTCTTTTAAATACCACACATTGTCACTGCGTGCAATTAGCAATCTTTGGCTGAGTGAGGAACCTCGTGCACATTTCAGACAGACTGACAGGTGACAGATTTCCTTCCCACACTCGTGCATTGTTAGGAAGCACAACTCCCCCACCGAAGACTGACAGCTGCCCGCGTTTACGAAGCCAAAGACCTGCTCAGACTGATTTGTACCCATACACTAGGCAAGACTGGGAATATGTTCCTGTTGACTCTTACACCCATGCTGTAGGTGAACAAACTGGTCAGGTGATCAGGTTTTTCAAGCTGCCATAAGCAACTGCCTGATTTACCATCCAGAGCTCCTACATCAAGTCGTTGTTACTTCTGTAGGCTGTTTTGCACTGTTTTTCCCCTCCTGCAAAAGCTTAACAAAATACCATTTGCTACACATTGCCTGGCTTCTTACTCCTTTCCTACCATTTGTGCCACAGAATTAAAGGTTTATCTTCACATGCAGCAGAGTATGTAAATAGGCTTTGGCAGCTCAATGGCTACCAAATTCTATGATTCTATTTCAGCAGAGGTCAGTACATCTAAGAGACTTCTCGATAAGGTGTGTATTTTCCCTGGTAGATAAAGACTTTCCACGTTATTTAGCTAACTGAGCCCCAAGACTAGCTGGTGTGACGTGTAGCAAAGCAATTTCATTCAACATTGCCTCCACAAGAGAATGGGCTGCCAGATTAAGACCTTTGTCAAGGATTTTCAATTACTACCTTGGTTCTGATAATGTGACTTTTTCCACCATACAGGATGGCACCATTAGGGGGTTCAAAGCAGATAAGAGGAGCTTGCCTGTGGAAAAAAGGAGGATGAAGTCATTCATCCTCTGTTGACAGTCAAAGAAAAGTTTTTTAAAATGAAATGAAGGTGACATTTAAAACATTGGGTGTATCTTGTGCAGTATATAGCTCTTGTGCTTATTTTGCCTGGCTGTTAATTACACTGATTTAAATCTCATCCTGCAAGTAGCCCCCTGGAAGCGAGTGGAAATATCCAGCAAAGATGTTACTCATTGCCAGAAAAAGCACCAGCTTTGGAAGAACATTTACCTGTTACTCACTCGCAAAAACCCTTTCTTTTTGTTGTCAACAAGGACATATGGACAGACTACGCCTACCTTACATGAGATAGAAAAGAGTTGGAGAAAAACGGAGAAAGCCTAAGACAAAGAACGTATTTCTGCGGACTGCGAGCTGCTTACTAAAAGGGTAAGGGGAGAGTTGCTATCTGGATACAAATCAAACAGCTTTACTCCGAGAAACGAAGCTGTGAAGTGGCAGACAATCTGCCTGTCTGTGCTCATACACGTGGCAGGAACATTTTTGAGGGAAAAACACAAGAATTAACAGTGGGGTTTGCGATTTCTTGAGAAAACAGAAGAAGTGTTGAGGAAACAGGCCCACTCAGAGCACTTAATCTGTGCCCAGAATCTATTAAGCAACATCATTTCTTGTTTTGACAGAACTTGATTTCAATTAAATCACAAAATGAATGCAAAGCCCCATGTTCCATTATCACTGAACAAATCCACAGCAAATATTTTTAATTAAATTATGAGGAGATTAAAATACCTTAGAGAATATATAATTATGCCTCAGTTTTTGGCACGTGCGCATGAGGATTTAAGAAAACGCTGAAAGAGGAACCAAAAAGAAACCTTTTTGCTCTGTCATGAAAAAGGCAGATGATGAAAATATGAAGTCTATTGGACAACTCAGATTTTGAAACTTAAAATTCACAGAGATTCTGCAATAGAGCTGGAAATGTAAAATTAGGACAAAGAGCTTGCTTTCTAGCAACAGTTTCCATTTTTACCATGTAAATTATATCATTACATCGAGGTTTTCCTCACTAGGAGGAAAACTTTCAAAAACACCTAAGCACAAGTTTATGGAATCATAGAATTGTCAGGGTTGGAAGGGACCTTAAAGATCATCTAGTTCCAACCCCCCTGCCACTGGCAGGTACACCTTCCACTAGAGCAGGTTGCTCAGTTTCTGAATTTCCAGTTATTTATGCAAATCTCTACTGATAATACACAGTCCTCATATATAACACCCTTAACAGATGGGTCTAACCCAGTTGAGCACAATGGAAGTTGACCTGATTGCTTAAGAGCAGCTATATGAACTGGGATGAATTTCAACATGCCCAGACATCCAGAAACTGGAAACTTTACATTTTCAGTGGGTCAAGAAAGAAGACCAAGGAGAGACCTTAGAGAGCATCTATCTTTAGCTGGGTTTTAATTAAGAGCTTTCCCTTTGAAAAATGCTTATTGCTGTTGTGTCTAAGCTTGCTGCTGAAACTCTCTGGAAGATAGCTTCCAATCACCACAGGCAGATTTTTCAATTTAGTGGACCTCTTTTAAATTGAGAGTTGAATGCTATTCCCAGAAAGAATAATTAATTTAGGATAAAGGGGGCACATTTGGTGGTCACAGTTTGCAAAGCATTTCTTAACATTATCTTTAGCCCTTGGGCCTGGGGAGCTGTTGTGGTTCAACCTCTGCCAACAGCTAAGCACCATCTGGACGCTCACCCACCACTTCCCCCCCACACCCTTCCCAACCCCCTCCTGTGGGATGGGGAGGAGAATCGGGAAAAAGAAAAAAGTTGAGACCCTGGGGGTTGAGATAAGGACAGTCAAATGAAACAACAGGAAGACAGAAGAAAACAACAGTACTAATGATAGTACTAATGAAATGAGAGACAAAGCAAGTAGTAGAAGCCGGGAAGGCTCTACCTGTACCCAAGACACCAACTTTCTCTGTTCCAGCTGCACCAAAGCAAGTTGAAAACAGTTGCGCCAGCCCTCCCCTATATAGGGACAGGACTCAGTATGGTACTGGATACCTCCCTGGCTGGCTTGGTTTTTTATCTAAGCTGTAGCCCCTCCCAACTGCTTGAACCAGCAGCTGCTCATAATAATTAACCCAAACCCAGAACAGGAGCCCAGGTCTGATTCCCTGCACTGGGGATGTGCATGCTCAGAATCACAAAGGAGGCACAATTTCCTTTCCCTGGTTCCTGGGGTCCCTTCTAGAAGACCCTGTGGATCAGCACCACCCCAGCACCATGTGTAAGGTGCTGGCTGCAAAAGCCAAGGTCAATGAGGAAGCCAAAAGTGTAATCCATTAAACTACACTGAGCTTTTCACAGTTCTTGTCAGGAACTGAAGGTGTGTGTTGGGCAATAATATTTGTCTTGTCTACATGGGCAAGCAGAAGCCCAAGAAACTGCCCATTTTTGCCAGTCCTTGTGGGCTCCATCACTGCCTGGGCCAAGAGGATGAGGAGCAAATCTAGTGTAGCATGTGTATGGAGAGGGGGAGAAAGAGCACAGCTCAGGGGTACCACAAATAATTGTGCTGCAGTTCATTCACGTGTACGATCACAGAAAAAACATGAGAGAAACATATCCCAGATTTTAAGATTACAGCTGTTCCCTTAAAGAGAAATAACCTCAACAGGATAATATCACTGGCAAACTGCTAAACTAAATAGCTATTCACAACCAGCAGGAATCCTTAAGGGTCTCTATATGCAGCCCACTGACACAACTGCTTTGATCTCACTAATACCATATTTCCGATGTTCACCTCATTGATATTCCTGCTGAAGGTAGAGAAAAACCATAATACTCCTCAAAGGTTCTCATATCATTGCCAAGGCACAGACACAGCATCAACTCTGTTCTTGCTAAGCTGAAGCTTAACATAAAATTATCATCTGCAATGATACGTGGTGATTAATTGTCTTAGTACATCCCCAGCCAAAACCCCTCTGGCCAAATTTATTATGAAATGAGTACCAATAGCTATTAGTACTGCTTTGAAATTATAATCAGTGACTGATGACTCAAAAGATAACAAACTCTCCCCGTAGAAGAACTTCAGAATATATTTTTGTACAAGGGAAAATTATCATCTTCAACTGACATTGAAACATGGGAACTACTAAGAAAAAGTGCCACATCCATTCTCTTCACTCGGGGAACTTAATTCTGCGCCCTTTTTCCATTTAAAACAGGACTGAAATAAATGACCTCACCCTTTGAATTTGTCCATGAAGAGCAACATCAGTCATTGTTCTTTCTGGAAAAAATCAGCACGTGCACATGGCCAAGCAACAGAGGTGGGTATAGACTTATTAATGTGAATTTTATTGAAATAAAATATATCTCCCGGGACTGCAAATTGAAGGGATGTCAGGAGAGGTGCACTGGAAAACAACAAACCAAAACTATTTTGAAGATTCTGATATTAGAAGCACAAAAATAACAAAAGTGGTTTGGTGTTTAGTTTTGGGGTTTGGGTTTTTTTTTTCTATTGCAGGTAAAGAAATCAAACGCCGAAGAATTACTTCCATCTCGAATTAACCAAAAGAGAAAATCTTGAAAAAAAACCTACCCAAAACTCACGTGAGATCTGACAAAATCATCCATTTTAAGCTATTTTAAAATAGTTTATTTTCAGTGTGTCCTTTAAAGGTTTATCTTGCCACTAACTGAATTGTAGAGTCAAAGAGATGGTTTGAACAGAACACAAAGCTTCTCGTTTTGAAAATATCTGAGGAGGATAATCTGGTTATTTTGAAAAGTTTCACACGTCTGAAACACGCAAAACCTGAAATTTCATTACGAAGCGCTGTGACATGAATGAAATGTTGTTTTACAGGTGAAACACTATTTCAGAAAATTCCTGAGGGCAGATGGAACCGTAGTGATGTGGTGCAGGGAGAGGAAGTCAGGGACAAGAAAATTGACTTTTCCAGAAAGTTTTCTTTCTAGTATTTATTCAATTCCCTTGGGGCTCTTCAGCTGTCAATTTATCGTGGTTTTGATCCATGTCCATGATAGAATTGATTCTATATTGCCCTGTAATCAGATAAGAAGCGGACCCTTTATTTCATTTACTTCTGAGTCCCAGGTCTGCCTTCATAGATAAGGCAACAACTGGTGCTCAGGCTTCCCCAGTGCTGAAGTTCAAGGTATGTGCGAGTGGTTTTGAGATCCTGATGACAAATGGTTAGATAGAATTTAAGTACCTTCAGATCTTACTCCCTCTGAGATGGAGGTGACCCCATCTTCCTGCAGGGAGACTGAAGGGGAGGATGAGGAAATCAGACCAGCACTGTTGCACTCCAGGTGATGGCACTGGGTGACCCAAGTGGCTGGCAGGACAAGAGGCAGCAAGCTTGAGAACCCCGAATCACCTCTACTCTCCCTGCTAAAGCAAGTCTCATCCCATGGCAGGTGCATGCAGAGCTTTCAGCACAAGCTCCTCTTCCTCTGCACACCCTGTGGAGTCTCCACTTAGCGTGGGGAGGTGGGAGAGTCCCATCTGCACCCCACTTCCCTACCCTGTGCCACGCTCTCTGCCATCCCCAGCAAGGAAGATTTGGCGTGATGGAGAGGTAAGAGCAGCTTGTGGGAGAGCTCTGCCCACACACTGAGTACCAGATCCAACACGAAATACGAATTAAGGAGGTTGCCAAAGTTGCCTCTCCTGCTTCCAGCTGGCCAAGGCCACCCTTTGGACGGACCCCAAACACAAGGGCAGGCCCGCTCAGGGATCTCTCTTCTCACACCTCTTGTAACCCAGTTCAGAAGTCACAAGCTCATGGTCATGCCTGCGTGTGGGAATAGCCCACACGAGCAAACAAACTGCAAATTTTCCAGTTTTGATACCTAAGAAGTATCAACCACTTCCAAATGCATCTGGAGAACTGGGCCAATGGGATTAATACTGGTCTAACAAGACAATTGTAGCACAAGTACCTTCAGCTTTTCACTGCCTGTTTATTTAATATTTTCCCTATTTATTTTGACATCTGCAGAACTTCTATCCATCTGAAGAGCATTGAGATCACAGCCATTTGACTGACTGTTTATCTTCTACAGTCAAGCACAGCTTTTATTTTCACCCTGCCCAAGATGAAGCATGATAACATACGTTAAAGACGTATTTGTGACATTAGCAGGCAGATTTGATAACTATTTACAATTCCAGCTGGGCAATTAAACAGTGTTAATTTTTTGAAACCCCACTTCACTCAATAATATAATAGGCACTTTCCTGATTAATAAGAAATTAGACTATCCATAAACTCTCTGCTGGATGCTAAAAGCTTTGTTGTGACAAAAGTCTTTCACTGTGTGACAATTAAGATGTGCATCTAACTTCCTAGTTTCCAAATCTTACACACACTATGTTCCTTTGCCCTTTCACTGTGTGACAATTAAGACGTGCATCTAACTTCCTAGTTTCCAAATCTTACACACACTATGTTCCTTTGCCATCATTCCATCCACAGAAAGTGCAAAGTCATGGTTTAAACTCTGCCCGCAACTGAACACCACACGGCCACTCGCCCACCACTTCCTCCCCAGACTCCCCATTCCCCTTCCTGTGGGATGGGAAGAAGAATCAAGAGGAAGAGAAAAAGGTAAGACCCCAGGGGTTGAGGTAAGGACAATTTAATAAAACAACACAAAGAGAGAAGAAAACAACAGCACTCATGAAATGACAGAGAGAGGGATAGAAGCCAGGAAGGCTCTACCTGTGCCCAAGACACCAACTTTCTCTTCTCCAGCCACAATGAAGATAGACCCTGAAGCAAGTTGAAAACAGGTGCCCCCATCCCGGGCCAGCCCTCACCTTACATATGGGGTATGACATCACTACAGTAACAACTCTCCCATTGGCTGGTTCAGTTTTTTATCTTGGCTGTGGCCCCTCCCAACTGCTTGGGGTAGAAGCTGCTGGTGATAATTCACTCAAACCCAACCCAGGACAGACATCTACTCCAAGTCCGACTCAAAAAAAAGGCGACTTGAAAAGTGGTGTTACTTCAACTCTGTTTCTGAAATATGAAAGATTTAAATAATAAACAAACAACAAATGGGAGAATTTATTTTGTTGAGCCAAAGCCACCTCTAAGTACAAGACTAAGATATGAGAAGGATGCTCTACATCAATGTCTAGGCTGAAGCAGCGACAGCTGCAGCTTCTCTGACATATTAACTGGTCTTGGTTTTAACTGGTTTGGATCTCCATAACTTCCACATTCTTATTCCTTACAAGACTTAGACCTATAGGCAGTCAGTGCGAAACGTCTAGAGAAATAAGTCATTAGGAAGTGATGATACCCCCTTGAGATCCCATCAAGCAGGCCAGTGTTTTTTATTTCTATGCCAGTTTTCAACTCCTGTGGATGTTCCTGTCCCTGTTGGTTGTTCCCACTGCGGTATAAGAGACACTTAGGCAAGATACAGAATCATATGAACATGATTTAGGTAAACCCCAGAAGAAGGAAAATGTGAGATAAAATTTGCTAATGCCTTACTAAAATAGTAGGCATCATTTGACAGACAAGAATTGCATTTCAATACACTAAATTCTATAGGTTTTTCACTAGTTTCTTGTGGGGAAAAAAAAACGCCAACCCACAATTGACCAATGTTTTCTCAATTATCTGCCTTACAAGCAACCAAGTTCTTCATACATCACTGCTGCTGCCAAATTAAAAAGGGAAGCGTTATGTATATGTGAATATCATATATCACATATCACATATCAAATTACAGCATAGACTGAGGCAAGTACACTCGCAGTCCTTTCAATATAACGTTGTGAGTAAACAGTGAGGCATGCTTTAGTACAGGACTGCAACCTTGGTTCTTACCCAGATTCCTCCTTTTTCAAAGGGGGAAAAAGTCCACTGCGTGCAGCTCAACACAAGGTCTAGCACAGAGCATGGATCTGAAGTTGCCTGTGAAAACTTAGCTGGATAGAGATGGAAGGTTAGTCTTTAAAAATGTTTGGCTGCTTGTCTTCTGGCTGCAAAGGAAAAAAAAAAAAATTTTTTTTTTTTCCATAACAGAAGGGTCAAAGAATTTGCTTTCTCCCCAGCTAGGAACAAAAACAATAATGGAAGCTCTTCAAACTAATGTTCAAAAGAGGAAAAGAGAGCCAGCAGATTATTAACTTCTCAGCAGGGAAGACGTTATTACAGTCAAAAGCCTTCAAACGCGATTCATTAAGACTTTCAGACCTCTTTGTCCTCAGAAGAAGAGTGCATATATTTCTTCGCTGGTGTGTCTTTTGGGAAGTCAAGGCTAACAGTGCAAAGCCTGTTGTCCAATTATTTGTCTCAAACATGTCACTTTTGTAAATGTCAGTGCTAGATGGGTATTAAAGTCATCCATCTGTGCATGGTCTCTGAGCTTTGCTAAACAATAAAAGAAAATTATATCACTGCACTCTGGAAAAAAAAAAAAAAGGGAGGGGTGGGGAGTTTTTAAATCTTTGATATTTCCTCACTACCCAGCACATTAAGCAAATATCTACTGCAGATTTTACATATTAACTTGACTTCTAATACTAAGTTAATTTGCAAGCAAATTTGAAAATGAGGATAAAAATCCATCTCCTTTTTATCACAAAAGAAACTCGCTTGAAAATTATACTCTAGTTTCTGTTGGGGAGCGTTACTTTGGGGTTTGGGATGTGGTTTATTTTCAGATAAAAACACATTTTCAAGATTAAACCGAGTGTGAGAACTTCATAACATTATCTACAGTTGTTTCTCAGACACTCATAAGCCTATCATCACTTACTAATGATGATAATAAGACACCTTTATTGACTCTATGTTATAATAGTTATAATGTTTACTAGTAAGAGCATTCATGGAATTTATTTTCTGAGTCAACAAATACCTGCCCCATATTTGCAGCACACTCAGGCTCACAATGATAAAGGTCCTCACTAGAACTTTGTTACACTGATCCAAAAGACAAAGGTGTAAAATGTGCCACAAGCACAATCCAGAGGAAAATTTCAAATGTGAATTCACCTAACACAAAGGAATGAAGGCAGCATCATTAATGCATTCAAGGAAATCACAGTGTGACTAAAACCACACAGAAATACTGATTCCATTCACACAAATCAATATAGACATTTGCTGTATTTGCAGTGTGCTTAAAGACAGCAGATTGATTACCTCAAACATGAGCATGACAAAAACGTATTCTCTAGAGATGATTCATTCTTTAAACCACTGATGGCATAATTACTTGCCTGACACTGTATAAACTGACTGAAAAGACATTTAAAATGTGTGCATGTTTTAGCTACTCCCCCCCAAAAGATAACTTAAGTAGCAACGAAGTGAGTTTTGAGTAAGAGTATGGTACAAATAAATCATTCTTCCTGCTGCCCAGTATAGTACACAATGATAGCACATTCTCTACTGCTCAGATGTGTCCCATGGTTTTGCTTCCCACAAATAGATAATTCCTCCTAGAAATCACACACAGTATTTAATTTATATTAATTAAAAAATTATTAAAAATTAAATGTATAAGCTGAAATCATAGACAAATGTCTTTATCAGTTCAAAACACATAATTCTACATCACTAATAACCAGATTCTATTTTAAAAGTCTTAATTTAACTTTAATAATGTTGCAGAAAAAGAACTTTGCCAGTCACACAAACTTTTTTACGAATGGTACCACATGGAGTATTATATTAAAGCTAAGCATGTGGCAACTGATACTTGAGTGACCAACATGATGCCCTTTATGACTGCACAGAAATCCAGAAGCAAAATGGACAATTACTCGACATCCATTTTTCATTTCCCTTGAAAAGAAAAATATTCTAATGCTCTAAATTTTTAGGAATCTGCAGTGAAAACGAAGTGAGTCTTTAAAATGCATTTTCCTAAAACTGCTTATCAAACAGCAAGCATCTGGGAGACCACAAAAGCAGAAGATACTGTCTACGAGGAAAAAACCAAACACACCACACACACAGAATCAAACCCAAAAGCAATAACCAAACTACACAACAACATTAAAATTCACCTTGGCAATCACCTGCTGCAGCCCCACCATGCCACACACTGCGTGCTCCTGGCTGACCAGGCTGCAGGGGTTGCTACCAGAATCAGTATTTATGGGAAGAAATAAAGTAGGAGGTTTTCAACTCCATGCTGATTAATCCCATCCCTTCTCTATTACTTATCTCTGTCTCTTCTTCAGCGCAGAGAGGCAAGAGACTCTTGCACTGAAGCAAGACCGCTTTCCACGCAGTTCCAAGAGAACTGTAAAAACAAACTCTACTAAATAATCCACCAGAAATGTCTCATAATTAGTCTTAAACTATAGGAAGCACCCTGTGGAGGGGGATTCCTTCAGACATGGGAGCCACAGGCAGGTCCCACCGGTACCTGTCTCAGAGGTCCATGTGTTACAGGAGAAGATTCTGGCCGTGTGGCTGCATCTCTCTCCCCGGCCAGCAGCCCAGGTCTGTATCACACTTGATGTCAATAAGCAGATGCAAAAAAGCATCAGAAACCAGAGGATTTCATCACAGGGCAGGCAATAATACAGCCTCAGCATTGTTAAATGTTTGATCTCGTTATAGTTTAGAAGCTTTACCATCTCATCATACTCTAACCAGAATTACGGTTAATTCCCGTTAACGCGTTCACGCACAGAACACATTAAACCAATTTCTAATGTAGTCTTGCCTGTGCTAACAGGACATTGCCCAGGGCTATGGCAAACTAAGACACATTCTCTAAGAAGACTTTTCTAATCACCTCCAGGCTGGGTGGGAGAAGCAAACTGGGCCTCTTGGAAGAAAAAGCACTAAGGACAAAACTCACACAGCAGCATGCATCCAGCTGAGCGCCAGAAGGAAAGAAAGGTACTTTGAGTTAGAAATAAAGCAGAGAAGAAATGTAGTTTGAATATAACAGGAAAATGGTATCTAAGTCAATAGCTACAGCAATTTTCATCAATCTCGTAAACTTCTTACAATGACAAAAGAGTAGTAAAAATTCCCATTGCTCTTCTGTTTCATGTGCTGAGGTGCTGCCACCTAAGTCAAAAGGTCCTAGGCGTCCAACTGGGTGGGTGTGCTGCCCTTGACTCTTGATGACCTTTACCCTTGCCTCCTGCAAGAGGCAGCTCCTGACATCATCCAGGCTCAACATGGCTGGGTTGAATCTGGAGGGAAGAAGATGAGAGCTGTGGTATGGGTGGCAGAGCTGCATTCCTTCAAGTCCCTCCTCAATTATTTTCACACTTGTCTGTGTCAGTAGTTTATACATGCTTCAAAGAAACCTTTACGAGCAGAGGTGAGAGAGAGATGTCAGCATAGCCTTTCCCTCCCATCGCAATGCCACCCTGCTGCAGAAGACTGAAGCAGCCACACTGCAACACCTTTAGATCAGGATGCAGCAAATTAAGTTTGTAAAGTTCAGGGAGATGGGTTCTGTGGCACTCTTACACTGTGAAATTATAAATGAAAGTGGAATGGATTAGGAAGTAAAGACACTATGCAAACGTACAGGAATGTTACTTACATCCATATAATCCAAAAAAATTAAAGAGTAGCCAAACATCTGTAAAACAGCAGCTACCACTGGACACAGAGACCGTGTCTTCCGTTGTTCACAGAAGCTTATGGGAAGAGATAAAAATCTACCCATCAACAATTATCAGAACAATAATTTCTAACAGTTCTCAAGACAAAGTGAAGGGGGTGTGGGCCTTTCTTAACAGAGACACGTAGAGGTCAGTCACAACAAAAATGCAATCCTGTGGGTCCAATTCATATTTGCACTCAAGCTAAGTGTAAAAGAGCAAGTAAATTTATGTGTACAAGGTGTAGAATGCAGATGAAATGAAAAACAAGGGATTTAAAGAGAGGCACAGAAAGGACACCAGAAAAAGATGAAGAATCACTGGGGCATTACAGTTTGTTCTCCTATTGTTATCATAATCATGTCATAAAGGACAGCCTGAAAAGAAAAAAAAAAGCAGAGCAAACCCAATCTTAATGGGATAGTAAATGTAAGGGAATTTTTAGGGTTTATCAAAAAGAGCTTCAGGGTGAAAAAGAGCAAACTGCCAACCCCCTGTCAGCTTTGAAACACCCCCTTCCACTTCTAATATCAATATCCATTTTTAAAATCACTGCTTCCCAAATCCAGGGATTGAAACTGTTGTGATATCTCTGTACTTTTTCAGTCTGTCAACTCTCTCTGCCTTAATCCCTCTTTATGGGCTGACGAAGGATTGAAATAGGTACAAAAGCCATTTCCTGGTGGTTTTACACGGAGCCAAAACCGATGGGGTCAGTGAGGGATGCTACATGGTGACACCTGGGGCCTTGAGGTTGGGGCTGATGCTTCCTCCCCCTGAGTAGGTGAGAGATAAAGTGGCTACAGAAGATTTTTAACCCAAAGTTCATCAAGTAGAGATCATACGTGTGGGCCCATCAGCTCCTCTACTGCCACCAAGAAGGTATCCAAAATCGTGACTTGGGCTCTTGTGAGTCAGGACGTCACAAAAACATCACAAGCAGCATATTCACGTAACTAATGAGCTTTGCTTCCTCTGGCTGGCTGCTCTTTGTCCCCTCAACACCACCACGAAAATCCACCCTCTACCCCCATATGCTCCACTACTTCACTTCCACAGAAGTGCCCGTGCTGGCTGTCCAGGGGTGACTGCCAGCTGGCTTAGAGTAATCGGAGCTTTAACAGCTGCCTTTGGGTTTCCATCTTCTTTTTTCTTGTTTGAATCTCACTCTGTAAAGCATTCACCAGCCTGCATGGAAACAGTGAAGGACTACACGGTGTACACATGGTTTGCAAGCTTACATAAAACAAATGAACAATCTCTTCTGCTCCCTTTACTTAGGAAACCAAGCTAAGGCTGGTAGAAGGGAAATTCTTTCTACCTTCCTCTCACTGAGGATATTCCAATATTTACTTTGCAGGCTCTTCTCTTTGTCACTAAGACAGCTAGAACAACACACTCCTTTCAACAACAGACTCACCTTTCCCTAAAGCCAGAGCTTATCACACAACACCGAGATGACGGCACGCACGTTGGATAAGAATATGCAATGTTGAAGTGACACAAATCAGCAGACGAAGATGAATATGTAATTTATGTGGGTCTTTAGTATCACACCTCTGCTGTTTCTCCTCCGCTGTCCCTTGAAAGTGCCCTCATTAAAGACATGTTAATTTTTCACTGTGGATGCCACACGTGGCTGTGGCCATCACCAAGCTCACCTTCAGTTTCCTTCCTGACCCATCAAACAAGTGACTTTCGGAGTTCATTCCAGCACTGCAGCCCTGATCCTGATGAACCTGCCCAGCATTCATGTGGAAGGCACACACGTTTGCTTTCATTATAATTTAGTCTTGTCAGGAGTCACAGTTTTCTCATGCTGAAAGTAAACCTTGTAACCTCTTTCAGGATTAATAAAGCTTTGAAGGGGTGACATTGGGGAATGTTTTTAATGATGAGCAATTTGATAAAGAGCAGAATGAATGAAACTCAACTTTTGGGTTTCTCTGTGCTCTCGTCTGTGAATTCTGCTGTCTGAGCCTCTTTAGCCTTTCCCTCTTATGCCTGTCCTCATAAGTCCTGTAGGAACTTTCCAGCTGAGAGATTTCCACCATTCTGTCAAAGGGACTCGAAACTCAGCAGGTCCAAAACCTGTTCCAGGGAATCTGACACAAGGATGTGCACACACAGTGGGACTGCACATGTTTTATTTCCTTCAGAAATCTAGGTATAAAAAAAAAAACCAAAACAGGATATGAAAGTAAAATGTACCTGTGGAGAATTGTAAGGAAAAACTCAACACCTAGGTCAAAAACTCAGCTCCTTGGTCATGGAGAAAGAAAGCATCACATGAAAAATAAAGCATGAGGAACCACATTTCTGCCCAGAAGTAACTTGCAGCGTGCCTTGACAGACTGGTAAAAGAGAGAGAGCTTCATCCATTGAAAGCTGATGTGCCTTAAGATACACTTTGCCTTAGAGCCTGGTAAGCAAATTGGAGAGAAGAGAAAGGAGAATTCACAACACCCTTTAGGCTTTCCTTTACCTGGAATCACTTTGTTGCATCCTGTTTATTTCTGCTAAGTTCTGTAATAATGAAAGATCTTGAAGGCTACTAAGAAATGCAGGCATCAAATATTTCATTTATTTCTTAATGTATTTCATGTGTGCTGTTGCTTTATGTTTCACAGTAAAAAAAGATGACAGCAAAAAGTACCTCTTACCATGACAAGCATTTAAAAAAATGCAGAAAAAAAAAGCAACACAGTCTCAGCAATGACAGACACACAACTGTGCCATGTCCCACTATGGTGCAAAGCGTGAAGGATTGACTGAAATCACAAAAGTTCTTGTTGATTTGCTCAATTTAGTAGTAGCTGGTAAAGAAAATACAGAAATTAGTTTTGAGTGGGCTAATAAGTGCATATATATATATAAATGTACATCTAGCTTGTCACATCAAAGTGTAACATTACATCTATATTTTAGTCTCCATAGTAAATTAGATTTTCACTTTCTGAAGCAAAATCGTATCTGTTCACAGAAAAAAAAGAGTTTGTGAGTGACAGACAAAAAAAAAAAGATGAAATAGTTTTACAGACTGTGAATGGAGGCAATAATTCATCTTTCTTGCCATCGCTTTTACACATTAGTTGCTGCCACGAGGTTTTCATCCCTGCAAATTACATCTTCCCAAATCCCTACACTGAATCACAGATATTTCTGATTAGCTGCTTTTATTTATCCGCCCCATAATCATTTGATTCTCTCCATGCAAGTAAAAAACAGAGCTGTGATCCATCTGTTAAGTTATAGACCATAAGCTCCCATCTGTCATCCATGGACCAGCGGTAGTCCCTGGAGCACTCTCTGCCTGTCTGCAGAGAGTTGGCTGCTCTCCTGGTGCTGCTTTCTCCTCATCTCCAGCTGTTAAATCACATTAAAAGATGGGTTAAAAAAAAAAAAACCCAAAAAAACACAAGCCAACCAAAAAAACACAGGAGAGAAAAATTGCAAATAACATTAATTTTCCAAGTAAACAATTGCTTTAGCTACAAGAGGGATGTTATACAACTGTGAAGGCACAGAGAGGAACCTCAGAGCCACGTGCCTTGCTTGGCGGTGCCCTGGCGAAAGCCGGGTCCCTGCAGCAAGGGCTCTGAGCAGGGTGCTCCTCCAGAAACCCTCCTTCAAGTGTCAGCACTGTTAACTAGCTCACTGCTGATTGCTTTGACAGAAATAGCCACCACTTTCGGGAAGAACAAGCTGGTTTCACTGGATTAGGCTGGATCGGTTGCCCACCCCCTGCTCTGCCAGCTGCTCATCCGGTCCTGCACCCGAAGCACCAGCTCAGACCATGGCTGAGCAGTCTTGTGACAGGTCTCCCATCTCCACAGTTTACAGCCTGGGGTGGGAAGCACAATCTTTGTTTCCTTCAGTCTGCTAAAATACCGTAATTCAGCAACTGGATGAGGAGCTCGTGGGGCATTTCAGTCACCCCAGTGCACTCTGACCCCATGCACAAAGTGGCACTGCCCAGTCCCTACCCCTTGTCACATCCGACAGCCTACGGTGGGGCAGCAGCAGCTTCTGTCCCCTCCACCCTCCCACCTGCCCAGGGCTACACAGTGTAGGTGTTATCCAACCATCTCACTCACGGCTCAGCACGCAAGTGGAAGTGTCGTCTACTCTGGTTTGTTCTAAAATAGCTCAGCTCTTTGCATCCCCGACCCCTGCCAGATGATCTGCTGGGATGAACTCTCCAGCAAGCGCGTCAAAACCCAAGATCCTGAAACCTATAACACAACCCCAAACCGTCTCTCAGGCACCCGAGTCCATCGAGCTTCCCCTCCACACGTTGCACACCATATTGTCATGACAGCTCTGACTGAAAACTGAGACTCAAGGAGAGGATAACCAATCAATATTTCATTTTATGAGTACCTGAAGAGAGGGAGGGTAGCTGCAGCAGTGGCTCGGTTAGCAAGTTTTACTCACATTTAGCTCAGTAACATCTCCCATTTTAATGTGTGCCAAATACCTCCAAGTTTTCCTATACCTTGTGCCAAAGAAACCCAGGGAAGAGCTGCATAGCAAAGGTAAGGTTTAGGGGGTGTGGAATTGGTACATGATGTTCCAAACTCTGCTGCCAGTCCTGACAGCACCGATATGTCCAAAACCAGGATGACATGGGAATACTCCGACACAAAGCAAAATAGCATCCCTTCCTTAACTATCCCCAAAAGTGCTCTTTCACACTCCAACTCCTCATCCTTGGAGCGCACACACAAGTACTTACTGCCTAGTAAACCCAGACCTACTGACTGTGTCTGAACAACTCCACAAGTGAGGATGAACAGGTTTGTAGGCGTTGGGGTCAGCGGTGCTAGGCTCAGGGTACTCCAGTCTCTTCAAATTCAGCACGTGCATAAGCATCTCACAGTGATTAATTCTGGGCTTCCAGGAGCCCAGAATGCTCCACGATTAATTCTGGGCTTCCAGGAGCCCAGAATGCTCCACGCACTAAATATGTTAAGCAATTGACAGTTGGGTCCCTCGGTGTCTCTCAGTTATTCATTTGGAACAAAAGACTCTGCTTTTCCTGGCCTTTACGCTTTCCTAGCCTGGAATTAGCATTTTGCCACCCCCTAAAGGTCCAGATCTGAGCTCATCCAAACTTAGTGAAGGATGGATCTGGCTCCAAGCCCTGTAGTTGAAGGCCATCTTTAATCTAGTGCTAGCAAAGGGTTGGGGTTTTTTATGCTAATTCCCCAACTAATGGAACAAAACGAAACAAATGGAAAAACTATCTGGGTCCTAGGGATATTATCTGCCCTTTCTTTTGGAAATACAGAGATGATGAACCAATCGGGCTGTGAATGATAAACTGCTTTAAATAGATAAGCAGCAAATAGGCAAAGAGACAATAAGGTTATTAAGGGATAATACTGGGAAACTGAGTGACAGATGATTATCTAACTTCATTTAATTTCAAATTTAGCATTTCTTTTATGTTCCCTCCTATAATTTCTCTTCCCTTTTGTTCACCATTCACTTTATGTAAGAAAAAAAAAAAAAAAGCAGGGGGGAATAGATTCAAAATACAGGATTTGTCATCTCAACCAAAAATTAAACAGCTCAACGAGAACTTTGTACTTTGCTGCAAGTCTCCAGGGTCCCATACCGGGATTCTCCTGCAGATTGTCACCTCCATTCTCTGCTCTTGCTCTGAACCCAGCACTGACAGAGAGCAGTGACTTAGTGCCACTGGAGAGTCCTGCCCTGGCTGCCTTCTCCTGAGACCTGGGCTGGCTCTGGTTCCTGCTGCCCTGGAGCATGGGCAGAGATGACACGTGGCTTTCTATCCCAATCATGCAGGCATCACTTAAGAAGCTTTTGTTGAAAAACAGAGATAAAAAAAATCTCACTTTGAAATTTTTATTTTTTTTAATTAATAAGGCAAACCTTACTTGTGAAGCAAATCAGTTCATTTTGGTGTTCATTTCCCCTAGAACAAACAGGAAATTTGATTAACTGAGATAGTCCTGGCTTCACAGGCCTGAGGAGTGATGTCCTCTTTTATTCATTTACATGGGAAGGGCTAAGTGCTCTTCTGAATGGTCTGGCCAGGGAGACAGAGGAAGAATAATGGTTGTACACCAAAATCAGGCACGCAGTTGTCTCTCCTCCTCATTTGGAGCCCCCAAAACCCATCGGGTAGTTCCCATCCAAAAACCCAGATGATTCACCCTTTGCTCCAAATAGTACCACCTTAAGCAAAACTAAATCCTCACCTCCTCTGTCATCACCATATTCTATAAGACTGGGCTACTCAGGGATGAGTAGCTCACAAGCTCTTTGAATAAAGTATTAGCAATTTTCCTATACATGGTTTCATTCACTTGGCAGTTTCACAGCTGCCAATGCTACTGCGGATAGCATCCTTTTTTAAAATGCCAGAAAATAATGTAATTTTACCTCCAGAAAGTAGCAAAGTTATGTGGTTCTGCTGGTTTGTACATAAAAGTATCATTCTTGAACCAAAAAGGGTCGTTAAATTGTTTTAAATATTTTTTTTTAATCCCCGCTAGAAGGAAAGCAGAAAAACAAATGTTGCTTTTATACTAAATTAAGGCCAATAGCTCCTACAACCGTATCTCTGATTTTACGTGCATAGGGCGTACAAAAGGATATAACAAGCAAAACTATAGTGATGATGTTTTTCATCAAAAGAATAATTCAGTATGGAATGGTATCAGCATTCTAACATTTCTTCACTGGTTTTAGGCAAAACATCAAAGCAACATTGTGAACTGATTTTTCATTATATTCAGTTGAGGTTCTCAAACATTTTATGACTTCTCAGATCAGACATTAGCTGGTAGATGTTGGGTAGAAATTGGCAAATAAGTCATTCCCCAGGGCCATGGAAAACAACCTTTCCTTTGTGGAAAATCCAGATTATTAATATCCCTTACAAGGATTCAACCAATCAAGTCCTAAAGAACTTCAGCGGAGATTTATTGAAATTAGCATTAAAAACTCAGTATCTTCTTAAGTAGGAGGGTGGGGAGCTGCTTGTTTTTATGCGTTCAGCAGAGACATATTGCTAAATGTCATTGGATTTGTGGACTGTGTCACTGTTCTCAAATTCAGCTAGATTCTACATGGCTGTAGACATACAATCGCTGTCGTAATGCTGAAGAACACGGATAAAGGCAGGAGAGAGTCACTGGGGAACACTGCTGTGAATCAAGGGAAAACACACGTAGCTTGCCACGTGTTTAACCCCATGAATTTAATGTGCTGAATGAAACCCAACAAAATCCCAGCTCTGCAGATAAGATGACAAAGCAGACCCTTTCTAGTCATAAATTGCTTCATCCCAACATCTCATGGGATTAGCACTTAAAATCCCCATGAATTTATTTCACTGGAACAGCTTCACAGAGTTGATGGAAAATAGAAGGCAGGTTTAATGCAATCTCATTTGCCTTCTGCAAAGTGTAACAGTTGTGCTCTTGGGGGAACCTTTTGTCATTGACACCAAATTCTTTGGAAATCAGAGCAAGAGAAAGAGTTCCCTTGTCATCACAGTGGAACTGTAGAATAGAATTTAATCTGAATTTGAGCTTCTGTCTTCGTATAGTGACAAAAATAAATGACTACCATCATGTCTTTCAGGACCCATCAAGTGGGATGGGACACTGAAGTACAGCAGAACAGATGCTTTGGCAGCAACAAGATAAAAAAAAATCTGTTGTGAAAAATACAGCAAACCTAAAAAAAAAAAAGCTGATGTGAACAGCCTGCTGTTCATTATCCTCTTGAGAAATATGTTCAGAGCATCGTTCAGCCAGAGATATTGAAGAATCAGTAATGCTTTGACATGCCTCTACAGTATACTGCTGAGGAAACAAGCACTGCTCTTGCTGCCAGTGAAGCTTGGAATTACATTTCCAATTATTCATTTTTGCCTACCAGAGAACAATAAGGTAAAAGCTTATTAGTATAAAGCCTGTGCAGAACTAGCATCTAGTGTAAAACCAAATCATGTTAACTACATGATGTGCACTGCTCTTGTGTTTGTGCTACACATTCTGTCAAATACAGCTATGGCAATGCAAAGAAAATCAATGCATCGACTCTCTAGAGTTAATTAATACAGCCTAAAGGATGATCTGGACATTTTGGTATGCATTTTACTTTCAACCAAAAAATGCTTTTGTACAGGAAACTGATAGGAAAGCCAAGTTTGCTTATTTTTCATTTGATAGCTGTGTTCCAAAGAATAGAGCCAAGATATGGAGCAGGGGCATGGCTCCTATGCATCCTAACGTGGCTGGGTGCAATGGGGATGATGGTGACAGTAGCACAGAGCAGAGGGCAGGTTAGTAAGGGTGAATGGTGTTTTCATGTACACATGTGTTCAGTAGACTTAAAAATCTCAGCTCAAAACAAGGAGGATCTCTCCAGCTCCTCAGCACATATACAGAAAGTATTTCAGAAAGTGGATATACAGAATGTTTCTATATTGTCAGATACATGCACACCTTTTTTCCCCCCAAGCTCCTAAAAAGGTATTGCATTTCCTATCAGTATTCACTCCCATTCCTTCGAAAGGTAAATAGAAAAGCCAAAAACTCATGAAAATTCCCTTATAAATGTAGTAAGAGGAAAACTTCACTGCATGAATCCATAGCTCACCTATATCATGAATACAACACAGTTCTGCTCTCCTCGTCTTTAAGAGCCATACAAAGCAAAACTGGAAAACTTTCAGGGAAGGGCAGGAACAGGGATCAAGTCAGACCAGGTTGTGTGAGGAGCTGCTTCCTAAGAACATTTCAATGTGTTTCACTCTGGGAAAGAGAAGACTCATGGAAAACAGAGCTGCAAAATCATTAGTGATATAGAAAGGGTGGATAGGATGCAACAATTCAATGGTTCTTCTCATACCATTGGCCTAAGCCAGGATGGATCATTATATTAGGATGAAAGAAGGAAGAGGGAATTTTTCACCAGGGAAAAAAACCCATTAATTCTTGTGCTTTACCAATGCTAAACCACATGTCTCCATCCAGACTTCTGGGGGGTTTTGTCATCAAAATGTCACAGGTATTCAGGTTAAAGACAATTCTAGTTCATAAAACCAACATTTCACAACTACATCTTACCTTCACCACCCACTGATTTCAAGGGCTCAGCAGTTGTGAAATTCTGACTAGAGGGTTGCAAAGGTAGGAAGGCAACCCAGTTATTTTCTACAAATATACTGGAAAGAGAGTAACTTTTTCCTAGATAAAAAAATTAAATTGTTACAGAATAGAAGTTATTTCATCAGGAATCTCTTTTCTTGCCACCCTCCTTCAGAGAGCACGTTGTGATCCTGCACATTAACAAGCCCACATCAGAGCCTGTCTCAAAACCATTCTCCAACTCTTTTCTGTCAAAGGGGCAGCTACAGAGCACACAGTACTCTGCACATCCCAGGCTATAAAACAGACAAAACACTCAGATCAATGAAGTTCATCTCCTGCAGGGGTTTTGTTCAATACAAGGAATATTTGTAAGCTTTCTGCATTTTTCATCTTTCAATAAATGCTACAAAGATTATTTTGCCTAATATTTAAGTAATAAAACCATGCATAAGCCTTTTCAATTTGACAATTGTATAAGAAGATTGTGTGGAATATGAACTACTTGGAATAAAAAAAAATCATCAATCCTCTTGTTAACAAGATATCCATCAGCTCCCTTGAACATGGTGCCAGTGGGTTGGCATAAAATACAGCTGTATGTGAGCTGGGAAAAAAACCAAAAGAAATATTCAGGCTCAGTTCTAATTACTTCATTATTAAAATAACTGTGAAGGGAGACTAGCATGAGTCATTTTCTTTGGGGCCAAATTTTTCTTACTTTCAGTCACGTTGAGCAGTGCTGGGCTGCACGCGTGGTTCTGCAGAAATCAATGCGATGCTCATCAAATATTATTCAGTGTTAGTCAGAGTATCTGCAATCTGCAGGTAGCTTGGAGAGCTTGGGAGTGAGCTTTGAAACTAGCTTGGGATCAGGGAATACATCACGGCATGGATAGAAGCCCTTTCTCCTTCCAGTCCTGGGATCAGAGAGGGCTGGTATCCTGATGCCATCTCCACCTCTGCTTTCTAAGCTTACAGATTATCTCCTGAGTTTGCACATGATTTAGATCATCTGTCACATAGAGCAGCCTCCTGCCCTGAGGATGAGACTTGGACACACATGACTTTAAGAAATTAAAGGTGAGGGTAAAGAGAGAAGTTAATCACTTTTTTAGGGAAAATTGAAATACATCAATTGTTACACATCTGGCACTCCTAAACTTGAAGAGGGGGGAATAAATACTGACATACTGGTTATTTGCTTTAGCATAAAGGTTTGTTGGAGTTTATTCTAGAGAGGGGTAGACTGTTTCTCCAGGTATGAGCTGAAGTAATTAGACATTCAATAGGAAATCACATAGCATTTCCCAATAGCGAAAGGTAGTTAACACTTGTCAATGTGGCAAAAAAAGGTGTCAAAAAGCTCTGATTTCCTGATTTTTTTGAGGTAACAGTATTGAGAGATCAGTGTAGGAATGCCGTGCCCACTTCTGGGATCTATGTTGCCTAAAGGCATTAGGAAAATAGGAGGACAGCAAGAACTATTTTGAGAGTTGGGGAAAATCCTTTACTGTGAGAGACCAGACAAGACACATCTTAATAGCTCATTCAAAAAGTTAATTTAGAAAAGATCTGATTACAGTGTATAAATACTGTCCTGGAAAAAAACATACATCAGATAGGAAAGGCTGTGTAATCCTGCAGAAGAAGGATTATAAGGATCAAGAGCTGAATCCTAAGCAAAACTAATTTAAATTTAAAAAATCCGGCAATGCCGGTTAATTATGGGGAAATAGGTTAATTACTAGAAAAAGCTATTAAAAGAATCTGAGCATTCTCCATCTCTGGATGTCCTTAGAACAATGCACCTCTTCTAAAGCCATAGATGTTGGCTTTATGGTTACTGGATGAAGTTGAATGACCTATAATAAGAAGATAAGACTAACCTTATTAGTCACTTCTGGTCATACAATCAGCAGGAATCAAATTTCAGAAAGCTAAAAAATATGATAAAGAATTACTCTGCAGACTTGATGGAATCCCCTTTGACCTAATTCAAGTCTTGCTGTTGGAGTATCACAGTGCACAGGAGCAAAGCCATAGCCTGAACCTGCTGTAGTAATAAAAGAAAACCAAAGCATTTTTGCTTGCTTTTTTTCTTGGCATTTGAAGAAAATGTAAACAAGGTCCCAGATATTCTGCAGTGCTCATCTTTGGAATAACAGAAAACCTAACTTGCATCTTAAAGTTTTTTCAGTGGATTTATGCACCTGAGTTGATGGGATGATGCACCCCAGAATCAAAAAGCACTTTAGAGTCAGAGTCTAAAACCCCAGGAAGCATAGGAAAAGAAGATTGAATATACAGTTTTGCCCATATGTGACAAGATGCACCAAAGAAAGTCACTTCACAGACTCCAGATTCAACATTTGAGGTTTTTCATGAGAAATAGAGTGGTGGGAAATGGCAAATGAAATGCTGGAAATGTAGGCTGGTATTTATATCGCATGATAATTAATGACAGAGATTCTCCATTGTATTCTGCTTTCCTCCTTTCAACCAAAATTAAATTCCAAATAGGAAATAAATTCCAAAAATGTGGAAACTAACACTTCAAAGGAGCAGTTCCTAGAAGCTTTGTTGGTGAAGTGTCAACCATATGGCAGAAGAACTTAATGAAATTTAACCAGCTTCCATCTCTACACGTGTATCAGCAAAGCAAGAGTCCGACAATTTAGATGCTTTTGGTCTTAAAGTTGAATAGCATAGTTCTTTTGCAGGGTGCTAACAGTTCATTAAAGGAAAATGGAAAGAGAGCTAATAAGGAAGCTGAACTTTAAGACTCTTAAGTAAAATTTAACAAAGTTGTGTCCAACGTTAACAATACATTAAATATGCACTATTTTCATGGAATTTACTACAGGGAAGAGGCTCAAGAAGATACAAGACCTTAGCATTGAGTTATAGGATTATCTAAAAAGAGTATTTTATATGCTGGTAGTACCTTGAAATGTCATAAATGTGACCTTATTCTTCAAGCTAATCCTCTCTCATACCAGTGCTGAAGTTACATTAGGTGGTTTTCTTCATTTATGGATATTATTCCTCGTGACAAAAATGTTATTTTTTTGCTGTTCATCACCTGACAACAAAAAAAGGATGCCTCTGCTTTTCAGAGCAGGAGAGAGACAGACTTGAAAGTGATTTTTTTATTTGGTATATTACAATTATTAAACATGGCTTTAGCCTTATTTATTTGTTATCTGCAAAGGCTCTGTCTCTTTAAAAGCCAGCTAGTATGAGCTCATTCTTGGGTACATGGGATTCACACAGCAACGCAAGAACTTATTACTTGTTCCATTTCCTCCCTCATGCTAAAACTAATGTTAAATATCTCTATGTATATTGAATAAAGATAATGACAGTAAAAAGCATTAGCTGAACATGGAGAGGTAGGCACTATTTCTTCAGGGAGTAGTATATGACAGACAGCAATGGATTAAATTCACACACGGCTGCACCACCTCGCCCATATACTGCATTTTGGCAGGAGGAAGCAATTGTAGTGTCTGTAACATTAGACAACACAATTAAATTGGAATTTCTGGCATACTCAGAATAAACTAAAATCTGAAAACTGAACATAGCTTAGATGGAACTTAAAAATCTTTCTGAATTAGAGATGGCAGCGATACTCCTGAGTCACGGAACTCCTCACAATAACAAGGAACATTCAAAATGCATTAATCTGTTATCATTTCTGGACTCCCTTGGAAGCTGGTGTGCACAGATCAGCATCACTTGGCCACCATTTCCTTCTTTTAGTGTCCTCTGCCACGTCAGCACTCTGACTTAGCAGTAGGTTCCTTGGTGTTGGCTCATGGCGTGTTTCACTCAGCAGCCAGAGGTGTGTGTTCGTAACTTGGTGGCCCATTTACCCCAGCACTCCTACATGCCAGCAGGGACCAAGGGCTGCTGTCCTCCCTGTGTCTTTAGATGAGAAATGCAGACTTGCAAGACTGCATTTTGTTTGAAGACCTGTATATGATGAATGAAGAGATACTCTCACCTGTTGAAAGTCACCGTTAAAATAAGAATAATAAACATCTTCTCATCCCTGACACTTATTACTAGGCAAGACTTACCAAGCTAATGTGCTGCCTGCGTAGCAGGTGACTGAGTTCAAGTCTATGTTACTTTCCAAAGGCTGCTTCCATATGGACTGATTTACAGAGAAAATAGCTTCTCAGCTTCAGCAGTACATACAAGAAACTACAACGCATGGTCTGAAATGGAGGGAAGCTCTGCTTTGTGCAAGTATCCCTGCTATATCGAATCTGTCTTGCAAAAAACCCAAGATGAAGGGAGTGATGGATGAGAAATAATTTACTGCTAAGATAACCTTACTCTGAGTGAGCCTTGCAAGCTACAGCCCCAAATTATTTATCAGAGTGTACAGTTTGTCTTGGATTTGACAACTGTAGACATGTCTTAGGCAAAGCTCTGATTGCTTTAACCAAAATCTATTTAACCAAATCTATCACTTTGTTTTGAAAAGTGCTGAAATGAAAAAGTTAAAAGTTTGTGTTATGAAAAGTTGATATTTTCTGTCTCCTGTCCTTGACTAGTAAAAGACATTACTGTCTAATCAATGGAAATAAAATTTCATATCCATGAAGCTACCAACAGCTTCTTAGACATAGCTTTCTGTTTTCATAAACAATTCCTGTGACAGACAGGTAACATTTTCTGATCATTATCTGCCATCACCTACAGTTTTAAAACCTGTTTACAGAACTAATTTGGAAGCTTCACGAAACTGAACTAAGGTTTTTCCCTGCCCCCTATCAATATGAAGCATGAGGAGTCATCTGCAACAAAACCTGTAAAGCTGGTGCATGACAGAGTAAAACCCAAGCAATAGAAGACTATAACTGGCTTTGTAGCAAGTGTAAATAACTAGTTAAATATTGATAATTTTTTCATTTGTTTATATATCTAAGATAAATATGTAACTAATTTATCTGACTTTAAATTACACATAGAATCTATAGCCCATGAATGGTGCACAAGACACTAGAAGTGTCTGAAATCTATATACACACCAACATTTCAAATATGGTCACAGAAACTGGTGTTTTGACAGTAAAACAATTGATCATCTTTTCTACACACAGAAGCAGCAAATAGCATATGGAAAATATATAACTAGGTTATATATAAACAGGTTGATTAAGGAGGTGGCAATTCAGGTACCATGGCATCAGTAGGAAGTTACATAGCTGAGCACATTCATTCCTAAAGCACATAGGGAGTATTTTCCTTGCAGGAATCATGCAAAAGCTTTGAGACACTTGGATGGGAAGGTTATGGGAGCAAAAAAAATAACCTGAGCACAACTGTACTGAATTTTAAAAGAAATCCATTTTTTCTTAATTCTTTTAGACTAAGTTTGGCTTCGTCAATGGTAACAAAATTAACAAGGTCTGCAAGACATACCTTCAGTATATAGGTATTTATGGGCTTATAGGCGCATTCTCATTGAAATACACTGTGCATCAGAAGAAGAGGTGCAGTGACCTTTCCTAAACATCCTTACTGCACTGATACACTGTTCCCCAACATTTAATTAAACCAACTGGCTGAAACTAAATCAAGCAATAGGGATGCCACCACTTCCCAGTTTAATTTTTGGGGAACACTCTAAGAACATTATTACGCAAAAAAGGTTTTCCTGAAAAGTACATCAGATGTTAGCTCAGCTTAATGTCTCTGTTCACAGTCATGCCACTATCTTCTTTCCTGACTGTTTTTCTTTATTATAAAGCAGTTATAAATCACCGTCTGCAGTGAAATTAAATCAAATGATGCATAGCAGCTAAAAAGATCAGCGCCATAAAAACTGGTGGACTGGAATAACATTAACATGACCACATGACACACAGAAAAGGAAAAGTAGTTTTGGACTTCATCTAGAATACAAAATATGGTATCACTGGAGCTACATGAAGCTGGACCAGCCAACATATGAACGCTAAATTGCTGAAGGGTGACACTTTGTACTCCCTGGCCATTAAATGACTCCTCAAGGACTGACACAGAATCTTAATTCTTAGGTAGAGATTAAGTAAGATTAAGCAAGGAGATCACTCTGAACAAGCAGGGAAAGGTAGAGCACTAAAAATCTCTCATGATTTTATAGATTATTTTATCAAAGGAAGAGGTACATGCTGGTATTTGTGGGTGTCATGGTTTAATGGCTGCTGGAAATTAAATACCACATGGCCACTCACCCACTGTTTCTCCCCACCACAAGAGAGGAAGATAAAAGTTGAGGTAAGGATAGTTTAATAAAACAACACAAAGAGGAAGGAAAAAACCCAATAGCAATAAAGAGAAGACTAATGAAATAATAGACAATACAAGTGATAGAAACCACAAGGCTCTACCTGTGCTCAAGACACCACTTTCCCTGCTCCGGTCACAAGCTGAAGCCACACCCTGGAACACATTGACCCAGGGGACCCCTATCCTGGGCCAGCCCTCCCCTTATATAGGGGCATGACATCACTATGGGAGCCACTCTCCCATTGGCTGCCTGAGTTGTTTATCTCAGCTGTGGCCCCTCCCAGCTGACTGGACCAGCAGTTGCTGATGATAATTAACCCAACCCCAGACAGGGAGCCACTCACTATGTTCAGATTACTCTGTACTGTAAATGTGTGGGGGAAAAAAAAAAGAAGAGGAAGAGTAACCCAGACAGTAAATATCATCACAGGTACAAATGCCATGAGTTTCTTCTCTGTAACATGTTGTAACTGCTTTCTGTTTTAAGTTGATGTTCAAGAAGCAATGATCTATAAAAGCAGCAATTATTTAATATTTAGATCACTGCACTCCAGATGATGTTCCCCCACAACTTTTGTATGTTCTAAGTTATAACTCAGCTAACTGCACAACAGATCCTCATCACAACTCCAACAAAGGGAGTTTCCTTTCACAAGATTAAAGAGGGAGTATGTGATTAAAACTGAACCTGAATATCATATAGCCACATATAAATTAGCCATACACCTCTGCAAAAGATAAATGAAGAGTTTTACAGAATTGCATTAATTCTGCACTTGTAAAATGCAACTGAAAATACTAGATTTAGTTTGATTATTATTTTATGTCAAGGAGAAAGGTTTACAGGAAAGTTCTCACCCTCTAAAAACATACATGCTACTTATTTCTCTGCATGCATTAGGGGACATTACAGGATTCTGCATTTTCACAGTGGTAACCTTGTGAGGAAGCTCCAAGTCACAATTTTATTACATTTTTACCTGAAGACATCATTAAGAGGTGAAGTCACCACCTTTCTTTGAACTTGCTCCTTACTACTTATATTTAACGTAGCATTTTTATTGCAATATTTAATAAAACTGAATAACCCATACCTGATAAATTAAAAACGTACTCATCTTTAAAAAAACCCACAACTTACATCTCTCTCCATTATTCTCCACCCACTTTGCTGAGTATCTGCAACGTCTCCCGTTATAGTTCCCTTTTTTGAATGGATATGCAATAATACCCTTGCCTAGAAGCACCTTGACCTCCTTGAGAGCCTCCCACTTCCCTCTGTTGGTTTGCAGTGGTATTTTGATCGGTTGAGCAGGTAATACAGATGCCAATTATTTTTGCCACATCACTTAGCTTCCTATTGTTTTCAAGATATTCATTAATATTTATTTTTGCAGTCTTTCGAATCACAAGCCTATAGCTTTTCAAAACTAAACTGGCATTAAAAGAACCAGCAGGAAAACACCAATCAAGAAAGGTCCTGCAAATTCTGGCATCGCTCTGTTGGCACAGGCATTACATCCAGTTTTAGCACAAAGTACACACCAGACCAATCCTAAATATTCTAGAAATTGCAGCCTAGTTTAATCACAAAAACCCAAGATGATTAAATAAAATGAGTCATTTTATTTATTGCCACCAAAAAAAAAAAAAAATAGCAGAGCACTTTAGTCAACTTTGTAGCACATAAACTTTGCTGCTGCATTTTTGGAGAGTAGTCATCATTTCAGTAAATGATTTATCTCTAGTCATCGTGTCCTGTGATACAAGTCCACCTCATGCTGAAGATCTGGGTGAACTGACAAGGCAGTTAGTAGATGCTCTTGGGAGCAGGTGGAGAGTCTGCCTCAGCCATTGACCAAGCACTGCTGCCTACAGAGGAGCAGGGAGTACGCACCAGGCAACAACAGCACATAAGTCAGAGGAAGATAATCAGCTTGAGGAACGTTTCCTGACATAAATGAGCCTAATATAGTAAAACACTCACAGCTCTGACTTTCCCCATTCTACCTCATCCTAGACTCATTTTTTCCGCTCTGTGAATTATTTGCTTACAGCACTTATTCTCTATACTCAAAGTGCTGATGCACTTGAATAAGTTGAAGTACTTATTTCTGCTTAAAACATATTAGTAGTCCTTTCATATTGTGAAATTTGCTTTATTTTCTACTCTGTGTCTTTTTTTTCTTAAATGTTAACACATACCAGTCCGTTTACCTTAGATGTATGTGTCTGAACACATCAGCTGATTAAATCCTAGGGTACCAATGTAGACAAGGGGCATGCAGCAGGTAGCCCAAATCACTAAGTATAAAATATCTGATAGTTTAGTCCTGTCCTAGAGGCGCAAATATTATACCTGACACTTTGAATGAACTCAGTCAAAGGCTATGAAATAGCATCAATTGCTTTTACTAGCAAAATGCTGCCAAGTCAGCTATTAGCAGGTCGTAACTCATGGCATTTCCATTACATTAGAGGGAAGTGGCAAATTCACCACTTTGCGGGGACAGGGAAAGCTTCTGGCAGAACTAAAGACCCAGCTGGTTAACTGGGTGACAATACAATTCCAACCACTTTCTTATTAAAACCCCCTTGTACTATACCTCCACATTAGCAATGATTGCCACCTTGATTTTATAAGCTTTCAAACTGTTAGGTATCAGGATTGCAGGGCCATACAGCAACCAAAATGTGAGGTGTATCTTTGGAAGATGGGAAAGGAGTCAGCCACAGGGCAATCTCCTCCAATACATGTATGTCAACCCAAAACAATCAAAACCTCTTACTGTATCTGTCCTTTTCCTTTACTACGCCCTGTCACTGCACTAGTTTTCACTCAGAGGTGTAACCCTTCTGCTTCCAAAATCGTTCCGGATCTTCTCAGCATCTGCATAAATTCAATCTTTAGGTTAAACTTGTGCCTCAGACAAATTCACAGCTTCAGCTGTCATGGAATATTTTCGCTAGTTTTGTACAGGAAAAGCAATAAGGGCTCAGCTGGCCGAGGTTGCCTTTTAGTTTCTGGAGTGTTCAATTATGCAGCAGAAGAAATGAAATGATTTTCAAATATAAGGCAAGCAGCTGTAAAGAAAAGGAATGTGGACTGGTAAACTGAGAAGAGAAAGGTCAGAGTTCAGTTTCCACTTTTTTTTTTTAATAGAATTACAAAGCACAAAAAGGTACAAAGAATGGCCAGTGGAACAGGTCAAATGTATGTAAAATGAAGGAATGTGATGATAATGTGTCTTATGTCATTTTCAAATGTTCTTAGGATGTTTTCTTACATCAGCATCTTCTTCCCTTCCCTAGCTAGATAACTTGATTAATTAAACCTCTAGCTTTCCTGCCTGTGGTGAACACTTTCTGGAACATAACTGAAGTACCAATTCATGGAAAGCAGCTAAAAACCCTTTACACTGCAAGAGAAATGGTGGACCTTTCAAATGGTGCTCGTGAGATGCTGTGCTTCAGGCGCTTCTCCCACTCCCTTTTTGGCACGAACGCAATCTGTTCGGTATTTGCAGCTCCACGGGGATTACAACTGTGGCTGTAGCTAATCTAGAGTGAACTCTAGTGTGAAGAGGCATGGAGATGATTTTGCAGCTGAGGAATCTATCCCACCATTAGACCAAGGTATGTTGTAAGAGCACCAGAAGCTCCGTGCTGCTTGCACGTGGGCTGTGTACTACAGGCTCCTGGTGGGGACAAGAGAATTTCCAGTAAAAGGCAGAATGAAACAAAGTATGACCCTCGTTGCTACCTGGATCACCTCTCTGGTGCAGGAGCTTGAGGGAAGAACACAAGTGAAGGCAGGAGACAGGTTATCTGGTGGAGTTTTACTAATGTTTGAACAAGCAACAACAAAAAATGAGTAGTTGTATAGTAGGGACATACTGTGAAATTCATAACCTTGTAGATAGTGTTTATCTCCAAGAACAGGACAACAAAACATCTCGAGGCACCCGAGCGTGCTGAACAGACAAGAACCAGCAAGAATAAGGATTTTAGGCTTTAGGTCAGTAATAGAACACGGTGATGAAGAAAAGAAGATGAAGTAAATGTCCACCAGAGGTCGTGGAAGACCACCAAGGGGAGAAAAGACCCTAACCCCAATTTTATTACGCATGCTCGGACTATGTAAATGAATTCCAGGAATCCATTAGGATAAGACTGTCCTTTCTAAGAAATATAATTAATCTGTATGCTTAGCCTGCATATAAACTGTGTACTTAAACTGTATAGCTTGCATGGGTACACACATTTGGAGGAGAGATCTGCTTAATAACTTCAGTTATTGAGTTTTTCCCTGCATCACAAGGCCCTCCTCTGCTCCTTTCACGACCTGGAGACAGCGTGAGAGAGGTCAGGCTGAGGCTGTGGTGGGAATGGAAAGGAGAGAGCTCAGTGAGTGGCCATAACACACCCACTGTTGGGCTGCTGGAAATCACAGCAACCACCAACGCTGCTTTAAATTATGTATCTGAACTGCCCAAAATACGGGATCTCCAAGTCCCCTCTGCCTGCCCTGCAAGCACCAAGCTGTGCCCCCCAAGGAGCGCAGCAAGGAACACAGGCAGCCTTCCCCTGGCTGCACATCACACATCAGGCTCTCCTCACAGCTCCAGCCTGCAAAAACAGCTTGTTTTGAACGCTGTGCTAAAGTGGGAACACAGCACTCCCCAGCTGGGCAATAAAATACTAGCAGTGAGAACGTGAGGCAAGACCTGGGGAAAAACCTCCAAAGTTCTGCTGTATGAATGTGAATAATGGGAAAATATTTTAAGCTTGCACTCCAGATACATTATTTAAACTCTGCTTGTTTGTTTTCCTTATTATGACTGAAGTGATCAAAGTCTCTCATTTACAATTTTCAGCTAATCCATCCACACATGCATCAGGCACTGCAATCCTTTTCATAGATGGAATTTCATGTTTCCTTTGTAATTCATGGGTGAGTTTTCTTAATTAAAAAAAATGAGGATAATCATTCCACTCATGCAGAGTAGTTATTGTCTTAAATAATAATCACTGTGCCTGGATTCTATCACAATGTATTTTGCTACTGAGCACCCTGTTTTCTTCTTATTTATACTGGGAAAAAAAAAACCTCCCATGGCCTCTGTGGAAATGAGCAACATAACACTGTTAGAACAAGTATGGATTCTGTACAGTTCGTTCTACTTACTCTGCAACACATTATAGTCACTGCAGTTCAGGCCTGATCTCAAAAATCTTTGAGTGCACATATTCATGTGCTCTGAGAAACGGAGAAGCATGGAAAGTGAGTCTCCATCTACCTCCACAGAACAGCAGAAACTTCTCTGATTCTTTCTTACCTCATCTGATACAATCGCAGGTAAACAAAGGCACCAAAACTGCTGTATGCCTGCACTGAATGCATGTCACAGTCTTTGTTTCACAGGGGGACAGTAGTTGGCAGTGCTTTGGCAGTGCTAACATCTCCTGATCGCCACTAGACCAGCACATCGTTTTCCCTTCTCAAAAAGGTGTAATTTGCTCAAGGGTGAAAATGTTATTATTAAGACCCAGCTTTGTCTGAGATTAAATTTTAGCGTTCTGGTTCTTCATACAAGATTGTCCTCAGGAGCTGTGAGCAGAAATGTCTGCAGCACTGATGCCTTCCTTATTTCTTCATATCCTTAATGATACCCCCAGATGTACAGGGAGGGGTATCCAGAGATACAGGAAGCGCTGGAACATTTCTGTCCTATAAAGGTCCATTTTGGGCAATGCCATTCCAACTGCACATTGAGTTGCTCTCTGTATTACAGCATTGAGTAGCTCTGTTATATTACAGTTCCTCTCTGCTTACATTAGGCACAATTTAATAAAGATATTTAACAAGCAGCAATGCATACCTTGTATCTCTATAGTAACAGCTCGGCTCTAAATTACTCTGATGATAAGTTGAGTATAGGGGTCTTTGATAATAAGCTCAGTATAGGGCTCTGAAATGCTTTTCTGCTATCAGTTATAGACGCTCCCACTAAAAATTAAGCCCATTTACACTGAGCTAAATGGAATCTGACTGCTTGGTCTTAAGAAATGCTGTGACCTTCTGCACTGAACCAAAGAGAATAATCAACATGCTGGTTTACATTCCCTGTTCGTCATTTCGGATCTATCCCAAAGGCTCTGTGTTGTGAGAAGGGTTGCTTGGGGTGCTAACAGCATGTTCAGTTCATAAATCCATCTTCATTTAATGATTTTGTGGCAGCTCGATTAGCATGATGAGCACAGTTTGGAAAGGAAAACTGGTCCTGCAGCAAAGACACTCATGTGAAATCCAAGAGGGAGGGATTTAGTTTCTAACTCAGCTGCCCACTTTGGGCAAGACTTTGTAAAGTCATTCAAACTGTGTTCTCAGTCAATAAAATGAAGATGATTTCATCTTGGCTGCACCTTCTTCTAGATTAAGTCTGAGAGCCTGGAGAAATTGTGAGAGGGCCCTTGGGGATGCAAGAACTATGGTAAAATACACAGGTTTCTTTCAGCTGGTATAGTTTGATGACAGATAAAAAGAAGGCAGTGTCTGTGGTAATTCTGGATTATATAAATGCTGAAGATTTTATCAACGCCAGGATATTTTTATTAGAAAGTTAGTAGGGAGCAACAAGGTACCATCTCTACTGCTGTAGAAAGCGTTCACTTTCTTTTTATGCCTCCCTATTTCTTTGTTCCTCAGCCCTATGTTGCCAAGGAAATATCCTCCACTCCTACAGCGAGTAATTTTTCTTATGTAGTTTTTGCTTTGTAGTATTTTGTCAAAGTTTTCCAAATTTTCTCCTGTTTTCATCCTCTTTTTGCAAAAAAATCCTTTCCTCATACAAAAGTGAACTCAGACTGGGAATTATGGATATTTCTCTCTCACGGTGTCCTTGCACTTATGCATTTCACAGTCGGTCCCTTTCCATCTTTTCCTCTTCCCTCTTTTCCTTTTCCCTGGTTCCCAACAGCAGCTGTAAGACTTACCCACTGTAAAATAACCCTCTCCATTACTCCTCTTCTAAACAGAGTTTGTATGCCTTTTATTGAGTCCTTTTATATGCTTTACTCTGACTTCATCCTTTATCTTTTCCTGTTATTGTCCATATTTTATCTGCAGGGACCATCTGCACCTCTGTAAACAGTGAGATTCTGACACCGTCTGGGTTTTCATCACAACCAGATTAAACACAGTAAGTGACATTAAACAGAGCACCAAAGGACACGGCCGATTGTGTAGCTGAGTGAGCAGGCTGAGCATGGACACTTGTGTGCGGAACGATGAAAGCAGGAACCAGTCAGCCTAAGGGACATGGGATGTACACGGCAGGAGGAAAAATCAGAAGGCTTCCGAGCCATCTGTCCCATCACACCATGCTGACTATTACAATACAAGCCAATAAATAACGGCAGATCTGAGGGTCAGTGATTGACCCAGAGGATAAATCTCATGATGTCTGTCACAAAAAACTCGGCTTGTAGAGAGCATCCTTGCAGCAAAAGAGACACTGAATGTGTCACCTCTGGAGTTAGTCAGTGCTTCCCTAACCATCATAGGAACAAACGTTACAGCATTCCTGCTGATTCAGTGGCATGGCAATTTGGAGCTCATTGCTCCGAATGCAGACCCCTCAGATGTTACCATAAATACACCCACTGGGATGGTTTTTAAAACGTCTACCTCTTCTCTTGAGGGTTCATTTACAAAGTTGGCTGATATTGCTACATAATCAGAGAGCCTCATTCTTTCCTCTTGTACACCGATTATAGGCAAGAGCTATGTCTTTGCCTTGAATTGGATGTGTTCCTGACAATCCAAACATTCATTTCAGAGTCTTTAATCTGAGTCAAATAGCTGATGTAAAGTCGAACAGGTGGCAGAAAGAACAATTTCCATACAATAACAGCACTAGATTTTGTGTTAGTTCTGAAGTATCAAGACCTGGCTGTTATCTCAGTTTCCAGGTAAGCGTGCGACATCAATGTGCTGTGGCATTAGGAAAGGCAAATGAGATCTGAGAAGGTATAAACTGAGGTGTCTTCCTCCTCCAGGCAAGATAATTATGCACTAATGCCCTAATGACACTTCAACCAACATACTGGGTACTGTTCCCTTTGCTCATGCACAGAAATTAGGAACTCCAGAGCAGAACAGTTACATGAAAAGGGCCCGTCTCAAGACAGAAAGCTGGAGAGCACATCTTGTTTACTTCAGCAAAATGAGGACTAGGGAGAATAATCCCACCACAGAAGCACACCAGGAAAGGGAAAAATGCTCTTTAAACTGAATGACAACAGTGAAAGAATATCAATTAAATATCAACCAGGTAGAAATAATTTGGGGCTGGAAATAGGAGGTTGTTTCTGACACTCAAAGAAAGACTGGTTAGCACAGCTGGGGGGGACAGGGGGAGACGGGGACACAGAGCCCTCTACAAACAAGGGGTGTCAGGGATCAGAGTCATCACTCTACACCAGTTCTCCAGGATGTCAAATGGAGCAGGGAACCTTGCAGAAGTGTTTGGGGGGTTTTGTCTCTGTCTGATTCTGCCATATTTGTGTTTTCCTGGTCACCAAAATTGTGAAACTAAGGTAAATCTATCCATACTTGGGAAATTCTAGTATTTTCAAATAAAAACCCTTGTCTTTTCACTTGTCCTAGTGAAACCTACTTCCCCCAAACGTAGTATTTCACACCTGAGGCCCAGGGGAGCAGGTAGCAGGCATGCGGCAGCGACACTCGGCACCAGCAGCTTGGGAGGTTGGCAGGGTGGTGAGAGAGAAAGGGACCAAAAAGAAACAAACCCAAAAACCCAAACCAAAAGCCCCCAAACCCAATCCCGCTCCCCGTCGCTCTGCAACGCTCAGCAGGGTTCCCAGCGACCGCTGCCCCGCGAAGCAGGGCTGCCGTCGAGGGGCTGCCGCCAGCCCCGGGGCTCATCTCCCCCACTCCTCTCCCTCGCCTGCTCCCCAATGTGACTCACGCCGATGTCTCATCCCCGCCCGCCCTCGACTGAAAACTTCCCCCCGGGAACTTTCCAGGTGCCGCTCCCCCCGACAGCAGGGGCACAGCCCTCCCATCCCCATCCCCATCCCCATCCCATCCCGAACCCCGTCCACGGGGCAGCGGCATCGGAGGGGATGGGGGGAGGGTAGGGGGGGGGGGATGTCGTCGGTGCTGCGTCAGCGGGAGCCCGCCGGCGATTGGGGGAGGCCGCGCTCTCCCCGCGTTCGCTAATTATAAAGTGCCGCCGCCGCCGCTTCCCGCACCCGCTCCGCTCGGCAGCGGCGCGCCCGGCGCTGGTAGCGGGCCCTCGGCACCCCCCGCCCAGAGCCGTCAGCAGCCGCGGGCTGTGAGTTCCTCCTCCCCCCCCGGGGTTTACTCCAGCGGCTCGGTCTCGCTATAAAGAACAGCGGCTCCGACGCTCCGGCAAAGCGCAGCTCGCTCCCCAGCCAGCAACTCCCGACAGCCCCGAGGGGAGCCTGTACGTGAGTGAACTGCTCTGCCGGTGATGGGGGGACCGGGGAGGGGAATGGGGGGCGGCTCTGCCGGGGCTGGTGCCCGTCGTCGGGGCGGCTGCTCGGGGCGCTCGGCTGGGAAACCCTTCCCGGGAGGAGCTGACGCCCCGTCCGTGCCGCTCCGCGCTGGGTCTCTCCCGGTGAGGCGCGGGCGATGCGGGATAAAGTGTTTTGGGATGAGCACTTTTACCAGACGGGAGCTTCTGGGCGCTTCATCCTTCGGGTCCGCTCTTCTGAGTCCGTTGCGTTGCAGCTGCCATGCGCCCGCTTACCTTAAAGCGCCTGCTTACCTTAAGCGCCCGCTTACCTCGCAAGGGCATCCACCCCCGGCTCCGAAACGGGGGTGAGTTACCGGAGTTGCGTGCGACCCGAGATTTGCTTTTAAACCGCGGCGGCCGAACAATGATATTCCTTTTTCCTACCCGCGAAGCTGGGGAAGGCAGTGCCGGGGGTGGGAGGGTTGGTGGCTGCCGGCTGACCTCTCCTTCTTGCAGCCCCCATGGCGTTGCTCCTGAGACTCGGCTGCTCGCTGCTGGCCCTCAGCACCTGCCTGCTCCCGAGGGTGCGGGCGGATTGCGGCCGCGACTGTGCCGCCTGCTCCTACCGCCTGGGACCCCACGCCGGCATCCATCCCTTGGTAAGCGGGAGCCAAGGGGATGCTCCAAGGGGAGCCCCTTGGCCGGGCCGGGTCCCTCGCCTCGCGGGGGGAGGAGGAGCGAGGGAAAGGGGAAGGAGGCAAAGGAGCGAAATAACAGAAATAAATAGCGGGGGAAGCGGCCAGGGTCACTTGGAAGACCTGTTTTTGAAGGGGGAGGAAGGGAGGAGCGGGCCCTGGGGTGCTGTGAGAGGGCGATGTGAGGAGATTTCCCCCCCCATCAGCCCACCCGGCTCTTCCGCAGCCCACCAACAAGCCGCGGGGGTCTGGGGGGACGGGGACACCTCGCAGCGAGCAGCCCCGGGGGGAGCAAGGAAGATGCCGAGTGAAATAGTAAGGGAGAAGGGAGATCCGGCTGGAGAGGGCAGCTCTGCGGGGAAAGGAGGGGTGCCTGCCGGACACTGCAGCCCCAGCGGGCAGAGGGAAGGCGAGGGGGATGGGATGGGGGACCCCGACCCCTGACCGTGGGCTCCCCAGCAGGATAAGCCCTCTCCAGGCAGCTGAAAAGCAGCGGATCTGCCTGAAAACTTGGCTGAATCTCACAAGAAGTGGGGTTCAAGCCTGGTTTGAGTAGCAATACCTCTCCGCACAGTGCTGCACAGCGTTAGGAAATACATCCGTGAAAGATCCCTTTGACAGCATCTCCTAAAACAAATCATGCTAAGAAAAACCCAGAGTATCTGTAATTTTAATGATATTGAAATGATTTTAAAATCTAGCCATAGAGGCAACTCAGCTTGAAATTTAAGGATTGGGGTCAGCGAAACTCTGGGGACCCTCAGCCCTCCCTGAAGAACTCAGGCTGCCAAGTCCTTTGCCAGTGGCACCTGCGGTTCCTGACATCAAACAGATGCGTGTAGAGGCATCATGCTCTCAACTTACCTGCAGAGTTTCATTCCTACGACATCATCGATTATTTGGGAATACACAAAAGGAAGGACCAGACTCAGTTCTTACACAAAATTAGGAATTACTTCTGCTTACTCCAAAATCAAGGTCTTACTCACAGCAGGTTCACAAAGGCAGTGTTCTTGGGATGGCTGGCAAAACAGGTCCCTATACTTTTGCTTACACTAGATTTTAATCAAACTTTAATGTCAACTAGGGAAAAAAATAGTAGTTTGCTCTTTCAGAGGGAGGGATATGTGCTTTTCAGAACACAGGTTGTGGGTGTCTGCACTGATATTCTCTCTTGCACACCTTCAGCAATTACTCAAGAAAGAATCACAGTCCCACCCGAAACACTGATGAGCTGAAATGGGAAAAGCAGCTATGTGCTGTAACATATAGTCCTCATATAGATGCAAACAGCTTTTAGAAACAAATGTTTCTAGATACTGGCACTTAGTGCATCATAACTGGTTTCATCACATTGTAAGATACAGGATTTAGCACAGTGTACCTGCTCATTCATACCTAGGAGATGGCATGTTAATTGGCTGTAGGGGGTTATTTAAACTACTTGAGAAGGAAAAACGAAGGGAAAGACCAATTCTTGCCTTGATTTAGGGCAATTTCAAAGTCAGAGTGAAGCTGAGATCCCATTCTCTTTACATCATAACTATAGTATATCACAACAGGCAGATAGTGCCAGTTCAAATAAACACATTACTGTTGCCAAATACATAAATCAATTGTATTTTGATCACATCATAAACCCCTATATGAACTTCTCAAACTAGAATGGGGCTTAACAGGTAAGGCCAGAGGCAGAGAGCTGGTCAGTTAGATACTCACAGAGAGAGGCTGGTCAGTCAGTCAGCCACTCACAAAGAGAGGCTCACTCAGAGTCTGTTAAAACCCAGTGAAGCTAAGACAAGGTGGCAGTGAGGTGCTTGTTGCTATCAAATCGTTCTCAGTAAACCACATCCATATTACAGGCATGTACACTCGAATGTGAAGGAAAGCTGCCTTCTGCCAAAGCCTGGGAGACCTGCAAGGAGCTCCTGCAACTGGCAAAGCTGGATCTTTCTGAGGATGGCAACGTTGCTCCAGGAGACAAGAAAGAGCCGGACGAGAACCATTTGCTCGCAAAGAAGTATGGAGGCTTCATGAAAAGATACGGGGGGTTCATGAAGAAAATGGATGAGCTCTATCGGGTAGAACCGGAGGATGAAGCTAACGGAGGAGAAATCCTGGCTAAGAGGTATGGAGGGTTTATGAAGAAAGACTCAGATGACGATGCCCTTGCTAATTCCTCTGATCTGCTGAAGGAGCTTCTAGGAACGGGGGATAACCCTGAAGCGGGGCATTACCGAGAGATAAATGAAAACGATGGGGACGTCAGCAAAAGATATGGAGGCTTCATGAGGAGCGTCAAGCGCAGCCCCGAATTGGAAGATGATGCCAAAGAGCTGCAAAAGAGATACGGTGGGTTCATGAGAAGAGTGGGCAGGCCAGAATGGTGGCTGGATTACCAGAAACGATACGGTGGGTTTCTTAAGCGCTTCGCCGACTCCATCCTTCCTTCAGAAGAAGATGGGGAAACTTATTCCAAAGAGGTCCCAGAGATGGAAAAGAGATATGGTGGATTTATGAGATTTTAATACCTTTCCCTTTATCCTTTTTGTCCTAAATGAGAGACTGCCTTATTGGTCATAACTTATTGTAACGTGTTGCTTGTACTGTACAGTTTTTTACTGTCCTTGGTTAATGATGCAACCTGCGATTTGTTGTTTCGGGTCCTATGTTCTTTCAAGTCAAATAATTTCTGGTTTAGTCCAGTTTCAGTCTGTATTGTAGTTTCCATGCTAGAACTATTTTGATTACTGTACTCATTTTCTTTAAAAAGTACATCTACAGTAGAGTTGCTTAATTGTATATATAATAAATTCTTCATCCTAACTGCATCAATTCTGAAATGTTATTTATTTTCTCTCAGACACTTAATCAAGCACCATCTTAATTTATCTTTAAGCCATCATAGCAATGCCAGCCTCTTTCCTGCAATTACATAATTTGTACTGCACACACAACAGCTGAAACACGTTTCTGCCTTAGTTTTCTCAGTTTCTTAGACTACTAGAATAATAAATATGCTCTAAAGCGAACATAACTGTATTTGCTCTAACTGCTCTCATTTTAACCAGTTAGCAGAATAAATATTTCAAGTCAAAATTTATAATTCATAGTGTTCAGTCAATTCACATTAAAAAAATCATCATGTGTTTTTGACTTAAAGCACTAAAAACACTTCTTAAGAGCACAACACACTGCCCCACTGGATTAGTTACACCTTTTATATCCACCCAAGATAGGATTGTACCATTGGCCTTAAAGTTACAAACACTCACTCAAAAAGCAGTAAGTCAGTTTGTGCAAAAGAAACATGATCCAAAAGTGCATAAAAAACCCCCCCTCAAAATCCTAATTTTACAGAGCACCCGACAAACTGTTTTCCATGGAAAAGCTTTGGGATTGCTGGTATAAATCACTTTGGCAATACTGAAATACAGGAAACTGATGCTCAGTCTTTTCTGTTTCAAACAAAGAGCAGTAAAAGTAAATCTGAGAACCAAGAGGAACTCCAACACTAACACTGCAGATCCTTTGGCATTTACAGCAGTGGCACTTACTCCAATGGCCAGCTTCCTACCCCACAGTTCTGACTGCCCCCCTACATTCCTTGTCTGTGAGCACTTTTCTCCCGCTTCCTGCTACTAGTTACTGGTTACTTCCCACTTAATGGGATAAAAATCACTTTGACCACCAGCACTGACAAAAAATTGTAGTTTCTACAGTCAAAATCCTCAAAGCTGTTTAGATACCTGCTTATTGCTGAAATGGTTTATGGGAGCTAGATGTCTAAAACCATCTGTGGCTCTGTATTCAGTATCCATATTTCAGGCTTGTGCAATATTACCTATTGACACAAAGTGCAAATGAAGGGGCTGACTTTTGTTTAACTTCAAGGCAATGGCATCTTCTAGGTACTCAGGGCTTTTAAAAATTAAATATGCACTTTAAAGCCTTGTCACATGCCATTAGTTGTGATGATTTTTTGGCTTGGCCCTTAGAGGATGATCTAAGTGGTCTGAAGAGTTGATAAACTGCAAGATGGTCCATTTCCTTCAGTAAAAAGCAGGGCGCCAATTTTTCCTCTTCCTGCTGTGCAGAGCTGCTGATAGCAAATTTTAAAAGGCAGAAAATACAGATGCTTGTAGAAGTTCCGTGGCCTTTTCAGAGGATTCATTTGTTTTCCCTATCACCTTTCTAAAGAGGTCTTCAAGATGCCACCAGCCACAGGAAGTCTTCTTCCCGTTCTTCGCCCCCCATACCACCAGCCCACCAGTGGCTGGAGGACATCACTTGGGCTCCTGGAGAACATCATCTGAATGGTTTCTTTCACAAGGTTGTCCATGCATGGGACGCAGGTGTCAGCAACAGGTTTGCTTCAAACATACACTCCACAAAGCAACACAGTTGTATCCTTAGTCTTTCACTTCATTTATTCACTTCTTTTCCCTAAACCAAATATACTTCTCATTTAGACAAAGAGAGGCCCTTGATAACCTTCTAACTAAAGCAAGTATTTTTGTACTTGATGTAAAAGGTTTACCAGGTTTTGTCACCCATCCTTCACAGTTAACAAAAAACTGGTGATTTAACGAGGAATACAATTCCCAAAGCTCTAGAGATCTAGTGTGTATCTTGCAGAATGAAAGAGTTTTGATCTACTAAACCTTCCCACTTAATATCAGTTTATATAGTAAAAGAAGTACGTGATACAAACATCTAACTGGGATATAAGCAGGAACCCAAAACAAGAGTAAGGACAAGCAAAGCAGAATAAGTCTCTTCCAACGCTGAACAGGCAGGAGGCACGGTAGATGGAAGGGAGATGTAACTTTGCTTCTCTGAATGAAATAGCAAAGCTGGATAGCCCTCATTCCTTCTATTGTAATTACAAACCTCTCCAGTCAGACACTTCCTTGCTCTAATAATTATAATTTAAAAGATGTGAAATTATAACAAGATCTAATTTCTTCTGCTGATGTGAAACTTCTTACGGCTTTCAGTTACACCATCACTCAGGGGCTCTCTAACAGTAAAGCGTTCTAACATCAGAAGATTATTGGAACAGCTGTATTGCTTTATATAAATAAAAACAGAAAGGAGGAAAGCCTCATGTCCGGAAAGAAAATTAATTGCAGGAGTATTCTGAAGGAAAAAAAAAAACCCAGATTCTACATTTCCTTTCCCTGGCTTTTATCATTGGCGTGGCTCTTTTACATGGCAATCAATATTCCAGAGTATGATTAAATATAGTAGCATTGGTCTGAATACAGGCTAAGTATAACAAAAAACTGGTATGAACAATGAACGCTGGAAGGGTGTCAACCAGTCAAAGAGATTAATGCCTCTGAATTAGGAACAAAAGGAAGAATAAGACAGCCTAGTTGAGGTTAGGCAAGGATGAGTTGGGCTTTTTAATAGGAGCTAATTAGAGGAAGGAAGAAAAACAACAACAACAAAAGTATTTCCTGAACCCAGGAGCAGATCATGAGGGAAAGAAGCTGATGAATACAATGATTTGTGAATACCAAGCTGCATGCAGCTGGAGCTCTGCCTGAAAACCTAAGCTTAAATCTTTGGATAATGAGGAAAGGTCATAAAGCCATTCCCACATCTCAGATGAAAGTGGCATATTCTATGAGCTGAAATATGAGAGGCACAACTTTGAATTTCCTGTGGGGTTTTTTCTGCTAAATTAGTATGTAGTATGATATACAATAAATATAAATAACGATAAAATTACTATTATGATAATTATTTTGTAATTATGTCTACATAATTATAATAATTTACTTTATAATTGTTTATAACCATATCATAAATACAAGTAATTATAACATCAATGTTGTTAGCTGTTTCAGATAATGTTTCCCAAGATAGAACCTTTATAAGAACAGAAACATATTCTAATTTAATACACCGAAGTAAGTATTATTAAACTGTGTTCAACATAGACTCTAAATATGCACTGGCTCATTTTAATTCTGAAAGCAAATTAATTAACAAAACCCATAGTTTCACTGGATGGTGTATAAGGGCCTTTCCATCATTAGGGGTGGTTTTGGAGGCCTACATATAAGAGAAGCCAATGAATTCACAGCACAACTCTGCGGTCTATACAAACACCTCAGTGCCACAGAAAGTTTTCTCTACAGCCTTCTTCCTCCAGCTCAGCTGGGCATGAACAGTATGATCCCTTCTTATGCCAACAGAAGCATCCCAACATTTGGAACTTAAAAGGCAAGTAAATGGCTAAGTTCCCTGACCCTAGGTTGCTTTGAGAATGAAGGAATTCCTGGTACAGGTTAGGTGGTCCCCAAACTCATTTTATTTTCAGCGATGTTCTGGGGCAACCCCAAGGAACGTGACATATTTCTGGCTTTTCAAAGAGCTGAAGTGCAATCTAAAAAGTCACACAGAGAACAGTGTAACCACTTTCCTATCGTTCTTAACACTATCACAGCTCTGTTCCCACCAGTATGGGTGATTCAAGCATTACCAAAGAGATCCCTCTGCCTGAGTAAGCTTTGCAGTCTGGTCTCTCTCCAAGGGCAGCTGCTTCAGCAGCGCACAGACTTCATCTCTTGTGGTACCTTTGCAGTCCTACCACCTCTTGTAGAAACCCCTTTGCCAGCCTGCACTGCCTGGATGTCTTTTCACCACCCACGGCAATGAGGCTTGCTTTCCGACTCGGACCGTAACAGACAATTCCATACAATTAATTGGAGAATGACTGAGACCTCCACTTCCAAGTCCTAACTGTGGAGGTTAGGTGGCTATTTTTAGATTTTCTGCTTTTAATATTTTGATCATAATCCTTTGCTGCCTGCAATATTGAAAACCTTTACACGTATGAACAGGAATGCACTGATTACATCAAATCTCTATCATAACTATTGCATAGTATCGTAACTGCATTGGAGGTATAGATCACCACTCCACCTACCTGATAAGGACAGGGAGCTATCATGAGCATAGCCTAAGCACCCAACAGGGCAGCAAAGGCAGCTGTAAATCATTAATCTGAGCATTCAATTACTAATCCCATCAGCCTCATTTAAAGCATTTAAATTGACAGCTGCGTATCCAATTAACTGTTGCTATAGAAATCGAAAATGCTTAGAGGTATTTGACAGACAAATCTTTGCTGGCCCGACAGGGATTTAGACTGAATTTGTTTAATCAGATTGTGACTTTACCTAAATTGAGCGTTTACTGTAATCCTCGCTGAAACTATGGAAGGAAATCTCTCAAGGTTAAACAGTCATCACAAAAGCACGTCGCTCTGCTGAGAGAGTTGCTAAAAGCACTGCCCTGCACTGCAGCCTCGAGGAGAGGGCTGGTGTGTGCTTACACACAAACCAGGAGTGCTAAACCTTGCCATGTCTGTAGGTATATGGGCACTTACATGACCTGTGCCTCTTGCCTGTTACTCCCTTCCTCAACTGTCTACTCCATCCCAACAGTGACCGTTTGCAGATGATCCTACCAACCTTGCATCCTCCTACTAGATTTTAATGTCTGCATTGACTCGCACTCCAAGTTCAGTGAGATGTGTGTGCAGATCAGAGCTCATCTCAGTTCCAAACCATATAAAACTACAGGACATTGAGTTATGAAAACTGTTCCTACACTCCCATGCAGATCTCCATCTTAACTCTTAGACTTAACACCTCTGGAAAATATTCTAAAACACTTACTCAGGTAAAGCTTTTTCTTTCTCTCAGGAGCAGAAGACAATGGCAGCAGCAGTATAAATAATGGGTGAAATTCTCTCATAAAAGCAGTTGAGGTGGATAAACCACATAAGCCTTTCTTTGAGCATACACACCAGCATTTTTCACCCATGACTTGCAGTATAAACGGGTTTTACAGTGGGGCTTTCACATTTCTCTACATTTCCATCTTCATCTCTGCAAATAACTAGCTGCTAAGGGTGGGAAATGGGGCTGAAATTTCAACTGCATCACATTTCTCCATCTAGAACTCTCACAGAGCTGTCTATGCCATAGAGTTGTCATCTCCTCTCATAGAAGCGTTTGTGTGGCTTCTCTAGCTGAAGCATTATTTATTTTTTCTCAGTGCAGTCCAATGTTGCAGGCAATTTAATTCCTGCATTTTTACTGTCACTTATGAAACAGAGCTTTTGGTGCAAGCCACTTGAAGTTCAGTGCAGAGAAAGGTAAGCTGGAGTTACTGTGCATACAGCAGCTGGAGGAGCAAGTTTCTGTTTGTCAACAAAATTCAGTATTTTGAAACACCGGGACAATATTGGGACAAAAAGCCACACATACACATGGTTTCCAAATGGTAAACAAGTCTCTAAAGGAACCATCAAATCTAGCTGGTGGGGAGCAGACCGTGACCTAGCCTCAGCACACTGTGTGTCCCCCAAGTCCCCTGTCACGTACCACATCCGCTCTGTACCTATGTTGCTGTTTATCCCGGGAGCAGAGAGATGCAGCAGCACATAAATTCAGCGAGAGCAGGCAAAAGAAGCAGCTTTATTAATTTCTAACCCTGTTTTATATATCCTAGCCCCACTGGGCGATTGGTCAGCGATCACCTATCTCCTAGGGTGAGTGGCTAAAGTCCTACAGCACCCATTGCAAAATATTTTTCCAATGTCCCATAAACAGAACTTAGCAAAACACCAGGTGTGGGTCCAGCTTACAAAACCATCCTCCTGTTTCTCATAACACTGGTGAGAAAGGCAGGATTCTCACCAAACATTGAGAGAACCTGAGAAAATCCCTCTGCTAGCAGCTTTTCAGCATCCACATAACCTAAAGCGTGCAATGAGCTGTAACTCTCCACTACCACACCAAAGCCTCTAATTTAGGTGTATAAATTATTAATCATCACTGTCATCACGACAATTTACACAACGATAGCTAACTGGTCCGTGGGCCAGCTGAGTGTAAGAGCAGGGGAGTTACATAGACACATAACTTGCAAGTTCCAGTTGCAACAACATTCCTTACCAATGTCGTTTACCTTGAAAGGTTGCCCTAATAAAGAAGCACAGCCTTTTGTTTGTCTCAAACCCAGGAGTTCATCCCTGAATCATTTCCTCTTCCCATAATCTGCTGGTTTTGACATGCAGCTACGGATTACCACATAAAACACCGGGGAGTTATCTTACTTGTTTGGTGCCTCCTTTGGACCCACAGTTCACTGAGGCTTTGAGATCTGCCTTCAGCCTCAGTGGGTGTGCTTCAGCTTCACCTCTTGCTGCCATCTAAACAGAAGATGTGACAGCCAATCATGCACGATTCCATACAATTACTGGTACTGATAGCGTAGAATTTTCCACCACGTTTCTCAGTGTAAATTACTTCAGATTATGCGAACTACTGATTTTTTTCCACCTGAAATGAAAAAATGCCCTATGATTCCCCATAAACTGTAATCTGACATGTTTACACCATAGATGTGTGGACCAGAGCACACCATGACTCCATTCAAATTCTCTCTTTCTACAGCTCCCCTATAAACAAGACAAGGCCTTTTCTATCACTTACTCAAAATGCAAAGTACCGGAAGTAAGTAGTGCTCTCTTCATTTGCCTTTTTGCACAAACTGTGTGTGGAAGATGTAACGGTGATCACTGAGGATGTAACAGGAGAAGCACAGTCTTTCGGGTCTGAATAGGAACGTGGCTTTCTATTTAGTCTTGGAAAAAAAATACTGATGCTACAGTGGTGCGGGACTGTGGCTTTAAAGCTGGATAATGTATATACGGAAAACTAAGGACTGACAACTGTCACGTTAAAGATGTGAAATGATGATAATCAGATGGCTTCACTGCTTTATAGGGAGATATTTATCACAGAATCATGGAATCTTAGAATGGTTTGGGTTGAAAGGGAGCTTTAGTCCAACCTAGTCCAACCCCCCTGCCGGCGGTGAGCGCGGGGGTCCCGGGGAGCGGACGGGGGGAGCCGGGGAGCAGCATCCACGCACGGGACGGTGCCGGGGACAGCCCGCCGGCCCTGTCGGGATAGGGCTGGAGAGAGGTGAGGAGGGGGCCAGAGCAGCGGGGAGATGCAGATCACCTTCCCCGAGCTGCCGATGGAGGGGCCGGCAGGTGGGCGATGGATGCTCCATCTCCTGAGCCTCGCCGTTCCCGTCCAAAGTACTTAACTGGGAAGCGAGTGGTCTAAACGCGGGATAAAAACCAGAGTTTATAACTGTGTGGTTGGTAATTTGCTCTCAAACAAAAGTATTTTGCATTATTTCGGCTATATGTTATTGGAAAATATACACGGCGTGTGCACGTTCTATTGCCTGCTCTCTACCTTCCAAGGGTGGTACCACTCCAGTGCTTTGAGAACTTTTTTTGTTCAGCTGATAGCACCTTGCTATGAAAAGAAAGTACTCTACAGCCATTGCCACAAACATACACGCATAAAACCCGTGTTACTAAACCTTCTCAAAAACCTGGGAGGCTGAGGAGTCTGAAATATAACAGCAGATGTGTAGGATCTAGCAGAAGATATTTTCTTCAATCCTATCAGTAAGAAGACAGCAGCTTTCACGACGTCCTTAGTAATCTATTTTGTACCTGCGCAAAAGAACGATGTGAAAGAAATAACCTTTTGAAAGTCACTCTCTTGTTTTTAGACAGTATCACCGTGTTTTGAAGGGCCAGTAACGTATTGTTATTTCTAGGTTGGTATAGCAGAAGAGTGGTGTTTGTGCCTGAAAAATCATGTTCAACTCCAGAAGCATCCTGAAGGTGCTACAGTTCCTGAAATTAGTGGGTTTTTACCCTTTTGAGAAATTAATCTTACTCATATTTCCTCTACACAAAAAATCTTTTGCTGGGGAAATAGTGCTCATTACTGGCTCTGCCAATGGGATTGGAAGGCAGATTGCATTAAAATTTGCTCCTTCAGGAGCAACCTTGGTTCTTTGGGACATTGATGATGAAGGTAACCAAGAAACAAAAAGATTAGCCCAACAAAACGGAGCTCGACGAGTGTTCGCCTACCACTGTGACTGCAGCAGCAGGGAGGAGGTCTATGAACGGGCAGACAAGGTAAGATGCAGCTTCTGGCTTTGGATTTGCCTTCTTGCTTCTTACTTTTTTGCTTCTTTTTAATAGTATTGAAATGCTACTAAATAGTATTTAATGCTATTGAGGTTTTGGTTTTTTAGAAACAGTACTGTTCACTAAAGGAAAGTAATTGTGTAGGGCAATGACTTTGTGCTTTTGACAAGTCGTTTCTAGATGGAACTAAAACTATGTTCTCAGTAAAGTAATACTTCAATCTGTTCTGTCGAGATCTATCCATTTCCAAACTTTGTTGTGAGTTGGTAATTTATTTTAGATTAAGAGTATGGTAAAACATGCAGCAGAGGTTAGCTCCATGTACTAGCTTATTTAGGCATTAAAATGTCTTTAAAATATCAAGAAATAAATAATTTTAAGAATTTAAAGCCAGTGGAAATTGTAAGGGGGGAATGCATCCTTTGGCCATTTGTTTAGAAAACTGCAGCTCTTCTGTAAGGGTCATGTGGGGTGCAATGATTCCAGAAATACCATCAGGACGTGACTGGTCTCCACTCAGACTGATGACTCAGCTTCAGTTTATTTTTAGGTCAATCCAGCTGGAAAGCAAGGTAGAGAAGGACTGCATTCCAAATGAGACTCTTCTACTGTGCTGATCTACACTTTGTAAACTATTACTCTTTTCTTATTTTTATTATAAGAATCCAGAAATTGAACATTAAATTAGGATTATTAATTTTCACTTGTCCTTAAACTACGTACTGCCTGAAAATACATCCCAGTATAACATCACTTGTAAATCCAGTTAGCCACTTTGACGTGTTATCTGAGGATAAATTCCTCTGTCAAATTCTCAGTCTATGTGCTTACACACTTGACTCTCGACTCCCATCTCTGACATTCTGTGTCTGAAGGCATACATCAGAGCAATTAGCTTAAACATTTTATGACACATGAACGTTGACAGATTGTTTTGAAATAGCCTTGAAATGTAACATTAATTTTCTATGAGTTGTCAGGTGGGGGTTCTTTGTTTTGTGGTTGTTGCTTTTAATTTTAACCAAAATAGGTTAATTCTTTCTGAACACGGCTATGAAAGTTTGAAATAAGTGGTTTTCCTCAAGAAATGTTCCTGATGAATACTACTTCTAAAGGGTAAGTTAGATTCAGGATCTGCAAGTGTGGTGAGACACTGGTACAGGTTGCCCAGAGAAGCTGTGGCTGCCCCATCCCTGGAAGTGTTCAAGATCTGGTTGGATGGGGCCTTGAGCAACCTGGTCTAGTAGAAAGTGTCCCTGCCTATGGCAGGGGGTTGGAACCCAGTGATCTTTAAGGTCCCCTCCAACCCATACCTTTCTATGATTCTATTTCATGGTGCGTGCTTCTGTACTCAAAGGATTGGTATCGCTCGGGGATCTGCACTGAATTCTCTCCTTTTCAGTAGAAATGCTCTGGAAAAGGCGTTGAACAGGCTTGGCTGAGGAATAAAGATTCTCACAATGCCAGAAATAGGGAACAGGAATTGTTCAGGTGGCAGTTGAAGCATGTTCACAGTGCACACTAAGTTTGTAACTCATTACCTTAGGTTCCTGTGGAAACCAAAATTTTTTCTGGAGTTCAGGAAGCAATGAGACAAATTCTTGGGGGAAAAAAAAACACGGGGATATATTAAATACAAAGACACAGATACCTGAAGTCTCTCAGGAAGATCTCAAGCTGCAGAGTGTGAAAGGCTGAGGAGTACACTGGAGGAGACCTTGGAGTCTTGGTCCGTTTTTCACTGCTTTCCAACCATGAGACAGGGGCTGTGGGGCTAGATGGACCTTTGATCTGATGCAGTGCAGCTGTCCTTAGGTACCTGCATTTCCAATAGAGATATAAACAACTGGAAATATCACTAAACATTTTCATAAATGAAGCACAGGAGTCAAGGATACCTTCTAAAGCTTTCTATTTATCCTTTTCTTACTCAGGTTAAAGAAGAAGTTGGAGATGTTACTGTCCTAATCAATAATGCTGGCATGTTCATTGGGAAAAAATTCCTTGACATTCCAGATGCAGATTTTGAAAAGACCTTAAGAGTCAACTACTTCTCTCAAGTCTGGGTAGTGTACTTTTTTCTCTCCTGGGTGACCAAAAGAAAACTACTTGGGATCGTATGTCTTATCTTTGTTTTGTTTTCATACCTCTGAAGGAATTTGCTGTTATTTGGGGTCTCAGTTGACCTTCAGGAGGTTTTGGTGTGAGGGAGTGTTACTCTTGCCCCCTCTTGTATTTGTTGGTTTTGTGCCCACATCAGGGAAAAAGGCAGAACTGCAACTCCCTCACTAAATGGCATCTCTCAGTGGGAAATCATTGCAGGTAGACATCCTCTCATCATTTCCCAGCCCACAGCGCATCATTCTTTCAAATACATACGGCAAAGGGACTGGGAGAGATGTTGCTCCCTACATGTTTGAAGAGACATAGGGCAGAGACATAGGAGGACAGCGACCACGGGCCCTCCACCAAAAAACCCATGCACTAGGCACACACATCTGGAGCCAAACAGACATTGCAGGACACCTCAGCTACTGAAAAAATAATTCTTACTGCTCTTGTCTTTATTCTTCTCTTGCCTTTCATAAAGCACTAGCGTCCTCCTTGTTGTGATCACCCACCAGTGCTGGGGTGCTGGAGTTGTCAGGCAGTTGGGTTTGTAACAAATAGGGTCCACAGACAGCTGAGCGACCCTTGATGTGTTGGCTTCTAGCTCCCTCTTGTGTACCGAATCTTTGGGACTATCTCCCATACCCTCAAACGGATAGGAACCAGAATGCAGGGAAAACACAGACTGTTGCTGCTTTTAATAACACGGTCTCAATGCGGACAGGTCTTCAGATAGAGGACAGTCACGCAAGGAGATGCTGTCTCTCGTGTATAAACTCTTACAGAGATAGAAGGTCGCTTGGGTTTCTTGAATATTGAAGCCCCAGAAAGCAAATCAGGTTGTAAAGCCTTATTTGGAACACAATGTCTTGGGCATGTCTAATTATAAAGGATTCTTTTATATGTTTCTTAGACTTGCAAGGCCTTTCTTCCAGCCATGGTGGCCTATAACCATGGACACCTGGTTAGCACAGACAGTGCATTAGGACTGACAGGAATCTACAGAGCATCAGGTTAGTATCAAGTGCTGTTACAAACCAGATCTCCACACCAGTAACTTTTCTTTCAGATCTCCTAACTGCTGAGTTTAAGCAGCTGATGCTGACAGACTGCATGCTCTGGAAGAGCCTGCGGATACAAAAGGTGGTGGTGTGTTTGGAGAGGACGATGATGGCACTTTGCCCGAGTGGCACACTGTGATATTGAAGGGTGAAGACATTCTGAACTGAAAGAATGCCTGGCTTGTATACGAGTATCTAGAAATGTACATAAAATGCTGAATAAGCTCATCTTCCTTGATTTCTTTATAGTACTCTGAAAAAAAGTCCTCTGGAAGGGATTAATCTTATCCCTAGACAACTGTGCATCAAACATGGAAAGAGCCATTAACCTTCAGAGCTGGCACCACCAATATGCACAGCATCCTTAAAATACTAATTACAAGACTGCTAATTATATAACCAAGTAATATTAGGTCTTCAGTAGTATTCTAAAACATTAAGTTCTGTACATAACATTGGATGTATTTTGGATCTCTCTTCTTTCTTTTCAGATTATTGTGCAAGTAAATTTGCGATCATGGGAATGATGGAAGCCATAGATTGGGAACTGCATCATGCAGGAAAACAGGGCATTAAAACCACAATCGTTTGCCCTTATCTTGTTCATACTGAATTATCTAAAGGTCTTCAAAGCCAGTAAGTAAAATTTAGGTCATGTACTATTTCATATGTAAAAACTAATCGTGGCTTGATAGAAATGCCATGTGCAGTCTCTTAACTATTACCAGGGTGATTTGCTTTTCAGCTCAGTATTTTTGCGCTGTGTCTCCTGACAGAAGAAATCTGAGTCTTGTGTGCAGTTAATAAGTGACGTGCAACAGGGACTGTGTAATAAGCTGTGTAACCTATAATAACCTATCTGTATTAGCAGGTACTGCACTTCTCTGAGTAGCTGTGGTGGTAGTGTCTGGTGGGTGGCTGCACAGTTGCAGGGATGGGAGAGGCTGCGGGCAGCGAATCAGCCATTGCAGTAGTGCAGTAGTACCAGTGGTCTTGCTTTTTCAGTGCTCTGCTCCTGCTTCCACCATTCATCATCCTGTAGTAGCATATGTTACGCAGGGCACAGCCTTTCTCCTGGCTGGAGCAGGCCTCTCACCTCAACATGGACAGCTGAAAAGGAGGAGGTCTGCAGAGGATGGGACTCTCCTGCACAGAACAGCATATGCTATGGATTAGCAAGGAAATTTTCAATGCCTCAGTCACTGTGGGCATTAACTTGATGAGGGTCTGAGCAGGGCTTGCACAGAAAGTGACTCGTTAGTCATTAAAATGCACAATCTCACCAAAATGTTCTTAATTTACTTTGATAATGGACGATTGGAGACTCCTTTTCAAGGCTGCTTGAGGGGATGGAGAAAAATTCTTAAATGATTTAATTAAATGATTTTTGTGTTAGACTACATCTGAAAAGTAAAGTTTTATGATTTCATAATGCTTGGTTTCTTATTTCACCAGTTGCCCCCTTTTACTTCCCGTTAACGATGCAGAACATGTAGCCAGCAGGATCATGGATGCAATTCAAAAGGACAAGTTTTATCTCATGGTGCCACCGACTTTACACTTTGTTGGTCTCAAAACGTAAGAATGTGACTCCTCTTCTAGTGTTGCCTTCTTCTCTTTGCCACATGCCTGCAAAATCAGCAGGGAAGTATAGTAAAAACAGTCCTTTTGTTAGAATTCCTGCAGTGAAGCCAGTTAGATGTACCCAATTATGAAGAAACAGTGGTTTTAATTATTAATAATCTAGATGAATAGCATTCCTCTGGCCACTTCTGTCAGTAATATACGTTTTAAGCTGTAGTTGGGTATAGAAATTCCAAAGCTGGGATGGTACAGCGGGAGCAATGCCTGGGCTAGAACTGTCTGCTTCCAGTAGCTGCCTCCAGTGCTGACTGGTCTCGCACAAAACAGCTTCATCTGTCATTCGCTTTTCCCTCTTCCAAGGTGGGAGGACCAAATGTCTTCTTGCCAGGCATTAGAAGTATTGAGCGTATACAGCAAATGTCTAATTTCTGCATTTATAGAGTACACTGCTCTGAAAAGCCTCAACAGGCTAACGTGGTGTTTGCCTCATCAGTCTCATTCCTAGAAAAGTATTCCTATTCTTCACATCTTGCCTTAAAATCACCGACAGCCTGGATAGAACCTATGGTGGGAAGGAAAAGGATTGAAACCAAAATATTCTGAAGACCTCAAGTGCCATCTCCTTGAAAACTGGCAGCAAAAATTATTCTTGCATCTTGTTTATTCCTTGACAGAAAATGTGGTTCATGTGTGATATCTGACGTGGGTCAGCATGCAGTTTAATTCTTTGTAACTGTCCTTTAATGGCTGATTTTTAACCAGATTCCCCTCTCTCATTTCATGAGAGAATGAGAATCCTAGGCAGGATTGCCTAGCGTGGGAGAGATAATGGAAATTCCTTTAGTCGCACAGGTTTTATAAAAAGCTGATCTAAGATGCTCAGAGCTAATTTGAGGCTAGTTTTATACACTAACTCACAGAGAAAAATGTATTTTCAACTCCTGCGAAAGCTGAAGCCCTATTCATGAGTAACGTGTATCTCCTTCTTGGCCTTTGCATGGGAAGATGTTTAATTCTCAGTTCCCACAAGTAATGGGACAATTATGGAGGAATAGACTTGGAGCTGGAAGTCAGGAAATTCCCTATTTCTCTGTCACTACCTTTGTCTCTGACCAAAAGGTTTAATTCTACTGTTCCAATATCCTTACTTGTACCCTGGGAAACACAGAACAGAGTGAAAGTGGCATAAAGAACATATAAATGTACTGTCCCCATTTGTCACTACTCCAAGTTGCAGGCAAGGGGGCTTTATGCTTATACAATTTTTCTGGGTAACTAGAAATAGAATCTCTATCTCTTTAATTTTATACCTAGAAAAATGTTATTGCTTTCTATATTATCTCATGCTTTTCAACACTTTGTATAGTTTCATGAGGTAGAAAAAGCCCAGATCAATTCAAAGAGCTCTGTTGCTAACAGACCAAAATTCTGCATTTATTACTATTAACGGAAATTCCCAGCTTCTTTCTTCAGTGGACACAATGCAATTCAATACAATTCAGTTCAATACTTCAGATTCTTCAGTACACCACAGACTGCTAATAATGAATGGCAGTTTTCATTTAAAAAATAATGAACAGAGATCTAATTGCCATTTACCATTGCACAGAACTATTGCTGAAGCCAAATAAATGACAAGGTGACCACCCGTTTCATTAGCTAATCTCAGCTGGCAGCCCTGCCTGAGGCACTGGTGATCCCAGTAGTCACCAGGAATTGCTCAATCCTCTCTTACACTTACTTTCTCAATTGCATGGCCAAAAGACCCACAACTCTTAAAAAATCATTATTGAGAATTAGCTTTTCACTGATAGCATTTTAAAATTACGAGTATTTTTATGTGCATCTTTATGGACTTACAAATACGTTTTTTTATGTACAAATCCATATGAAGAAATTACTCAATAAGCAAATTACACTGTTAAATTATTTACTTTTTACCAAAGTCAGCTCCTTTGAGAAGAAACATTTGTCAAGTAGCAGCAACGGTGAGCCCAGTACAAACAACAGAGATGCTGACACACAGACAAAGCATCCAGGAGTAAAATTCAAGTATTGTCCATTATCTAACCCATATTACCTGGTAATTAAGAACTATGCAAGTTTTGTGAAATACTTTCATGTGCTAAGAGCCCTTAGCTCTTCAGCTGCTGTCAGTGTTGCCCATGAGTTAGTTCTAGGCAACCCCCTATATTGCAGTTTATTTTTGTTACGTTTACTCTTCCTTTTGACCGTATAGTCAGCCAAGTTGCATGTGCCTTGCTAAGGTTAAGCTTTCAGGGCACTTTATCACCAGATGAGCATATCTAAAATAGATGTTACTAATTTAGTCCTTTGTTGTTCATTTTAGTGGGAAAGACCTAATGTAATTTTCAGCTCTATCATAACACACATTAATGTGCTTCTTGAGTTTTGGACATTGCAGAATGTACACAGGATTCAGCTGTCCTATAAAAAATGATACAAGGGATCAAGGGATTCAAGTCTAGAGTTGGAGGAGAGCACATATATAATTATAAGGAAGTACATATATATATGAAAGAGGTGGATAAATACGAATGATATCATTGTAGCTGCTACCCTACGTGTATCAGAAAATAGTTTCCTCAAGATATTAAAATTCCTTGAAATTTCTCTAGCTCAGTCACACAGGCTAACCTTTAAATATAGGAAAAGAATCTTTTTTAAAACATTTTTTCATGCTTTCCTCTCCTTTTTTTTTTCATAGTTCAGTGAAATACACATTTCATGCAGATACAAGAAAATACATTGTTCTCTTAGGTTTACACACATACAGATACTTTCTTTTCTGCAATAGAATGCACTAAGTAGATCTAGCTCAGGAGTGAGCAGTGTTGCCTGTCTGCCTGTGATGATATGGTAGGAGGTAACAGGAAATAAGGAATAAAATAGATACTCTTCCAGAACAGGAAAAGAGTTTGAAAGAAGCCAGAGAGTGCTGTAGTCCTGAAAAGGGCTTTGAAAGCTCCTTAGAGTCTGACAGCAAACAAGCTTCAAGTAGGAAAGCAGGCTAGACCTGCTGTCTGCTTTGTTATCTGAAGACCTTTGTTATCTATAGCTCACTTCTCCGTGCAAGCTGAAGGAAGAGCAGTGCCTGAACTGCTAAACTGGTAAATCTGAGAGTCCCTGTGTCAATTAACAGCTGACAGTTACGAGAGGAACCAAGATTCTAAGCATGCCTCTGAACACAGGCGGTGAGGGCTCACACGGTGGGCCCAAACAGGAGTGGAAAACAGCAGCTGATGCATTATTGGGATGAGCTTTGTGAGTGAAAGGTGTGTTTCAAGCTTGGAGATGGCATCATAGCTAACGACATTAATGAGAACTGACTAGTTTAGTTATATTCAAATTAAATGCAAAATACCTCTAAAATAGCCCCTTCTTTTTTATCGCAGTGTACATGCATTCAGAGACTTATTAAGACAACCTGTTAAAATACCTAAAAGGAAAGTGCAGATTAATATTAGGAGAACCTGATAATACTGCACTTGCAGCACTGTGTTTCTCTTGTGCTGTTCATAGGAAATGTCATAATTCTGGGGAAATACGAGGAAGAAGCACTTAGCATTACATTTGCATTGCATGCAAAACAAAAAGATGAGACATAGTTTAGCTCTTCAGTGCGTGAACCCTCTTTTTGTCCTAGCCATTTTATGTCTCATTGAAATATTTTTGCTACTGGTTTGTTTGCTTTCTTATCGGAGAATTATCCTTTACTTTTTCACGTGCAACTTAAAAATTATCTTGGAGGTGTTTCTGTCCCTGGGAGTCTTCCTGGAGGCTTTTGTATCATCTGTATTTCCTCCAGACAGAAGGAGCACTGCTGAAGGAGCAGAGCTTGAGATGGGAACGTGCAGCCCTTGCTTATTTATACTAAAATGTATTTGCTCACCTGACTGATCCCGCAGCAGTAAGTATGTGACCTGTCTCTCTTAATTCTGGTTATCTAGGGGCAAGGTGGTACACCCAAGCTACTCATTTCATTCCCTGATTGGTTTCTGATAGCATGAATTATTTTGCAGCAATTTATTCCGACCAGCAGATGAGGAATTTTGTATGGATGGTTTCTAATAGCATGAATTATTTTGCAGCAATTTATTCCTACCAGCAGATGAGGAATTCTGTATGGATTTCCTATCCCAAGATGTCCATTTTATTGGCTAAAGTAGGGTAAAGGAATTCCACCCTGTGTTCTTAGTGATATGAGCTCAAGTATTTGGACTTTTAACACTAATTATGAATGAAATGAAAAATGAATTTGCCGAGAACTGTCAGCTGTAATTGCAGGCGTGTGCTGCCCATGCAGCCATGAAAAGACCAAAGCAAAGGAGACTGAAGGCAGGTAACCAGGCTGAAGTACCGCTGAGATTCTGAGAACTCTCTGGGTACGTGAGTGTGCAAATGAAGTCCCTTTTCCCAGAACAGCGTCCGTATCGCCGCAGGAGGCTGAACACGGAGAGTAGCTTTCAGCTGGCCCAGATTAGGCATGCACTTGCAGGAGCAGAACCCTGCCTATTTATGCACAGCACAAGTTAGTAAACATTTGAACAAGTCAGTTACTGTGGGAAAAAGCCCTATAAATTTCACCAGGCTCTGGAAGGAGCGTTATTTATTCATTGTTAAAACCTCACAGTGTCTGCAGCTGTTCTTCCAGATTTCATTGAGAGGGAACTCTGTGAGACTGGAGAATCGATACCGAAATAATTTCCTTTACAATGAGGAAGCCTAGATATGAACCTTTACACGTTTTTGAATCCCCATTGCTTATTTTATTGGGTGCACATTTTCATTTCCTACTTCAGACATAGAGTATGCTGTCAGAAAGATCACGCTTGAAGTTCAAGTGGAAAAAGGCAAGCACGCTCTTACTTAAGCACTTAAGAATGTGTCTTTCCTCCCTTTCTTCTCTCTGCCAAATATCGATTAACAAATATCGACTACAACAAACCTGGTAAAAGTGTGCATTAAAATAAACTGTCAAGCTTACAGTCATTTTCAATGAGTCACAAAGAAAAAGTGGTTTCAACTCTTGTTATGCTTTAGGTGAAAAGGATTCCTACAGAAACACATGCTTCGTATATATTTTTCCAGTCCCATACATGCATATATTTAGTCCAAGAATTTCCATGAGTCTCAAGCAGAATTCTCTGGCAAGATTCCCTCTGAGGGAGGAATCAACAATTCCCAGTTTCTGAAGCCTCTGTTACCAGCTGTTCTCTCAACTATAGGGCTCACTTGAAGGGAGGGTCCTTCTTCATCTGCAACCTGAAAAAGGTCAGACAGATCATGAAGAACGGTATCGGAAATGTAGTACAAGGTTGTCAAACTTAATACAGAATAATACTACAGTATTACAGTGTATCTAAATAGCATATTGCAATAAATATATGTTGATATAGGTACTGTGAATTTAACAGAGGGGTTTAGATACAATTAAGGGGCTTTCAGATATCATTCATGAGGGGAACATACAGTATTTTTAGGGCTAATTATAAATGTGTCCTGAGTTTGGCACCTGCAAAAGTGATGCTAATATCTTTCATTTACCTGTAATCTTTCACCGAGTGAAATGACACAATTTGTTGACAATTCACCCGGTGAAAGGGAAATGACCAAAAGTAAATGGCTCTGAAGATCTTAAATACCAGCAATTTAGCAGTTTCTGTGACTGCATCTCCCCAGTGTTCTTGGTTGTATGGTTGTATTAATCTACTTCTGTTGCCTCCTGCACAACGTTGCAAACAAAACAAAAACGAAACCCAGAGACTTAAAGAAATACTGTGAAGCATGAGTTAACCACCCTGATTTTAGATTGAATTACTGGGGGTGAGGAAGGAGAAGGTGACTTCTACAGTTTTAGGGGCTAACAGAAATTCTGTATTTGCCATGTCAGTTTTTCACCAAGGAAAACAATAATGCTCATTTTTAATTACTTTGGGGTTTTTAACCACCTAGACACTGTTCAGAAAAGAAAGGACTGAAAGTAGATAACTTTAAAACATTGGTACTAGTAATTTAAACTTTTCCCCATGTCATTAGCAGAATTAATGATTCATTTAGATTTAGTCCTTGTTTAGGTAATACTTTCTGTGTGATACTGAAGATTTTTCAGGACGATCTCCTTAGTGTCAAAATGATGCTGTGAAAATTGCTCTTTATTCTTTCAAAAATACAGTTTTGGTTTGGTTTGGTTTTTTTAAGCACATAACTCACATTGACTCACACTAAATCTAGTTGGACTCTTGGCTCGTCGTATAAAACCGTAAAAGAAAGTTATTTTAGTATATATTTACACATTGCATATAAACCAGTAAAAGAAGAATTTTCACACAAGGATATTTCAAACTAATCTCTGTATAAACTCTGTAAACTGTGTACTCTATTTGTCAGTAAACAGTTGAGAATTTCTCCTATTCCTAATTTCTTGCCTTCTGTTTGATGATGCAGGAGGGTGTCAGATATAACTGCTTTCAAATAACAGGCTAGGAAAATATTTGAATCCAAACAAGCATATAATTAAATAAAGAATCAAATAAGAGAGAGGGAATATACTATAATGGAGTGGGCATTATTTCTTTCCCCTCTAGAAACAAGTTTTCTCAACTGATTGAAGTATAAAGCAAATAAAAAAGCACATCCTCAAAACAGGCACGATTGCCTTGAAGTCTCCCCTTTTTAATAATATTTCTCTCTCTTTTTTTTTTTGAGTATTCTAAAAATTTCTCTGTTGTTCTAGTTACTTGTAATTTCTCAAATTAGAGTGCGATGGGAAGAAATCACAAAAAGAATTCCTCATGTTATGGCATTCAGCTGCAAATTCCACACCAGTGTGCGCAGATATGCACGCAGTTATGCACAGGGTCAAATAACAGGCTCACTAATTTCACATTTAAATACAGAGAATGTTAGTTTCTGTCCCAGAGTATTCCAGATGCATAAAAGTAACTAAAGACAATCCCAGCGCAATTCACATTTCACCCCAGAATAGAGAACCAGTATCCTGGCCAACTTCTGAAATGAATTTGCTGTGTCTCGGTCTTTTATTGATCTCTGAAAACTGTAGCAGAGGAAAAGCTTCTTGCAAAGGCAAGATCTTGCCTCTGGAAATGGCAGTGGGCATCTGAGCCACTGTACCTGCCTTCTGCCCACATACCTCTCGGCTCCAGCATCCCAAACTCAGTCCTACTCCCGAAGAAGCTGGAAAACCAAGATGGTATGCAAACATAGTGGAGGGGGATGGTATAGGATAGTAGCTCCTGCAGGCTTCCTACTGAAACCCTCTGGGAAAGGATAAGAACATATGATGAATAATAAAAATGCCAGGAAAGATTTAGTGGTGACTCTGGAATCTACTTAGAGTCTAAAAGTTTAAGCTTCAACTAATGGTGGCTGATACTTTCTTTATTATCTCAGGTTTGAGAAGGGTGATCTTCAGCCTGGCCTGTAGTGTTCAGTAAATCTCCATATAAGTTAAATAACTGGAAATGAAGCTGTGAAGCTATCAATTGAACTGGAAATGTTTGGAGGGGGAGTGCTATGAAATTATGGTTTTTTGTAGAGAAAATGTGTTCTCTGTCAATTATGACTTGTGTTTGCACAGCACTGTCTGCAATGGTCAAAACGACCCATGACTAGTAAAAAAAAAAAAGAAACCATAAGCTTGACAAAAAATTTGGCATCTGGTAGAGGGAATGGAGGCTGGAATTCATTGGGTAAGGAATTTGTGGCTGAGCACAGAGGAGAACTAGGGGTGGCTTTGCAGGGTTTAGGCCTCAATCATAAAAGCTTCTACAAGAGAAAAATGCTGACTATTTATAGTTTGTACGTCACGCCCTTCGGGAGCATTGCAAATGTTCAGATGGCAGAGCCACATGTGTTTGAAGGAAAAGGTGCGTTTACTTTCCCAACTCCATTTACAGGTTGTTCAAAGAAGCAGGTAGCAAGGTTGTATTGAGACCAGCATGGAAACTAGGCAATTTTCTGCTCAGCTTTGCAAGAGTTCTTTATACCTCACTCGGCAGCGTGGCACTGGAGAGTCATTCCAAAATACCTTAAGCAGCATGACTTCTTGCCTGCTGCGTGCTGTTTGTTCTCTCATCTCCTTCCCGAGGGAATATGCTTGAGCAGTGAAGTGTTGTCTTTTGGTAGATTGGGGTTTATTATAAATGTGTATGGTGCCTCTGTGGTTTTGATAGAGAAGGTCAAATAAATGTGTCCTGTCCTGCGAGTGGAAGGTCAGGTTTGTGACTGTCCTTATATCCCGGGATATTTATTTCACAGTCTCAGAGTGGTCTCCAAGAACACTGTGCCTCCTGAGCAGACAACCTTTATGACAGCATTTACCCCCACTGAGGTGCAGATAGGGATCAAAGGGAATGGTGTGCAGGGACAGATGAGTGTAGTTGTCAACACGAAGCCAAAGATGCTTTTTGGCCCCACTGTGATGAGAAGGACCAAATCTTGCTTTTGACTTCTTTGCAGGAAGACATTGTAGACAGCTGAGGACAGGTCTGATGATACAGTCAAAATAAACAGCTTGCCTGAGGGCTTTTTATTCTAGGTGAATTGTTCAAAGTGCTGAAAAGCCTGGTGACCAAATACATCAGAGTCTTGTAGTCCAGCCAGGAAGCAAGTGAAGCATGAATAACTGAGTAACGTGTCACTGTCTGCCAGCATGGGATGGAGTTTTCTAGCCAATCAAAGACCATAGAAAGCATTACTCATGGGTAATGCTATGTCCGAACTTAGCACAATCAAGGAATTCACAATCAAGGAATGTAAAAGGACTTCTAAATTATAGATTCAGTTGATCAATTACAGATGTGGATCGACTAACTCCAAAGAAGACTGCATTTTGCACTCCTCAGAAAGGCTTTCCTCACATCATGATTCTTGCGTGGGTTCTGTTTCACACAGCTGGTTTTCATCCTTGGGCTAACTTTGTCCAAGTACAGAGTCAACCAGACAGAAACAGCAGTGTGGCTGTACCGAGTGAGTAATAGAGCAGTGTGTCATCTACCTTTCCCTGGGACGTGACTTTTTGCCACCTGACCAGTTTAGCTTGATAATAAAAAAGGTCCAAGAGAGATTGTTCTTGAACTCCACACGTGAACAGCCTGATGGCACTGAGCAATTATTCGTCACTGCAAGCCTGCAGAAAGGACACAAACTACTTCGTGAACTCTCCAGCATCCTTCCCTTTCAAAGGAAACAGCTTATTTTCATGGCTGACCATCTCAAGTGCTGTGGGAGGATATGGGAGGGTGTGAAAGTGCTAGTTGTCTGTAAGTAGTAATTTCTATTCATGTTAGTGACATTAGGCCACTCAAATGGCTCTGTAGGTCAATGGCCAGGCCTGAGGTCAAGTAATCCTATTTCTCCTGTGGAGCAAGTGCTTGCTTGTTGGAACACACAGGGGACTGACACGTCGACCACACTTGGGCTCTGTTATATCTGCCATTTCATTTTTTCAATCATAATGAAAACTGAAGATTTAGCAACTGGAACAGTTAAATACGATGAGCCTGACAGGATTTTTCCCCCCCATTCTTTTCCAGCCATGAGAATCCTTTACTTTCTTATTCCTAGCACAGAACAAACTAGTGTTTGGCCAAAACAGATAATCCATAGCATTGCTTTATATTTTGCACACCAACATTGCAATGGGACAGGAAAAAGTAGCAATATCTGTTTACTAGTTGGTAGTTTCCTCTACGTAACTACTCAGGACATTTTGATGGGAAAATATAGCTTGCATCAGCAATATTTCTTGACTGAGGAAACTGTGAGTGGTAAATGTGCAATGTGTGCAGCGTCGCAGTTCTGTCAGATTATTAAAGCAGTGCGAACAAAGCAAACAAATGATCTATTCCAGAAATATTTTTACTGCATTATTTCGGGTGTCCATTTACATTCATATAATTAAATATATCTCTACCTATGCTAAGCAGAGGCAATATCTCTTTCCTGTAAATGACTGACACCAGCAGAACAGAATTAAGATAGGATTTCATTTGCTTTAAGGAAGCTACTACATTGCCTCACAGATCTATTGTCCTTCGAGGGAATCAAGAAGCCTACAGACAAGGGATTAAAAATTACCATAGTCTATACAGATTCAAAACAGACATTTGACAAGAATGACAAAAAAATACACTGACAAGAGAGGAAAAGCCCTCGTGTCACCACAATTGTTAAAAAAAGTAGGAGACATAGGAGTAAATGCCAACTGTCACAGACTACATGGAACATCTCCAGGACCCATGCTCCAAAGTGTTGATCATATCCGAAATGACCACAAAAAGGTGTGACTCAGAAAGAGACACGATGTGCTGCCGATGTTGTTACACATGTAAGGATGAGGGCTGCAAATGAACCACAGAAAAGCCTCAGGAGACCGAGTGACTGAGTACAAAAATAGCAGAGGAAATTCCATTTATGTAAACAAATGTAAAAGGACACGTGAAAACGCAAACCTAACTTTGCATACAAACCTAACGATGACCCAAATTGGCTATTGCTACCAAGGAGTGAGATTTTAAAGATATAATAGGTACTTACATGAAAATATCAACACAAAAGCCAGTGTTGAATAATGATTTAAAAAATAAAGAAACAAAAACTGAAAGAAAAAATGCTTTGAATTATTATGAAATGAATACCAAACAGGACAAAAAATGTCATTCTGCCACTGGGTAACATCAATTATGTGTATTATGAATACCAAGAGTGTGACTGAAAGGGTGCGGCAGAAGTGAAAAGGTAGAAAGAAACCTAGCAAGGATCGTTTTGAACCACAGAATGGCCCTCCTATGAAGTAGAGGTAGAGTAGAGTAAGTTTACTAAACCTGGTGAGAATAGAGAAGGGAATATGAGATGAGGTCTAGAAATCAAGGGTGGCGTGAAGGTGAATAGAGAATCTGTTCTAAAACATCTGGGAGACATAAAATGATAATAGCAACAAAACGCACTGTAGATACAAATGTGCAAACCATTACAACTCCTTTTCCATCAGAAAGACAGCTGCAAGTTCTTAAATAATCTTAGACACGAGATGAGCAGTTTTTATGGTACTTGAATCTACCAGCAACACTTCAGTGTTTGCCACTGGCTGAATCTTCTGTGTGCCTAGTGATCCACCTGAGAAACCACATTCTCTTACTTGACTCCTTGCCGAAAGACACAGCTTTGGATATTTCTGTGTCACAAAAAGCATGCAAATAATAAATAGGATGCCAAATCGCTAAGGTCTGCAAGCTTAAAGTTTTCTCCCTTCAAAAATGGGGTGGCTTCAGGAAACCATCCCTGGTCCGTACGGTCCTCAAAGCCATGGCCACGCAGTTGTTTTGGAGAATGCTGACTGGTAAGGACAAAACCCACTAACAATGCCACAGCGTAAGCGACCATGGGAAAGTGCTCAGGCTCTGGTGCTGTTTTCTTTCCTAGTACAGATGCCAACTCTGATAGATGAAGAGGAAAACCAAGGGTATGACACAACTGCTCGGAGTCCCAGGGGAGCCAGAGAAGGCTGTGGTGACTGATCACTTCCTTCTTGTGATTCATGGGACACTTGCTGTAGAACCGTTTAAAAAACTCACAGTGCAGAGGTGTTTTCTCTTATTTATAGAGCACATATCCATAAGTAACCTGGGATGAGGACTGTGGAGGATTCATAGATATATCTGGGTTAAATTTGAGTTATATAGACAACTATCAACAGCCAAAGAATGATAGAAGTGAGTCTTTCTAACCGTTGTACAGTCTAGAGCTGTGTGAATGATGTCACTGCATTTGGAATCATTCCTAAATCACATGAAAAATACTCATGGGTTGTAGTAAGTGCAGCTGAACTTTGCCAGCTTTCATTTCAGGAAGGCAGAATTCTTTTTTCTTCTTCACAGGACTTATCACAGAATCATAGACACATTGACTGGAAGGTATCTCTGGAAGTTTCTAACCCAACTTCCCACTCAATGCAACATGGTCAGCTAGGGCTTTGGCTGGCTGAGCCTTGAAAACTGGAAGGAGATTCCTCCATCTCCCTGGACTCAATCTCTAGTGCTGCACTATCAGTCTAATAAAGAATGGGCAAAAAAAATGGGCAGGTTGCTTTTTCCACCACATATTCAAACACTGAATAGGATTCAGCCCTTTTGTGGTACAGTTAATGACAAAATTCAGGTGAAAGGAATGTGAATTAACCAATGGGTCAGCAATTATGATTTTGTGTAGATAGGACATGCATCAGGAACCCAAACTGTGGTGACTTATTGTAAACCTCATCTGTCCTTGCTTCCAGCTGACTACTGCACAGAAAAATGGCTCAGAATAAGAAGCACAATTCTGTTTTCCTTACATGTCCTGTGCAAAAAAAAAGAAATATGTGGCTTTCCGACAATAAGGTTCATAACAAGTGGAATATATTCATCCAGCTCTACTACCAGCTTTTTAAACAGAGAATGAACTTATCACATAAAATGTGTGAAGTGCTCTATTCTTCAGTGCTCAGTCACTGCACAAATTGCATTGCCTCATGACAAGATATCAGATAGTTGTTCAGTGCCATTAAAATCTGTTCTTTACCTGATTCAGACTGATAAAAGCCTCTCATTGAGACTGTGAGTATATACGGTTACACTGTACGAGGCTGTCACTACGTGTCTGTCTGTTCTCCCAAGTAACAAGCGATAGACAAGTGGAAACAGCCTCATGTTGTGCCAGGGGAGGTTTAGGTTGGATATTAGACAAAATCTCTTCCCAGAAAGGGTTGTCAATCCCTGGCCCAGGCTGCCCAGGAAAGTGGCTGAGTCCCCATCCCTGGAGAGATTTAGAAGCCATGTAGATGTGGTGCTGAGGGACATGGTTTAGCAGTGACCTGGCAATGCTGCGTTAATGGTTGGACTTGATGATCTTAAAGGTCTCTTCCAACCAAAATGACTCTATGATTCTTTGATAGTTGTTTTCAGTAAATGCCAAGTACCACATATGTTGAAAGCTAGACTTGCTCTTGCAGACCAGCTGAAGACCAGCATATTATTTTCAGCAGGCAAGAAAACAGAACTTAATGCTACAATCCATTCCCTGGGAACTGGAAACTTTTCTGAAGAAAAAATTGTTCACAGAAGATCAGCAACATACTGAAGCCAGCAAAAAAATTGAATACATCCCTATAATTCAGAAGCCAAGTTTACCGACTATAAATCTGCAGCAAAATGCCTGGAAAACCACAGAGCAGACTTTCAGCCTTGACAGTGCTTTCCCCCCTTCTGATGTTTCAGCATCAGCAAGCCCAGGGCACTGCTCAGATGCTCTGAGTGCAAAGGGTGCCTCTCCCCTCTCATTTGTCCAGGCAGTATGTGTTTTGCTCAGACTTCTCCTCCATGTCTGTAACATGCCCGTGTTGTACTCTTTCAGTTGCGGAATAAGCTCTTGAGCTCTGTATTCTCCACTTCTGTTTAGTTACTAACCAAGCAGAAGCAGAAATCATGACGACTGAGGCCAAAACTGCCCCAAGTTTTTGCTGGATAGCCGGGCGGTCTCCTGCCCTGTCCTGCTGGATGGAAAGCTCTCCCGGTGAATTGAGATTTTGAAGTCTGACTGAGCTGTGCATACAGGCTGAAAGGAGGGGATACACTGTGCTCCTTCCAACAGCACTACCTGGGGCAATGACACCAGGAGGCATCGGCCATCCCTGTCAGGAAACCTGTTGTTACCATAAGACATTTATGATAATTCATTGCTACAGATTGTATCGATACAGGTGGTAGAATAAGAGTTTTCTGTTTAGATTGTATTTCACTGTGAATTTTTCACTGAAATCAGCAGACAAAGTTCTACGCATTCTTCAGGCATTCACATTTTTCCATACCAACAGAGGGAAGGGCTGTGAAAAGGAAAAGGTAGGGAGGAGTGCCTAAAAGGCAGGTACCTTCTGGTGACGGCATTCCATCTTCCCAAAATACTTCTTAAGACAGGTTTTTGCAAGTCAAGTGGTAGAAAAGAACAGACACCAAGAACGTTCACATCTTGTACACCTTTCAGTTTTACAGTCTGGTTACAGTCATATGAAGTTCTCCTCAAGACAGTGCTGAAAGTGTGTTACACTCAGCCATATTCCCCTGACTCTGCAGTGACATTTGTAAGGTCCAAAGACTCTTGGAATGATGAATTTGCTGAGGAACAGTTGTAGTTTAAAGCTGAATAATATACATTAAATTTGCCAGTTTGAAAAACAAACTGAATTTTAACAGAACTAAATAAGACCAGCACCCAGCAGAATGTTACTGCTATGCTCCTCTCAGAAAAACTTTGTTTTAAATTGACATTAGAAAATCCAGATACTAAATTCATTTTAACAGTTAAAGGAATCACTCAGGTATATAATGATCAGTCATCATTTCAAATATCTTGACCACACTTCAAGGGATAAAAATGCACCACAATGGATGAACACTGCTATTTGGTTTGACTGGGACAAGTTTAAAGCATGGGAATGAATCATTTGGAAGTTGTCACTATTCCTTTAGGACAACCTACTTTGATTTTACAAAGGAGAAAGATGAAGACAGGCTTTCCAGCTAGAAAAGCACAATCCAGATCCAAGGAGTCACATTATTTAGCTATGTCAGTTATATTAGAGCACAAGGGACAATGTTATCATTGGAAAAAACTGTAACATCCTTTGGAGGACTGATAGCCACAAAAAAAAACCCCATTGAGCCCCATAACAAGTTCAGATTCTTTTTCTGAAACTTCTTAAAGAGTAAAAAAACCCCCAAGTTTCCAGAATATAGATTTTATATCTTGTTTTTCTCAGTGGTTTTTTGGGGGGTTGTTTTTTCTTTTTTTCACTGGGGTTTTTTTTTTGTCTGTTTTGGTTTGGTTTAGGTTGGTTGTTTTTTGGTTGTTGTTGTTGGTCTGGTTCTGGTTTGTTTTCTTTTCAAGAGCAACATAGTTCTCCTACTCTGTTGTGGACTCTTGCCAACTGACTCTTCCAGTTTTTCTACCATTTGCAGCTAGTTCCACCATACCCAGTAGGTGGCCTCAGTGTATAATGTATTTCCTTACTCTTTTTTATTAATTGCGCTTTGCTTTTTTCATTGCAACAATTTTTCTTCTTTTTTTTTTTTTTTAATTTTTTTTTTGTTAGAATTTCCTGCTTTTCATCACTTTTTTTTGGCATTTCAGCATCAGCTATTTGTTAAGTACTAATCCCTTTAAATATGACTCCTTTTCTGTTGGTGGATTTCTAGAGTGCAACTAATGATTTGGGAAAAAAAAAAAACAACTAAACAAGATCTGTACAGTTCTGTTCTGGTTTAGAGATATCACCCATATATTCCTTGATTCTCCCTGTACCTCTCCTTTTACACTCCTCAGGGCTTAGAGAAACATTTTCTTCAGAGAATGTGATGTATTATCCAGGTCCAGACAGACATACCCATACAGGCTGACAAACGTGGCAGATCCCTGGAGTCTTTTGCTCTGGATCTTTCAAAGAGCTATTGCTGACTCTTGTTGTCCCACATCTCCATCTTCAGAACTCAATTAACTTTTGGCATACGGTCAGACCCTGCTTATGAACAAGGGTGTTACCTACATTCGTCATCCTGTGGGAATGCCCTATCAGATAAAGGGAGGGAGGTTCTTTTGATACAAAAAGTGACAAACGGAATTTTAACTGATTGAAGATCTTAATGATCCTATTTCTTGTTCTTGTGGGAAAGCTTCCTTAGTTTCTCGGTAGACAAGAGTGCCCACAGCTGTGATCACTGACAAAGTACTTGCAGCTTTTTGTGTTTTCAAAGAGCAGAATTAATTAAATACAAGTATTTAGGACGTATTCAAAGTCATGTGTCTACCCATTATCACAAAATAGGAAATTCTGAGCTCCACCAATTAGTGGAGTCACTTCTGTAATATTTTGTCTTGATGAGACTTCGCATTCATTCTACTTTGTCATATACCATGCAATAAATCCTGGAACACAAGATCAGTTGTCGTTTTCACTGTGACCTTCTACACCGAAAGAAATGCCAGTATATTTGTGAAACACATTTGCTCAGGAAGTATATTTGTCTATGATGGATCTCCCCAAACTTCCTGACCCTATTTTTTGTAGAGAACTGATATGTAAACTCAGTCTTTGGCTACCGCCAGTAAGCTAATAAGACAGAGAGTCTTATAGTTTCCCTATCATAATGAGGCCTGAAACCAATTTGGCTAGGATCAAGGAAATATGAAGCCTCCAAATATTTCTGGAATTGCCTCACTATAAACTTTTTCAAAAAGGCAGATTGAAATGTCCTATAATAGATGTGACTGTTTGCATCTCAAGAAGCAGATATTTTTAGATTCGCGTTAACAAGGGCTTTCCTAAGGAGAAGTTGGTGTCTGGTCCTATCGTATCCTAACACCACTCTCAGCTAAGCTTGGGATCTTCATTGGCCAACAATGTGGCCTCAGTACTGTCTTCACTTAAGGCTTCGTTTACACGGGGGCATGGAGGAAAATGTCTAGTCAAGACAAATTAACTGGTCAATGTACATAAGTGAGGCTTTATTGCATTTCCATTCAGAAGAAAGGCAGTTTTATTTCACAGGAGGCTAAGATATGGTGATCTAAGTTACGACGAATGAGAGCATCCACACAGAGGTTTAAGGCAACTTAGCATATGTGCATTGGTTTATTTCATTTTAACATTCCTGAGTGTCCCAGTGCAGGCAAGTCCTAAGAAAACAACGTTAGCTGAAATGAAAACTTGGATTTTCATTTGTCCTCTCCATAGCCTGCTCTGCTACCATGGAGACAGACAGCTCGGTCAGAATCTAGTAATCTCATCTTCAAAGAAACAAAAACATTCTTGGTGAAAGAGCCTGCAAAGCTATTTTGGCCCTAAATGTGATGTTGCGCCCTTCATCGCAATCCCACTTCATCACAAAAGGAAACAGAATGATTCTCTGCCACCTTTGTTTTCTTCTCATCCCTTTCTCCAAATGGTAATCAGAGCTCCTGCTCCACGGGCAGCAGAGCTCACAGGTCCCGCACATCACCCTGCATCTCTCCAGCAGCACCACCCTAGAACCCCCATCCTCTCTCCTGCATCTCTTCTGCTCCTCAGAGCAACTCTTCCAACTCCTCCCCACCAAGGCGGGACCCTGCAACACCTTCAGTCCACCCTTCACATGCCTCTCACCCTGGCTGCCTCTTCCCCGTAGCTCCTGCTGGTTTGGCTGGGGACTGACAGCATCCTCTCCAGATAGCACTGGAGGACAGTTTTGCATTTCCACAGTCAGTAAACAAAGAACAAGTTCAAGTATTACAATAACATGGAGTGTAAGACGTGTGGGGGTTTGTGGATAACAAACCAGGAAAACAGATGTAAAAGAACACGTTTAAATTAAAAATTAATATTTTACTTCAAGTACCAACAGAAAGATGACCTGTAAGGGAAGTAAATCTTCCCTTCCTCACACACCTAAGTCTCAGAGGAAGTGTGCAACACCAGTAGATGTGAATGCAAGTTTAGGATTAGGGAAACACTGCCATAGAAAAGAACCCTTCACTCCTTTTAACAACAGTGTAAAGTTATTTTACAGGTGTAAGGTCATTTGACATGTTTTATTACTAAAGTACGTTGACCTATATGAGGTAGCTAGACCTACCAACTGGTGATAGATACTTTATCTTGTCCTGTGTGAGACAACAAATGCACACTAACTGCTTCAAATCTAAGGTGGCATTCTGACTTCTGCCCATACTAAGCTGCAGTTCATATTTCGCTTCTGAGCCTTCCTGTCTCTGATGTCTTCCCTTCATCTCCAGTTCAGTCAGGCCTCAAGAGACTGTCACCAGCAATTGGATCCGTAGTGAGGGTGGGTGAGGCTGAACACCGCATGCTGACAATCTTGCCTGCTCCATTATGCACATTTAATTGCACAATACAAAAGCCTAGGACTTCCTTATTCCATTTGTCCCGTTTTTCTTGGTAATAAATCAAATTAAAGTGTCATTTTTATTATGTATTAAATATCTTGTTGTGTACAATTTACTGTGGTTGCTACAGGTCCTAAAGAAATGAAGGAATGCATCATTGCACCTATGCAGGTGGTGGCAGAACGCACGAGACGACGTTCACAAGATACACTGATAAAGAAGAAACAGGAGAAAACAAATGAAAGTGGGAATTTGGTGCAGCGATTTTCTACAAAGGGACACCAGAGACAAGATGCTGGGGACACACAGACAAGTAACGGCTCCACTGGAAGGAATGGTTATTCTGGGTGTTATATCTGAAAACCAGACAGCTCTGGCTCAGCTGTTCAGGACAGACAACTGCTGGCTCAACGGCTCAAGGAATCACATGCCCTTCACTGTGTAGGTTTGTCACTTAAGATTTCACAGTCGTAGGATATTTAGCCATAATATTAAAATTACACACAGAGGAAATTCCTCTACGCTAGTACAAATGTATCTTGCTCTGACAGGGAAAGTCTGAGAGCCCTGGGGCTGTTTAGCCTGGCAAAGAGAAAACTTAAGAAGGGATCTGATCAATGCTGATCAATAGCTAAAGGGCAGGTGTCAATAGAATGGGGCCAGACTCTTTTCAGTGTCTCCCAGTGACAGGACAAAGCACAAACAGGAACTCAGGAAGTTCCATCTGGACAGGAGGAAAACCTTTGAGGGTGGCAGAGCCTGGAAGAGGCTGCCCAGAGAGGTCGAGGAGTCTCCTTCTCTGAAGAGATTCAAAACATGCTCAGATGTGATACTGTGCAGCTTGCTCTAGGAGAACCTGCTTTAGAAGGAGTTTGGATTAGATGATCTCCAGAGGTTCCTTCCAACCCCTGCCATTCTCTGATTTTGTGATTCTTTAAAATTAGATTGTTTTGTGAAACATATTAACCTATCAAATCTGAAACCTGGGTACTGCACTGACCTTCATACATTCAACGGCCCCCAGGTTTAGACATTTTATGGACAGTGAATGTAACTTTCCAATGCAATTCTTCATTCCCTGACTTTCACCATAGACTAGACTAGACTATTTCAGATGGAAAGGACCTCCAATGAGCATCTAGTCCAACTGCCTGACCACTTCAGGGCTGACCAAAAGTTAAAGAACATTGTTAAGGGCATCATCCAAATGCTTCTTAAACACTGACAGGCTTCAGGCATGGACCATCTCTCTAGGAAGCCTGTTCCGGTGCTTGACCACCCTCTGAAACATTCTGCTTTTTCATGAACTGTGATTAATTTCTGGCTTTCTGTGTCTCCATCCACTGTATGCTGTTGGAAGATAGGCATCTGGAATTTCCAGCAACATCTAATGACCATCTAACAGCAACTATATCTGACTCAGGGTGCTCAGAGAGCTTTTAGCTCTTTACTATAGGGCCATCAGGAAATAATGTTCAGTATTAAAAACTTTGCTAGGGAATGTGTTAAATGCTTCAGAGGAAAAGATAAATCGATGAGCCAGTTTTAAAGTGTTTACAGTTCAGTTTTTCACACAGCAAGGCAAGTTTGCCAAACATGAAGGAGGTTTACAGGGAAGTGCATGAAATAAAAGCCAGTGGGTCACCTGAATGCTGTGAAGGTAAGATAAATATTTGGCAGATGAAGAAACCCAGGTCGATTTCTCTTCAAAGCAATAAATAAATAAGCCACTGGGTGAATTGTTCTTGAGCACTATGCCTCCTACCCAGATTTCATTCACGTTTCATCACACGCAGAAACAGCGGTATGGACACACAACAGACACAGAACTGGAGAGGAGGTGGACAGCAAATATTAGCAAATTGTGGTGACAGACCTAAATATTTCAGCAAGATGTTGGAAGTGTAGGTAAGTCATCCATTATTTGTGCCGGTTTGGGAAGAATTCTGCCTGTGGCCAAGGTAATCCCATAATTCCTTCTTAGAGGAGCCTTGCACTTTACAGTAACCTCGTAGTAAGTTACAGTAGGTAACAACATTCAGGCCAGCACCTTCCAAGTGCCAAAGAAAAGAAGTCAAGGAGGCCTGGCACCAGAAAATTGTTGCTGATACCCCTCTTCTCCTGCCCACTAGCTCTCGTTCAGGTCTCAGCAGCAGAAGGCTTCTCTTCTGTTGCAGTTCTGATCTGTGTAAGTCAGGCTGGCAAACCAAGTTCCCATGTGTTTTATTATCCCAGCTTTGACAACTATTGCCTCCCCTCCTCGCAGAGGCTTCTCCTGAGGAGGCAGCAGACATGTGCCTCAGTGGTCCTCCTGTCCCCATTTTCCTGACCTAACACGAGGAATGAAGGAAGAAGGAGATTCTGTGGGACGTTCAAAAAACATTCTCCACTCTTATATCCCTGATGCTTAACAGGTTCTCTGGCTTTGCTGTACTGGGACCTGATCTGCCACCAGCCTCTCTGAGAAGACTGAGAGAGGATCTTATCAATGCTGATCAATATCTAAAGGGTGTGGGTCAAGAGGATGGGGACAAACTCTTTTCAGTGGTGCCAGTGACAGGACAAGGGATAACAGGCACAAACTGAAACCCAGGAGGTTCTATCTGAACATAAGGAAAAACTTCTTTCCTGTGAGAGCCTGGAAGGGGCTGCCCAGAGAGGTTGTGGAGTCTCTGGAAAGATTACAAACACACCCAGATATGATACCATGCAACCTGCTCTAGGAGAACCTGCTTTAGCAGGGCAGCAGGATGAGATGGTCTCCAGAGGTCCCTTCCAATCCCCACCATTCTCTGATTCTGTGATAATCTCCTGCACATTTCATTTTCCTAATACTCAAGTGTCTGGGCAACCTCTACTGTGTAAAGTCCTTCCTTAGGTTTCTGAGGTCAATGGGGAATGACTGAGACACAGACAACCATTTTAGGAACAGGACTGACAAGTAAAGGGTTGACTTTTAAGATTCAACAGGTGAGAAGATCTGAGAATCCGTCCTTCCAAAAACGTGTATGAGATACAGCCAAAGATCGAAGAGGTGACGTTCAGGAGACTGGCAGAATTACAACATGTAGTAAATACGGACTGGCTAAGGATCTCCAACCTGGAAGCAGGTAAGATTCTCCTAAAGGAGGAGGCACTGTGGGCTGTTTCTGAGCCCGGAAGAGTTGAGGAAAGCCCTCCACCACCAAAGGAAAAGCTGAGGGGAACACGGTGCAAGCCAGGACCTGCAGGTGATTCAAGCCTTAGACACAGGTGCAGAACAAGAGATGGAAGAACATGGAGAAGCAGGCCTGGCTGTAGGAGCTGCAGGATCTGTCGGTCCCTGGCACCGTGACATTGCGGGGTGGGAACCTGCTCCCATGTCAGCGCCCGAGTGCTTCTCCCCTTCACGGCAACGTCCTCAAAGGGGCACACCCAAGCTCCAGGCTCGGAGAAAACATTTTGGGCCCCGGGTTATGCCACCAGATGCCAACCGCCTTCTCAGGCGCCGCTGCTCCGAGGCCACCGCTGACGCGTGGAAGACCCGACCCGAGCCGAGGCTGCCGCTCGCTCCGGCTCCACCAGCAGCGGCAGGTGCCATTTTGTGGCACAAAAGGCCCCGACCTCCGCGGAGGCGCCGCCGGCGCTGCCGAACCGCTCGCGGGGAGCTGCGGGGAGGGGAGAAGCGGGCAGTGCCCGCCATGGCTGTGGCCGCGCCCGCCCTCAGCCCTTCGAGCCCTTGGCGGGGCGGCTCGTTCCCCACCGGGCGCCTCCCGCCTCCCGCCACTACATCTCCCAGCAGCCCCGGGGCCGCTGACGGCGCCGTGGCTGCCGCGGGGGCCGCCGGGAGAGCCGTTAGCGGGGCGGGCGCCGATGGCCGCCCCTCGGGGGGCGTTGGGGGGCTGGGTGGGCGGGCGCGGTTTGCGCTCTCCGGTGCCCGGCTGCTGGCAGATAACGTAGCTGCTGAGCGTGTAATGGGTTCCGTGGGGGTTGAGAGAGGCCGGTGCGTTGCAGCGGGACGAGGAACCCACCTCCACCTCCTGGTTTTCCGGAGCATCAACGGCTCGGTGCACCATAGGAAGGAAGGGGATGGTTTTGTTTTTCTGTTAGATGCAAACTCAAAGGGGAAAGCCCAACAGCCTTCAAAAAAAGCAAAACCACTTCGTCAGCCCACATTCCTACTGGGACCAGTAACGGCAGCCCCGGCTGGTACCGGGGAGGTTCTCCGCTGGCTCCCAGGTGGTCGCGTGAGGGAAGCGGCTCCTTCCTTTTGAGCGCTCTGGTACTTCAGAGATCGATTTTAAAAATCATCTGCTAAATTTACGGCCTCCGCAATCAGTTTGCAGACATCCTGGGGCGAAGGGCCGTTGGAGGGGTGCCGTGCCTGCGGGCTGGGGCTGGGCGTGCAGACCCGTGCTCCAAGGTTCAGTTCCCAGGAGGCAGACACTGCAGCTCTGCACCACTACCTGGGGACTGGCAGCAGACCCTTGCCAGTAGAATTGTAGAAGCATTTTAGTTGGAAGAGACCTTTAAGATGATATTAAGTCCGACTGTTAACCCAGCACTGTCAGGGCACCACTAAACCTTGTCCCTCAGCACCACATCTCCATGGCTTGGAAACCCCTCCAGGGATGGGGACTCCACCCCTGCCCTGGGCAGCCTGGGACAGCCCTTGAAAACCCTGTCCAGGAATAACTTTTTTCTAATGTCCAACCTAAACCTTCCCTGGCACAACTTGAAGCCATTTCCTCTTGTTCTATCACTTGTTCCTTGGAAGCAGAGCCCAACACCACCTGACTCCAACCTCCTGTCAGGGAGCTGTTGAGAACCAGAAGGCCTTCCCTGAACCTTCTTTTCTCCAGGTCCCTCAGCCACTCCTTGTAGGACTTGTTCTCTAGACCCTTCCCCAGCTTTATTGCCCTTCTCTGGACACGCTCTAGCCCCTCAAATGTCCTTCTGGGAGTGAGGGGCCAGAACTGAACACAGGATTTGAGATGTGGCTTCAGCAGTGCCAAGCACAAGGGGACAATCACCCCATCAATTCCCACTGGCCACACTATTTCTGATACGAGCCAGGATCCTGTTGGCCTTGTTGGCCATCTTCTTATATGAACTGATATTAGCAGATATATCACACATGTTTCTCATGACTTTTTGGTCAGTGGGACTGCATATCCCCATATGGCAGATTTAAGTTCAGTGAGAAGAGGCTGATTTTTTTGGACAGCTTGTCATGTTATGCATGATCCACAGATGGCACAATCCATGGATCAGTTTGCAACCCAATAGATAAGCTAATCCATGTTGTTTTCCAATTCAGTGGTATCTTCTATAATTAATCACTTTCCCTGATTGCACAGTATAAATATCATGTGCTAATAACACCTATGAAGGCAGGAAGTCAGAAAAAACCCTGAGACGTTAACTGTAGATGGGTGACATACAAACTGAAAACATGCACTTTACATACAAAAGGTCTTTTTTAGGGAAAATTCACACAGATTATCCAGAGTTCAAAAGGCAGAAAAGCAACGTTACCATAGTTGTTCAGAGGCTGCTGTAATGGGCCAGCACACCAACTGTGTTTGCTCCATTTATCCGCTGGGACCATTAAACACAAACCTATTTTCTGCAGCTTCAGAAGTCCCTGAACTGAATGTGTCTGTACACGCCGGGGAAACAGCACTTGTGTGCTTTCCCTGTTCTCACACAGCTTTCCTAAGTGCGTGCTGCTAGTCATCCAAGGAGAGGAGCACTGGGTTAAATAGATGTTTTGTCTAACCCAGCGTGGCCGTTCTTCTGTAAAGAACTGTTTTACAGTCAGTACTGTACAGGTACATTGTGTCGGATCAGCTCTGTAATTTAACTTGCTGAAATGAAATGCTTCTTTCTTTAAACTGCTACTTTGAACAATAAGAACATTCTCTACAATCACTTCATAACATGTCCAGTACTCCTACATCACTTAGTTGACTGATGAATCACTGAAAATGGGCTTAGAAACACTGGTTAGCAAGTACACTTTCACGGGCATGTCTTTGTGATATGAACAACTTTCATAAAAGGGTTACAATTTGCAGCAGGAAAATCAGTCTGGTTTTCAGGACTAAGGGTGCTGAGGGAAAGGGCAATTTCTTTTCTTCCATTTATAACTTGAGGATGACATGCACTTGTTATCAGCTACTTCTTTAGTGTGAGAAACTCAATAATCATTCACTTCATCCTCACCATTAGAGAGTTTAAGTTCCTCCATCACACCCCTCCCTTCTCAACTCTCTTCCAAGCTGTTGAAACCTCTCTTAAGCAAAAGCTACTGTACACTGTAACCAGCCTTATCACTCTTCAGCATATCTTTCAAGTTCTACAAGATCCTTTCTGAGATGGGGGAAAAGATGCAGGGGAATTAGCACTCAGCACTGAAGATGTGGATGGACGATGGATTTAAGTCATGGCATGATTATTGCTTTTCGTTTTCTTACCCATTTCTTCCCTGAAAAACTATTATGTCACTTCACATGTTACTCTGACATTCTTCCAGTGCTCCCAGAGCTCTTTCCCTAATGCAGAGACAACCATTTTGGGTTTAAAAAGTAAGCCATTGTCAGACTCTGAAACAAAACCTAGTCTAAACCCAGGTTCAGCGGTTGTGTTTTGTCCAAGAGTAATTTTCAGGGAAGGGGAAGGATGTTGAGGAAAATAACGTTAATGGAACTATCTTTCAACTACAGGAAGTTAAATGGGCAACAGTGAAGCTTTTTTAAAATGGTTTTGTTTGGCTTTGAGGTATGGAATTAACGCATTATAGATTTCAAGTCTAGTACAGGAAAACAGTTCAGAAATTAAAGGAGCAATAAGAAATACTTTTCAAAAAATATAAGGAACCTACTTCATATTCAGATAGATGAGAAATGCCACAGCGAGCACTAAGATCACATCCTGCATGCAGACGTAACCAAGAGAAAAGGAGGGAGGGATATATGCCTCTGTAATAGTGAGCTGATTTCCTAGGCTCCTCTGTGGGTGAGTTTCACACTTAGGTGATGTCTGACAAAAAAAAACCGACATCACAAAAGTCAGTATCTCCTTTGGCTATTCAGTCAGGTGTGGAAAAAAGCTTTACTTGAGCACCGAGCACTGTTTTCTAGGGTTTTTCCCTGTTTTTATTCAAAATGTCTTTTTCCTTATCCTAACTTTCTAACCCACAGAGCACTATGCAGGCCACTAGCCTCGTTAGTAATCAAGAGCTCAAATGAAATATTTATACTCCTGTAAATACTCCACGATCAATGCTCACGAATTTACACGTTCTCTGACAAAATGGTTTCACCCAACTTCTTGTGTGTTGATTTTCTGTGCAGCTGAAGACCCAAATGATTTAGAAATGACAGAGGAAAGGTAAAATCCCACAGCAGCAATGCTGGGATTCTGCAAATAGCGGAGACTCAAGGATGAATGTCACTGCAGCTGGTAACTAAGTATGATATCATGGACATAAAAGTTAATATAGAAATATCAGCAGTTTTTCCCTTTATAGCATGTTTCTTCAATTTACAGGCCAGCAATTAAAGCAGAGAAGGGCAGCAGCCTTTACTCCTCTCACAGTCATGTGCAGCATTATCTCAACTTGTGAGAAACACACAAGAAGCCAAAATGGACCATCAGAAGGTGCACAAGCGTGTTCTGTCTCCCACAAAGTTTCACTGAGGGACAGAAGGTACTTTTCTTCTTGTTGAGAGGCACTTACTTCAGAACTGCCAACAAACCTTAAAAAATCACATCAGCTGGTATCCAAGCAAGCATGGTGCAGGGCTGGAAACTCCCACCTCCTTGAGGCCTATAAAACACAAAGTAATGAAAGGAGAGGGGAGCAAAGGACACGTTTCCTTTTATTACAGTAGCTTAGAGTGATACAAGTACAGGAGGTGGCTGAATTAGTGGCCGCATGTTGAGAGTGCACCAGAGTTCACTCACAGTTCTGTCCCTTATCACCTTCAGGCTATTTACCATCTAAAATGAGACAAAAAGCAAAAGACTGTGAAAAAAGAAGGAAAAGCAGAGAAATTAAGATTAGGTCTGGCAAAGATTCATTCCTTCTTTGTTTTCTTCTCCCCCTACCACTTATCTCCACCTGCAACCCCTACCTACCTGCAAGGCTGACCTGACTTTCCGTCAGGGCACAGCTCTGCCAGCCCAGATGAGGTATTCACTGCAGCCTCACCTGGAGTCTTCTCTCTGGTGCACCGAGGTTTAAATTAGTCCTTTGTTTTGTTATACCCTGCTGTTTCCATCCCATGTTCTCCTCCAGTCCCTGCTTAGTCCTGTGTTAGAACACACTCTCCCACCCACTGCTTTCATGTACACTCAATTAATTAAAACCTTGCTAACTTCTCTTTCTGGTAGCGGGTTATCAGCCGGGCTGCCTCATTTCCTAGACGTCACCGCAGACCTCAGACCTCCAGTGCTAGTTTTGCTTCCCTGCTGAGTCTCTAATTTTTCCATGTCAGAAACTTTGCATTACTCTGTATTAGGAAGAAAATTTTCCAAGTCCCAAATGGTAGGAGCTTGCCTCTCTGTTTACTCCTCAGTGAGGATTAGATTATGAAATGCTTTTTTTTTTTTAAACTTCTCCCTTTGAATTCATCCTGACAGCCTGTGTACATCTGTATTGTAAATGATGGTTTAGCACAAACTCCCCAAGTAACCACTCGCAAATACATTTCTTTCTTGTGGGCCACTTTCTCCTGCAGTACAGGCAGGTTCTCTTTAAAAGCAGAGATACTATGAGGAATATATACCACAAGCACATCGGAGAGCACGCTGAGACAGTGAGCCAAGAGCTACAAAGCAGCAATCTCTTTGCAGCTGTCTATGGCAGGCTACTCGTGATCTGTGTTCACTGGGCATTGAAGTTCTAGCTTGTGCATTTTGCATAAAATCCTACTGAAGGGACTGGAAAACACGGCACTGCTAGACAGCACCTTGATTTATAGCACCACTCGGACACATACTTGATGTTTGAGAACATGCTTTAACACTTCTGTATCACACTAGAATCATTTGCACCTTTTCTTTCATTCGTCTCTCTGTTCTGAATAAAGGGGTCAGCTCTGGTGGCCAGCAAGAGCTCAGCCAGCGCTGCCTGCTCACGTGAGCGAGCCCTCAGCTGCCACTCCCAGCCAGTTCATGCCAGAGTGTGTTTGGGATCAACAGACCAAACACTTCTGCGCCCAGAGGAGATCAGTGTGCCAGTTCCATCCCCACTGCAGGAAGTTCAGTAAAGTTCAGCACCCTTGGCAAATACAACTTCCAAGAGGTGATGCTGCTGGGCCCATCCACTTCTGTGCTGCTGGGTGAAGGCAGATACCAGCAAGGTCAGATACCTGTGGTGTACCCACTTGTCCAGCATGACTCAAAGCTCTGCAGATCTGATAAATTATAAGCAGGTATTAGATATGTCTTCCCAGGAGGTGGAAAATGTGGTTTTAGACCCCCTCACATCATTGTTGTCATAACCCGACCCTTAACAGAGACTGGCACATGTTTCCAGGACTGAGGGGCAAATACCACTAATACCATCGGCAAACACCAGTTACATAAGAGCTGATACAGTCGCCTACATCCACAGGGAATAATTGGACTTTGGCATTAGAGGACTAACATAACAGGCATTCCCATCTGGGTAAAGGGCATTTCAGACACACCCCTGTCTCTCATGCTACCTGTTGCCAAGATTAGAGGCTTCTGCCCATGCCACACTTTGACATCCCATGGGAGCTCCAATTAAGTTAGGCTTGTTTTGCAGGCTTCCACTCCTCCTCCCGCACAAACCTCAGTACCGTGTGGTAAACCTGATCACAGAGCTGGCACAGACGAAAAATCAGACCCCAAATACTTTCTTTCAGGGTTTTACTCATCAGTTCTGACAAGGTTCACCACGCTGCAGTGAAATGCTCAGGGAATGAAAGACAAAGTGGCAGGTCCTGACACCAACCATCAAGCTGTAAACACAGCTTAACAAGCCATGAACTCCGCGATCTGAGCAGCCAATGGCTCAGTCATCATGATACTTAGCATTGGCATGTCCCACTGCCGATGAGGATTTGTCCCTTTCTTAATTTGCTTTGCAAGGGATTGAAGAGTGTTCTGCAGTGCACCGAGCTGCTGGCTGTATTTGCTGTGTAGTGAGTAAATACCTTGAACAGATGTTAGCGCAGCGTGTCTCACCCCCTCACCCTGACTGAACAGGACTTGGCACTCTTCCCAGACATCGTGAATGGGGCACCAGTGGGTAATCGTTTGCCACTTCTAAAACTCCTGGATTTTCAATCTGCTGATAGAGGGAACTAGAATTCAATAAGCCCCCATTAGAGTGTAAATACAACTCAACGGAACTGCTCATGGTAAATGAAAAGGCAGAACGCAACTCGGTCTTCTGTGTTCAGGATGGCTATCCTTCCTTTTGGCTGGAATCTCCTTTGCCCCAGCTGCTTTTCTTCTGTGGGAATAATAAGAAGAATTCAGTTTTGAAGAATTCTAGCTAAGCATTGTTTGCCCTACATCCATCACAGGCCACACGGGAGATATTTGACCTCTCTTACCAAGGCACTAATTTTCAAACTAAGACCTACTCCTCTCTGGGCAGTTGCAATATGTGACTTAGGACAAGTCTGCATAGGGTGCAGTTGCAGTGATGGATCTGCAACTGCTAAAGCAGCTGACACTGCCACTGGAAACTTCTTAGGGTTCTCCAAGTTTACCAGTAGATGTATAGAATGAATCACAGTATATAGGCACCAGTGGTATCACCTGTACTTCCTTTCCTACTTCTTGCCAGCTAAAAGAAAGCAGAAAGACCAGACTGTTTACAAGCATATTACACTATTTCACTTCAACAGCTGGAGTAGGTGAGGGATAATTAAAGTTTTAATTTCAAAATACTGATCACATTTTCAGTGCTCTGATAAAAATTATATATAAAAAAAAAAAGAGGTAAAGAAAGAGCTTTTAAGAGAATGTGGTTCCAATAGCATGCCAGGCTGTTGGGTTTTGTTAATCTAAAGTGAGGATGAGCATCCAAGTCACCATGCAGTTGCATTTACCCAGCTTAGACCAACCCTTACTCTCTGTTTGGTTTATCCTCCTTTGTTGTGACACATCCATAGTCAAAATTATCTGGTGGTGAAGTCAGTTGAATGCAAGAAAGAATCTACTACAGATTATGAAGCATAAATAGCAATTGAGTTTGCTACTGGTTACACTGTTCCACTAGAGGTGCCAATATCTACCCAACAACGAGCCAAGAGCTTTCTGGAAATCAAAGGAGGTCAAAATACAGTACAGCCATTAGTACAAAAAGGGCTACAGGCTAGCAGGACACTTAGGTTGCACAAGTACTGCAGACAAGCAAAAAAAAAACCCACCAAGTTCCTCAAACTTGTCCTTAGGACTTGAATGACCTTGGGTTCCTTTGAAAACATCCCACACGATGTTATACAAAATGCACAAACAACACCAACCCCAGTTCTGCGCTTCTGGCTTTTTGCCATCACTCACAAACCAGTCCAAAAATAATCTGTGGCAGAAGGGAGACGTCCTCATCTAATACAAATTAGGGTAGTTCCTTTTCTGGACTTAAATCAAGAGTAATGATTCTACTCGGGTTTCCTCTGACACCACACTATGGAAGACACTAATTTTACAGTCTTAAAAAGGGTTCCTTTACCTTAAGGCTAATTTTAGCCTTTCACCATCCAGACTAGTAAACTTAAGATATTTGGTTTTATTTCAGCACACTTTATTCACTGAGTTTATTACTTGCAGGAAATCTTTGTACAAGCTGGGGAAAGGAGCCAGGTCTCTCACCTTCCAGCCTCCAACCATCATCAGGTCAGTCTCAATGTTAGAGGTTGTTCATTTCCAAGTACTACTACAAAGCACATTTTATTTAAACCTTTTTGAAAACCAAATGAATGGGGTTTGTTTGTGTTCTCTTTTTACACTTCCTTGTTTTAAGTGAGACGCTGTAAACAATAGAGTCCACAAAAAGAAAGCAGTATCCAACCCCAAATTTCATCAAGTGTCACTGTTTGGCTAGTATTAGCCTCCTGAATTTACTGTATTAATACAATATTATATTAACTCCCACTAAAATATTCTAATCCAGCTGTAAATTTCTCTTCTGTGAGTAGCTCTTGAGAGCACAGCAGAGTCTAGACAAGAGCCTAGACACTGACCCAAACCCATGTACCTTAAAGAAAAGGCCTTTTGACCTCTTTCAACAAAACTTTAAATAGAATGTGCAGGGAAAACAAGAAAAGTATTTATTTCAACAGCACAGCACCTTCAAACCCCTTCTTTCTGACTATGGGGAGCTATTTGTTCCAAGACAAGCAAGTAAAGCAACCTGCTCCCTCACTGGTATGAGCACCAAGTGTTGTCTCCATCCCTCCTCCTTGCAAGTGTTTGTGCACAGGGATTTTTCAAAATTTCTTTAGAGATTACAGCAAACAGCAGATTTTTAAAGCTTACGCTATGAATTGCTGTTGCCTATTCTTTATTACACAGTACATTAAATCTGGTGTTTTGCAAGCGAGCGTTTGCTTCATTAATCAGATAAAAATACCATTCAGAAGGCTGTGTTCTAATATTTCTCCAGAAGTATAGCAGCAACACTAACATACCATGTGGAGACGTATTAATGATCTCAGTGCCAAGAAAATACCTTCAGTCTTTTTTTTTCTGGTGGTACTAAGCCACCCTCTCCTCATATGAAATTTCCTTGAAGTTGATTCAGCACCTTAAAGTTTTGGAGTTAGGTTAAAAAAACACTCCAAAACAACGCTGCTTTAAGGGATGAAATCTCTGTGACAGTAAATACAGGGCACTTCACAGAATTAGCAAACTCAAGGTTCCGTTCTGACTACAGCTAGAACCCATTTTGCAAGCTCAAGTCATGTTCATTCCCTTGAAAGGACAACACCCTGGGAAGGGAACGTTCACCCCAGTGAAACCCTTTCTGTGCAGCATGGCTTCACGCAGGGTTGGGTCCTACAGAGCAGGTAACCTCTTCATACCCAAACATACCCTCGGGTGCAGGTTTGTTTCCATGAAGCAACAACCACCCTGAGTGTGGTAGCTTCCTTACATGGGCTTCCCTAAATCCTACACGTCCCAAAGCCCAATACTTCCCAACAGGTTTCTCTGAGCTTCCTCTGATGCCACAAGCGGCTTGCTCAGTGCTACCCCTCCAACAGCCACACCTTTGCCCTGTGTCCCCCCACACCCAAGACCACCTAGGCTAATTCCTGCATCAGCCCTACAACACAGACCTGGACCGGCCATATGAAATCCTTCTCCCCATCACAGAACTGTAGAATTCCAGGTTGGAAGGGACCTCAAAGGTATCTGGACCAACCTTTCTTGGCAAAAGCAAGGAGTAACTTGCACTCATCACCCCTCATCTTTTCTGTGACAATCCTTATAAAAAGGGCGTCATCATCTTCTCTGTAGCCACTCTTCTAATACTGGAACACGGGGATAAGGTCACCTCTAAGCCTTCTCTTCTCCGGGATGAACAAACCCAGTTCTCTCAGCCTTTCCTCATATGCCATGTCCCGGTCCTTGGCTCATCATCATGGCCCTTCTCTGAACCCTCTCCAGCCTGTCCAAACCCTTCTTGTATAGCGGGGACCAAAGCCAAACAGTGTTCCAGGTACGGCTTGACCAGCGCTGAGCAGCATGGGACAAAGACTTCATCCCTGCTGGTGATGCCCTTGCCAACCACCTCTCCAACAGAAGGGATTTTTGGTCCCTCATAAAAATCAAAAGCACTTATAAACACCTTTTTTATTCTTTTTATGTAAGAGAATAATGGGAACCGCCCCGGGAGCCCCGGCCCCACAAACTGCTCCCTCCCCAGAGGTCCTCGCCCTGCCCCCGTCCTGAGCGAGCGGCCGAGGAGGCCGAGCGCCCGTCCCCCCCGCAGCCCCGGGCCGGCCCCGGGCCGCCTGCCCGCCGCCCAGCGCGGTACCGCCCCGCCCCCGGCCATCCGGGCTGCCGCCATAAAGGCCGAGCCAGCCGCCTCGGCCCGCCCTGTTTTGCTACTGCTCTGTGCTCCAGCCGGCCTGCTCTGTCCCGGAGCCGCCGGGCAGGTGGAGGTACCCAGCCCACGGCCGCGGGGGTCCCGGTGTCGGGGGCGATAGGGGCTGGGCGGGCGCTGGGGGACGGGGCGGGGAGCGGGGCCGGGAGCCGGGTTCCCAGCCGCCGCCTCCTCTCGCCCCTGCGAGGCCAGGTCTCACGGGCTGCCGTGGGGGGTCCCGGGGGAGCTGCCGGTGGGGTGGTTGGGGTTCCTAACGGCGTGAACGGGGCGAGCGCAGGAGCTGCGCCGGGTGACAGCAGCGGTGTCTGCGGCCTCTCCAGGTCCCGAGGAGGGTATCGTTACCCTGCGGTCCTTGGGCTGCAGGACCGCGATGTCTTTCGGGGGCTGTCTGTGCGTGTGTGTGTCACAGCTTTCCAGATGCAGCGAGCAAGCTGCTGCTTGCCAAAATCTGCTCAGGTGGTTGCAGGAGCAGCCTTTAACCCCTTAGGTGAGTAGAGGTGCTTTGTGCTTCAGATCCCGGCCTCAATTCTGTCCCTGTGTTCCGTGAGCGCAGGCAATCTGCAAGAGGCGCTGGGTGGTGAGCAGAGTTGTGCTGGCAAAGCTGCCTGCGCTTGGAAAGAAATCTATCTGATAAACCATTGCAAAACCTTTGGTACTTCACTACAGTACAAAATCCCCCCACACTTACGTCTGTGCGGGTGTAGGCTTGTTGAAAACTAATACATGATATCAGAAGGAGTCTGAGACCTTGTGTGTGCCAAAGGTACCCTTGGTTAGTTCACTTGTAAATGGATCCCTGCTCACTTCAGTCGAGGAGCCAAAATCGGCCAAGTGTGTTGGTTAATTTAATTGTCCTGTGAATAGACTTGGTTAGGGTAGCTGCTGTAATTAGCAGCGTTCATGCGGTGAGCTGGTGAGAATGGAGGACTCTTGGCCAAGTCCGGGCTGGGTTAGACGAGAGGCATGTCTGGAAATGAAACATCTCCTCGAAGGATGTGGAGTTGGTGTTCTGACAAAGTCTTCTGTGGTCTGTATGCTTAAACCAGCTCTTAAGAGAAAGCCAGTACTTCTCTGAGACCTAATGCACCACTGTCCTATGTAAGGCTAATACGGGATCATTTTACTTCATAAATTACTGACATAAGTTCTAAATTGGGCTTGGGTCAAATTGTGTATCATACTTTGAAAGCAATTTCCTCTCTTGTTTTTCCAGAGGGATCAACTGCAACATCCATATCTATTCCAGAGACACCAATCTCCTTCCATGCAGATGGAGGATGCTACATTGAGTGCATTAAGTTGATGTAATCAAGTTAAATTCAACAACGGCATTTGTTTTAAAGATTTGTTGCTTCTGTTTGAGACCCAGAAAAGAACTTGTGTTTCCAAAAACTTGCTGTTTTCTGGTGTACGTGAAATCTATTAATGCTTTTCCTGTGTAACTCTGGTTTTATTTATATCTGTCATAGCTCTATAGCTACTTGTTTCCCTACCTGCCAAGTTTTTGACAAATGTTTTTCCGTTATTGGAATAGTTTTAAGATGTCCTGATGTTTCTGCCAGAAAACTTTCTGGAAATAACTTGCTGTGTTCCAGCAGTGCCCTGTCCCTTTTCAGGACTGGCCTTGTTTCCCATGCACAAACCCCAAGACTTACAATAACACTTGTATGTTCACGTGCTAAATTTCAAGAACTTTGCTCAGAGTAGCAGAGATCTAAGTAACTTATCTCTTGGCACTTGTCAAACAGGATTACCTCACAGATAGCAATGTTACCTAAGAGGTGTAATTAAACCGGGCACGTAGTGCTGAAGGTTGAAGTGTAAGCACCAGCGTGCTCTGCCTTGATCTGAGAAGGAAGTTCATCAAAGATTAAAGCCTGCTTTGACCAAGGGTGCGTTTCTCGCGTAGCGTTCATATCCTGGGAAATAAGTAGTGTTCTTTCAAGGCCTTAAATGCCTGCTCAGTGTCAGCATTATTGTGATGAGGACAGACTGAGAAGTTAAAATCATACCTGAGATGGTGTGATTCAAGCCCAGGACATTTGCCTACTGTAAGGAGGTGAAGAGAAGGAAGTCAACAGCTTTGCAGTATGTTCCAAAACAAAACACTGTTCATTCACAGAAGCAGGTTCTCCTCCATAATGGTAGTACTGGTAGCTGAAAAAGCCAGTAGCAGCAGCCAGTAATTTACCTGATGTGTTTTGGAGATTTATAAGCCTGTTGTGTTCTGAAGTTGCCTATGCTGGCAGTTTTCATCAGGGTTGAGCCTGACTTGGCCTGCATGCAATGTCTTAATGACAAGGAGTGCCTGCAAAGCAAAAGGTAAATCAGTTGCCAAATGGTAAATCAATTGTGTGCTGTGTTCTGGAGAAGAGTAGGAGCAGCCTGGAGATGATGCAGAAACAGGACAAACGGGTCAGCCTATATATGTTTTTGAAACAACGCTCAGAAGCAGGCTAGAGAAAATAGAATGGATCTGGAAACTCTTTTCAAGTTTGAAATACTTGTTTGCATTTTCTTTCTTTATGGTTTATTCTATCTGGTAAATGTTTTCTTTTATCAGGTATCTGAAGACATAGCCTCAAGATGAACTTCTTCCTGGAAACATTGAAAGTCATTGGACTTACTATTTATTACTTGCTGGAGTCACTGGTGTTCTTGGTTGTGCCTCGACGGAAGAAGAATGTTAGTGGTGAAATAGTACTGATTACAGGAGCGGGAAGTGGCATTGGAAGACTCTTATCCTTAAAGTTTGCCAGCCTTGGAGCCACAGTGGTTCTCTGGGACATTAACGAAGAGGGGCTTAAGGAGACAAGTAAACTGGCCAGAGAAAATGGAGCAGTGAGAGTACACCATTACATCTGTGACTGCAGCAAAAGGCAGGACATCTACAGAGTAGCTGATCAGGTAAAGAATCGTCTGTTTTAAGATGAGTGCGTGCACGTGTGTATGATGTGTGATAAGTTTTAGCGACTTTAAAGCAAGAGTTTAAAGTTAATTCATTTAGAATGTATTGTGCATACTACCTAGTCCAAGAACACTGGTTTTTAGAGCTGACTTCTCTACCTCTGTTCCTTTAGAAATAAAAAGAGCTGATTCTCTCTTTCAGCAGCTCATTTCAACTGGGAGACTTTTTATTGAATTACTGAGCAAGCACTTACTGGTGAAGTGCAGAAAATCAATTTCTTGAAGCTAAGGCAGTATTTCAAGTTCTGGCAGGCTTTTACCAAAAGTAAATCCTAAAGACCATACATTGTAAAAAGGATTAACTGCTTAGGCAATTCTCAAATAATTCCATGGCTGTGAATAGATTTTTGCAAACTGTTTTATCAGAACCAATAAATGTATCCTGAAGCCTTAAAATTTCTTACTTTCCTTTCTGAAGAGCTTTGTAAATATAGCATGTGGTTAGATATTTTAGGCAGACTAGTAGAATTGCCAAAAGCTAAATTGCTTGACAGTTTCCATTAAACAACCTGTTCTCATTTGCTTAAAATGCTGCTAAATTTAACTGTGGGACTAGAAAGTTTCCACAGTGAGTGTTTGCCTGAGGATGAATTCTTTAAAAAAAAAAAAAAAAAACAAAAAAACCAACCCAAAGAGAGGGGGGGGGGGGGGGAAGCAAAACAGGAAAAACAAAAACCACAACCCAAGTTCAGCTGTCTTCAGGAACATCTGTTGGCTGAAATAATGTTTTGGTCTTTTGGTGCTGTTTAAGGAGCTCTGGCCTTCTGCATTTTTGTCTGTGCAAAAATGACCGGAACAAACTTTCTGATAACTGAAGCTTGTGCATTACTTGCAGCTTGTCAGAGGCTGGTACTGGTGGGTTGGTGGTTCTGGTCATGCTGATCACCCTTGGTCCCTGCAGCTCCATTATGCCAGCTGAGATGTGTATCAGCTGTCCCCAGAGAGCTGCTGCATGTGTCTCAAGGCAAGCCTGTAACTCTGCCTCTCGCTGAGCTGGGAGGAGGAGGGAGCACTGTAATGTGAAGGACACCAGAATGAAGAAGATGGAAACTCACCTTCAGTTTTGAGAACTTGCAGGATAGCACTTCAGTCCCATGGAGAAAAGCAGTAGCAGAGCTTTTCTGGCCAAATAGGAAAAGGAGGAGAGTGTGTAGATGTGTGTGACACAGGCTAGGGGTGATAAAGCCAGAGGTAACCAGAAGCAAAGAAGTGATAGGAGCATCTCGGTGCATGATATGCCACTTACAACTTTCTGTCAGCAGTTCATTCACAGCTGGTCCATGTACAAGAAAATACTCTATTATTGTTCTTTCAGAAACATCATGTCCTGCTGACAACTTTCTCATCTTATTAGTGACAAAAAGACTTTAGCATTATTTAGTGCTTAGTGCCACTGTTTACTACTGTAGGCTAGGGAAGGTGTGGGCCCCCTCAGAATGGAAACAGGAGAACTGGTGGCAAGTGATGCTGAGAAGGCTGAGGTCCTCGATGACTTATTTTCCTCAGTCTTCACTGGCAAGGGCTCCAGCCACACCCCCGGAGTCACAGAAGATGATGGCAGGGGTTGGATGAAAGAACTGCCCATTGCAAGAGAAGATCAGGTTTGTGACCATCTGCTAAACCTGAAAGTGCACAAGTCCATGGGACCTGAGGGGATACACCCATGGGTGCCGAGGGCACTGGCAGATGAGGTTGCTAAACCTCTACCTATTATATTCCAAAAGTCATGGCAGTCTGGTGGAGTCCCCACTGACTGGAAAAGGGGAAATATAACCCCCATATTCAAAAAGGGGAAGGTGGATGAACCTGGGAACTATAGACCAGTCAGTCTCACTTCTGTGCCTGGTAAGATCATGAAGCGGATCCTCCTGGAGGCACTACTGAGGCAGATGAATAATGAAGTGATTGGCTGCAACCAACATGGCTTCACCAAGGGCAAATCATGCCTGACTAACCTGGTGGCCTTCTATGAGAAGGTCACAACATCAATAGATGGGGCAAGAGCAACCGATGTCATTTACCTGGACCTGAGCAAAGCCTTTGACACTGCTGCATGACATTCTGGTCTCCAAGCCAGTGAAATATGGATTTGGTGGGTGGACAATTCAGTGGATAAAGAACTGGCTTGACGGCCGCTCCCAAAGAGTGGTTGTCAATGGGTCGGTATCCAAGTGGAGAGCAGTGACAAGTGGAATCTCTCAAGGATCAGGACTGGGACCAGTCTTGTTTGTCAGCGCCATGGACAGTGGCATTGAGTGCACCCTCAGCAAGTTTGCTGATGACACCAAGCTGTGTGGGGCGGCTGACACCCTGGAGGGAAGGGATCCATCCAGAGGGACCTGGACAGGCTGGAGAGGTGGGCCTGTGCCAACCTCATGAAGTTCAACAAGGCCAAATGCAAGGTCAGAGCAATCCCAAGCACCAGTATAGGCTGGGCAGTGACTGGTTTGAGAGCAGCTGGGAAGAAAAGGACCTGGGAGTGCTGGTGGATGAGAAGCTCACCATGAGCCATCAGTGTGCTCTCACAGCCCAGAAAGCCAATCGTATCCCGGGCTGCATCAAGACAAGCATGGCCAGCAGGTCAAGGGAGGGGATTCTCCCCCTCTACTCCACTCTTGAGGCCTCACCTGGAGCACTGCGTCCAGTCCTGCAGCCCCTGTCACAGGAAGGCTATGGATGTGCTGGAACGTGTCCAGAGAAGGGCCACCAGGATGCTCAGAGGGCTGGAGCACCTCTCCTATGGGGACAGACTGAGAGAGTTGGGGTTGTTCAGGCTGGAACAAAGAAGGCTCCGGGGAGACCTTCTTGTGGCCTTCCAGTATCTGAAGGGGGCTACAAGAAAGCTGGGGAGGGACTTTTTAGGCTGTCAGGCAGTGATAGGACTGGAGGGAATGGACTAAAACTGGAAATGTATTGATTCAAGTTAGACATTAGGAAGAATTTCTTCCCCATGAGGGTGAGACACTGGAACAGGTTGCCCAGAGAGGTGGTGGAAGCCCCATCCTTGGAAGTGTTTAAGCCCAGGCTGGATGGGGCTGTGAGCAACCTGCTCTAGTGGGAGCTGTCCCTGCCCATGGCAGGGGGGTTGGAACTGGATGAGCTTTAAGGTCCCTTCCAACCCTGATGATTCTATGAAATACTTGTTGCATTACTTAAGCTCTGCAATAGACACCTGGAGCAGTTGTGACAAGAAACAAAGATGCTGAAAGCAGAAGCCTGTGTGGAGGTGTCAGGCTCCACCCCCCTAAAGAAAATCAGGTTCTAAGCTCAGCTCTGAAAAGGCATTGGGTGAGAACATGCAAGAACATGAGGTGATTGGATCCCCAACAAGCATAATAAGTTCAGCTTCACTGGAATGTGTAATATTTCCATTTCTTATGTTTTCCATATATAAAACTTGGAAAGCATGTTTTGCGTTTATTGCATACTAACATGTTTTTATGTTTATATGGTTTTTAATGTCTTTATTGCATAATAACACTGGTTTTGGTTTAGGTTAAAAAAGAAGTTGGTGATGTTAGCATCCTGGTCAACAACGCCGGTATTGTCAGTGGGAAGACGTTTATTGATTGTCCAGATGCACTTGTGGAAAAAACCATGAAAGTGAACATAGAAGCACACTTCTGGGTAATACTCAAACATCCTTTTGACTTGTTTTCACTGTTCATTGTGACTTTTGGAATTGAGGGAAGTAGGCAAGGATTTATAGCTCCTTGTGAGTTCTGTCAGAATTGGTACAAGAAATCGCTTTCTGTGCCTGGGATTCTGTAAAATGAAAAAAGGGTGGAAGAATGGGTCCCCTGGGAACTTTTGAGGTAGGTGGGTAGGTGGAAGCAAAACTGCTTTGTATTTAGAAATGCTCTTAAGACCTGAAGTTTACCATCTCCTAAATTCTGAAGCTAATGATGCGTTATAGCCCCTCAGTATTAATTTACATGAAGCAGGCCTAGCCTAAAAGTTGCTGGTCTAGTAACAGAGAAGTGTTCAGTTCTGTTAGTGTTCTAGTTGCTTTGGGGTTATGATAGTTTCAGTAAAAAATACCATGTGTTCCAACAGTGCACTTAATAATAAGTGGGGCTTTTGTCCGAAATGAATAACTTCAAGTGCTTTTCCTTTCTTCCAGGGAAGCCAGCTCATCTATATTGTGTTCCTATCGCAAAGAATTGCATAGGGGATATCAAAACGTGCTTCAATTTCTTCATAAATAAATTTAATCACAAAGATTAAATGAATTTAACAGAAGGAAGACAGGAATTTCAGGTGTTTCATTTGAAACATTGCAGTGCTGAGCTTCAGGCTGAAAGAGGCTTAAGAGCTACTGGAAGGTGTATCTTTAACTGTCAGCAAGTTACCATCTGTCTTTGGTGCTGAGGAGAGAGTGATACTGGTGGGACATAGAAAGTGCCAGCTTAGTAATGGAAGCGTAGAGTTCAAACAACTAATTCTTTTTTTATTATTTTTATTTTTTCGTAAGGGGGGAAAGCTGATGTAAACTGTAGGGAGAACTTTAAAAACAACACCTTCTAAATATTGCAGCATGTAGCTTACTGAGGTTTCATTTCAACTCTGACTTGCATTGCAGACTTACAAAGCCTTCCTCCCAGCAATGATGGCCTCTAACCATGGGCATTTGGTTAGTATTGCAAGCGCAGCAGGACTGGTTGGAGTCAATGGTCTTTCAGGTAGTGTATTAAAGCAAATGTTCATTTAGACAATTAGTTTGATTTAAACTCTGCAATCAATAGTCGTGAAAAAAAAACCCAGTTTTGAGTTTCTGGGTCTTTTGTTTATAGATAAGGCAAATATTCAGTCATACTTTCAAAGCAGCTGACCTTGAACAGCCCATTCCTTTCAAAAGATTTTTCTAGATGCTCAGCAGTGCTGTGAGACAAGTTTTCCTGCCAAGGCAGTTTGAGGATCTAGGAGCCATATAGAACTTTAACAACACTGAAAGTCCTTCTGTTTCCAAAGTTAACCTGCAGGTTTTTGGTAGGAAGAGGCTCCCTTGGCTTTTTTTTTTTAATTTGGTCCCCGCCACCCCCCAAGCATGTTCTCAAACCTGTACAGGTTTCCCTACCTCAGAGAAGTACTAAAATCCAGATACGGTGCAGAAGCAGAGGTGTGATACCTCATTTTGCATTCTGTCTCAGCCATTCATTCAAGAGGACCCCCACGCTGATGGTAAGAAAGTGTTGAGATTAGGGTGAACTCTGAAGGCATTTCTGGAAAATGTATGCAGAGGAAAATGAAGTAAGGTGATGTATCATTAAAAGAAATTTAGTTTGAAGGCAGTGACAATGAAGACAAATGGAGTTTCAAATTGAAACCACACTAGAGAGTCTTGAAAGCTTGAGTTTGCTGCGTGAGAAGCTTGTGCATGGATTCAAAGATAGGGTCTGGTATGAAAAGATAGTTGCATTTGCTACTGTTCAGTAGAGTGGAAAGGTGATGAGAACCCCTCTGTCTGCCAGTCTAGAACAGCAGTTAACTTCACAGGGAAAGTAAAGAACCAAATCACATCAAAGGCAGATTTTGTTAGTAACCTAGTCCTGAAAACAGTTCCTACTCTGTTGTAAAGTATTTTATTATGGGACAGTAATTTCCTGTAGGTACATTTGTGTTTATATCATATCTATAGTGCTGCTGTTCTGTACTGTAAAAAAAAAACAACCTAACAAACCAAAACCAAACCAAGCAACACAACAAACCTAAGGCTTGTTAGTTTACTTACTAAGAGCATAGTTTTGTCCCTGTTCTCTGTCAAAAACTGCTACCGTGTACATGTTCAGTGGTAGGACTCACTGAACCTGTTTGGTAAAGTTTATTTAGTAAATCAAAATGTTTAACTGCAATTAATGTTTTATTTATTTTGCAGAATACTGCGCGAGTAAATTTGCAGCGTTTGGTTTTGCAGAGTCAATTGATTTAGAGTTGAGAGCGCTGGGAAAGACCGGTGTTAAAACCACAATTGTGTGTCCCTTCGTCATAAACACAGGAATGTTTGATGGCTGTAAAGCCAAGTGAGTAAACTCTTGGGGTTTTTATGCAACTTGCACATTTAGCATGTTACAATCTCCCATTTCCTTTATGAAAATCCTGAGCTAGGCTTTTCTCTGCCTGTGCTATTTTTAGGGTCTCAGATGAGTGTTAACAGGGCGATCCACTGCTAAGTCACTGACCAGGCAACCCAAATGGCAGAGCCCTCAGTACTTTACTATTCTTTTAAGCTGAGACCTGAAATGTATTTAGTGTCCTTTCATCTGCAGAAGCCAGGTGCTCCAGTTGTCCCTGCTGGATTCTAAACCCCCATGCACCTCCTGAAATCAGTGGCATAGCTTTGCTTGTTCACTGGCACAAGTAGAGCCAGATGAAAGCCTAGAGTGTCTTGGTGTGAGGAGTCTGTGGAGTTGGCTTATCAGAAATCATACAAAGGGATAATAACAGTGGCAGCTCAGTCTCTAACATAATGAAGGTTCTGTCCTTCATAGGATTTCTCGTGTTTATTTCTTCTTTCAGTTGAATAACAGCAAAATGGAGACTTAATTTGAGTAAAATGTGAATCCAAAGCAGTTTGTATTATAGTAAGAAATGTCTTCTCTTCCAGGTGTCCAACTGTGCTTCCCATTCTGGAGCCAGAGTATGTGGCTGAGAAGATAATCACTGCTGTTCGGCAGAACCAGGAATTACTGGTACTGCCACGGAGCGTTTATTTTTTTGCAGCTATGAAAAAGTAAGTTATGCCTTTCCTTCTTTTTCCTCTCTATTTAGTCCAGGGATGTTTCAGTTCTGTGTTTGACTAAAAGTGCAAACCAGGCTTCTACTTCATGAAGTTCTGCAAGTTTCTGAAGTGGTTTTTAGTTCCTAGTGCTTCAGTCTACCCTTGGACCACAGACCAGTGACAGAAATGATTAACTGTGACTTGCTGACTCCACTGGGGTGCAGCTTTACTGTGGGCTGTAGAGACTGGGCCTGCTTCTGAGTAACTGCATATCTGGAGTCTTGCCCCAGCCTTAGGGTGCTTCTGACTGTTGCAAGGCAGGTTGGGAAATCAACCTCTAATAAATAGCTCATGCTGCCAAGTGAGTGTAGTGGCTGTTTTGAGAGGAGCTGTGGTACTACACTGTAGAGAGTATCCTGTCTTTTCCAGTATTAGCCAGGTAAAACTAGTTCTGTGATAAAACTGCACAACTCTTCTGATGTCCATTTTGGTTTTTTTCTCCTCTTCTTCAATTCCTACAGTATCCAGCCAGTGAAACTAAGTATTCTCTACAGACATTATCTGGGAATCTTCCAGTTAATGCGTACCTTCAGAGGTCGACCAAAGAAGGACTGAAAGAGTGCAAAATTCAGAGACCAGCAACTCTGAGTTGGACCTTGTTACAAGTGGTGGTGGGAAATAATCTTCTTCTCTTAACAGCTGTGAACTCCAGGTGCCTCACTTATTAGTAACAATTTTTAAGGAGATGGCTTTTTAATTGGCTCTTAATCAATGGCTTTCACTCAAACTTGTTTCTGTTTTTAATCCAGTGAGCTGGTTTGGTTTATTCACCTCATTACAGAAATACATTAGTTGAAATCAATTCCTTTGGTTACGTCCAATGCCTTAAATATGACCTTGCATCACAAAGAAGTGGCAACTTCTGGGGGTAAGAAGGGACCAAGAAACCACGTGTGCTTGGCAGGGAGCCAGGAAAGCCCCTCATGGACCAGTGCACTGAACAATGAGGAGTGGATATATCACTGGTGCCATTGCCATTCCCTGGTAAGCTGAGGAATTCAAGAGTTTCCTGAAACAAGAGATTCAAATTTATACAGATGGAAGTTTTGTGAAGTGCAAATCCGTGCCGCGTTGGTGCAAACCCAATGAAATACACTAATTCTTGGAGATGGTGATCTCGGGACTTGGAGGTGACTGGGACAGGGAGGGGGAAGGATGGAAATTGTGTATTTGTGTTGCTGATCTGCTTTTTGTCTAATTTATTTGAAAAGCTGGTACTATGACTGCAACTCTGTAGTAGAAGTCTTTGTGTCTTTTCGGTGCAATATTTTAAGAACAATTTTAAGTTTTCATCTCCTAAGCAGAATAAACTCATAGTTACAAAGCGTAAGACAGCCAGTCTGTCATCTTGCCAAGAAAGATAACGAGCACTGAAAGCAAAGGTATTGCACTGTATAACAGGGCTTCTCTTGGATGATTTCAGAAAGGGATGATGCTGCTGGAACTGGAGTGAAGGGGATCGTTACACCCGTAGTGTTACGTTTTGCTTCTCTGAAAAAGCTCAGCCAAAATGTTCACCTGCAGAGATGGGCTTTATTCCTCAGCACACCAGAAAATCAGTGCAGCAACTCCACCCTGGGTGCTCTGTGTGAGGAGGATCTCTGCAAAGCCCCAGGAGAAACTGCTCTGCACTCTCAACCTCTTCCCAGCGGGGATGCCCGTAGCACACAGGGGTGGTATTTGAGATGGGACGGGTGGTGCAAGGGCCTGTAACAGACCACGCAGCCTTCAACTGTATAGGAAGTATAATATTAAAAGTTCTGTTGGGGCTTTGCCTACACGGAGGTAAAGAGGAGGAGATCAGAGCTGTTGGGAGTGAAGGAGCAGCACGCACGCTTCCTGAAGCAGACGGGAAGGCTTCCAAACCCAGCCCCTCTCCAAAGTCTTTTTAACTAGTTTTTGCAGTGTACTGTGCCACAGCAGGCTGGAGCCTCAGAGACTTGCCTGTGCAGTGCTTTCTTAGATTAAATAATCTCCTTAAAAACAGCAGGCACTGTAGGGGGTAGCACCCTCACTCCAGCCCCTTTTGCCGTTACTTTTTTAGAACGTGACATGGAAAGAATGCATTTTTCACATCCAAAGGAAGAACTGTTGCCTTATTTTCACTGTAGAGGCCTGTCCTGTGTTCTCTTGTGTGTACACCTTTCCTATCTTACTGTATTGCAACCCAAAACTACATACCATCAATATCCATCCATGTTCTCCACCTGAGTTAGAGGTTGTCTTTGTTGGTTTGGGTTTTTTTCATTAAGAGTGCTCTTGAGATTCAGAAAGGAGCACTAAAAGTACACACAGAGCAAGGGAACTGGGCTGAAGAGTTTGGAGGAGAGAAAAGAGAACAACTTACACCTTTACAAATGACACATGAATTTTATAAATTCTGTTGAAGCACCTGATCTAGCCACTTTGAACTCCAGGAAGTGAACTTGAAGAACTCTACAGTGTTTGTTCTTAAATTCCTGTGTGTAAACCATGAGAGCTTCTGTGGGTGACTAATGAAGTTCTGCATTGGCTAGGGCTTCTCACCCATGTACTCCATGAAATCAACTTTGGAAGACACCTTTTGCCACGGGACTTATCTCTAGATTTTATACGCCTACAAATGTTTTTAAATAACAATTTCACACCCATAGTTCTATGAATCTTTAAACTGTAAAGCAAATCTAAACAAAGAATGACCTGAGGAAAGGGCTACGAAAAAGCAGTAGCTAAAATAGTCTCTTGCAGAGACTATTTGAGGTCAGAGTGACTACAGGTTGTGTTGGTTCCTAACTGGAGAAGTACCAACCCTTCTTTCCCCACTGTCTAAGCCAGCAGGAACCTTTGACTTTTGTTGGGATGCATCAGTAGTCAGCTAATACCTGATTAACTGCTAATCGAGGGCAGAATGATCCTGCTTCTAACTTCCATCATCCAGATTTTCATGGCACGGCGTCAGTAATGACTTACTAGCACTTCAAGATTTCTGGAAATTCCTTGGCTCTCGTCCTGTTACCACTCCCAAGTTGGACTGGAAGGAGACTTGGATGGAAAATATTAAGAACCTTTGTATTTTGTCTGTGTAGAGGAAGGACTGCTAGAAATTGCTGTTATCTTAGAGGTTTTTAAAGATGAACAAAAGGGATTGACTGTAAATGGAGTAAGAAATAAGAGCCCTCAAAAAAGCAGTTACTTTGGGGGAGGGGGAAAATACCTGTGAACTTAAATACATTTATGTTATGCTTAACTGTAGAATAAAGTTAATAGAATGGTAAATAGTTAATAGAATGGTAAATAGTGAGCTTCACTAGTCTGGAGCCTTCCCTCACTAAAATAGCTCACAATTTGAAAATGAACTGAGGTAGAAAGGCACAAAAAAGGCAAATCAGACCCAGTACAATACTGATAAGACTTGTTTGGCTGAAGGTTTGTGTGTGCTGCCATACAACTAAGCACCCAGCTCAGCAGTGGCTCTCAGCTGGGGTTGGAGTGAGCCTTATGTGCCACTTAGAGATGTGTCTGTACCCTTGTATTTGGTTTTTTTCATGTGGTGATGTTTTGGATCATTACTTCTGAGTGCAAGAACCTCCACTAGCATCAAGTCCAACGTCTGCTATTCCAGACAATAGAATATTGTTTAGTATTCAAGATGTGGGATGTTCATGGAAAAATACGTGAAGGATGGAACGCCTTTGAGTAAATCTCCTATCTGTTTCTCAGACAACATGCTTATCACAAGACTAATTTGAAGGCTTATTGAGAGACAGAGAGTGTGATTATATGAGCAAACCTGGCTCGTGTTTGGATTCTGCCACATCCTCGGACTTTCCCCCATAAAAATGTTAATAATGATCAGAATTGTTCCAAAAATGGGAGCTGATAGAATTACACTTGTTCGTTTAGCTTCGTCCTGCCAGGTGATGAACCCTCTGGCTTTGCTGCAGTGAGGAGTTACACACATACATGGCTTTGAATAATCCTTTTTTGGCACCGTTTTCTCTATCCTCCATGACTGAGAATTTAATCATCATTGTGCAACCATTGGTTTGCAGGAGGATTTTTGGCTCGCAGGACCCTGACAAAGATGACACGAAATACCTTTTGGGAAAGGAGGATCTGGCCAACCAGCTGAACAGGGGCTGTGATACTGAAGCTCTCCACAGGGCAGGGAGGAGAGCTGAAGGTGTGCTTCTCTTCAGGATGGAGCCAGTCCCTAAAAATATACAAAGTATACAAAATAATTGCCATAGCTTTTTCCTTTGTACTTACTAAACTCTCTCCTTTTGATGATGGGCAGCCAAAGTAAGAGCCTGTATTTCCTTCAGGGGACTATTGCTGCTTGGATTAAGCAGTACATATCAGTACCACAGCAGGTGGAGGACAAAGTGCCTTCTGGGTCTGGCCAAGGTTCACAGCAGATTCAGAGACCATCTTAGAGTGTCTCCTTGCTTGTCAGCAGGGGTGGTTGGTGCTCCTGTCGCCGAGATCGGGCTTTTGGCTACTTTTCTTTGACTATTAAGTAGAAGAAGCTATCAACACTGAAAGAAATAGTCAAAAGGTCCATTGATTGCATTAGTGAAAAATTGAGGTAAACTAGCATTGCTTTGTGTCTCTCAAGCAGCCTGTTTGTGAAGGACATTTAGACTGGCCACAGTGCCAACAGTTCTTCATGCTTTTCTCCCCAGCAACTTGTTGGACTCGTGCAGTGCCGTGGGGATGTACAGCCTGGCAAAATTCCCCCTGCAGTTTTTAGGTTTTTTCCTCTTTGTCCAGAAAACAGTAAATTTGAAATAGCAAGACTGCAGAAGGCTTTTCTAGATCTCATCTCTTTTCAGGCACAACCTCTCCGGGTGGAAATATTCCACTGCTTTCCAACTGGGAAAGAATAAAATATCCCTGACCAGTATTTCTCCAGTTACATTGTACATGAGCTCTTCACCGACTGGGTTCTGCTGAAGAAAGCTGCCTGTGAAAAGCCCCATTATGAACAAGCAGTTGCACAAGGAAGCTTTTATTAAGCAAGATCCCAACAGGGATTGTGGAAGTCAGGGTAAAATCCGTGCAGCCACCTCTCACTGCAGCACATCTAGATGTGCGTGCAGGAAAATTCTCCCAGCTGCAGAAGACAGTTTTCTTGCCGGTCTGCCTTGACAGCTCACTCCTGCTGGAGGAAAGGGAGCCAAGCTCTGGCTCTTAGGGCTTCAGCAGGTGATTCACCAGCAGCTGAGTCTTCCTCATCCAAGGCTAGCACATCCAAACACCGGGGAGGGGTGGATGGCTGGGGAAAGGAAGCACAGCAAACCTTCCTCCGCTAATTCCTGCCATCTGGGAGGGACAGCCCAGAGGCCTGCAGCTTTCTTTGCAAAATACTGTTTACAATTTTTATTACCAAGTCCCCAGGGAAAAAGACATTGTTATTTAACAGTTCATCATCATTACACAAACTGTTCTGGATTCGGCTTCAGAAAACAGGAAGCAATACTCAAAAGATTGGTTTGTCAGGCTCTTTTTTTTCACCCCCTCTCAGACTTTTGTTGTTAAGAACTCAAACAATTAGCTGGGAAAACTGGAATCAAACTCAGGGTCTTTTGGTGTTAGAGGTCTCTCTGGTGAGCCACAGAGGATATGAGCTGTTGCAAAGTCTTGACTCATCACTTTGGTCGGTGGTAACCCAGGCTTACACCAGAGGTCCCTTGGCCTGAACGTTCATAACCCAGCAGGAGGCACAAGCGGTTGGTTCTCCGTGAGCAGATGCTGGGTGGGAGCTGTAGTTTTTTTTCCCCAGTGCTTGCACAATCCCTTTGCTTAAGTGTGAAATTACCTGAGATCAGTCTTTAACCTCACAGAAGCTGTTCCCTGTAACATAGGCTGGGTGAGAAGATTGATCAGCTCTGGGAAGGATCCAGCAAGTGTGAGAACAGGAGGAAGGTTGAAGATGAGACTGTCCCTAGGCAAGGGGATGGGGCAAAGGGAGCAGAGTCCCCCCTGGGACAATGGTGAGTTGTTAGATGGCTCTGCCCTACAGTATCTTGTTTACTGATAGCTCACCTCACATTGTTTACTGATCTCAGGTACCACTTTAAAGAAGAAGAAAAAAAGAAAATCAGCTTTCTATCTGCTGCAACCAACAACTAAACACCAAACTATGCAAGGTGAAGGTACATAGCTGATTATTCATTAACCCACAGAGAGGGAAAAGCAAATCCACAGGCTGCACAATGCTTTAGGCCACTTGACTACAGTAAAAATACATCTTGAAAATCACTTTGATCTGCAGTTCCCCACAAAGAAGGGGCATGCACTGCACTGCCACTGACTCCACTCAGCCTGGGATGAAAACCATCAAGGGTGGGTGGGGGTGAACGGAGTGGACACGTTTGTCCACTCAAAGGAAATGCAAACTTTGCCTTTATCTCGGGACAAGAAAACTGGACTGGAGCTAGGCCCTAGGTTCCCAATCAGCTCAGTTTCTGTAAGGGAGCATGAGTAGAGGCAACATTTTCCCATATCTTCTACCCCTTTTTGCCCCCACTTCCCCAGCCAGGAGGAGGAGCTGGGAACTTAGTGTGTGGTGCAGGTTCTTGAGGAACTTAAAGGTGTAAAAACACCAGGAGTGTGATAGGAACCCGAGGAAGAAAAGTACCAGTAGCACAGCTTATTGGGAATAGAAACAATTACTCGAGTTACCTACTGCTACCTTTACTGAATCAAAATACACCGTACCACTGCTGGGTGGCCAGAGGTTGTGGACGTTTTCGTTCTGTGTCTAGAGGTGAAGCTGATCTTCAAGCAATGCCGTTTGCTACACCCCCAGAGGAGTTAGGAGCAGAGGACACACTTGCTAATAAGCAGGATGTCACAGTGGGGTTTCAAACAGCTTTAATTCTGCTTAGCTATGAGGGAAAGTGGCAAAAGGCTGTCCTCATTCACAGCAATTTGTGACACTCCGAGCTTCGTTTGGAAGAAAGGGTAATGTCTAAACTCCCCGCCACAAGCAATGCCTTTCCTTACATGTAACAAGTATTTGATAGTTCAAGTGTTCCTCATCCACCTCACAAAAGCAAACTTACTCCTCCCAGTCAGCCAGAAGGGATCACCACTGCAGCCCAGTCCTTCCAGTCTGCTATCAGCTTTTTTCAGATCCACCGTGAGCATCCCCATGGGTGGCACTTGCTGGCACAGATCTTTCAGACTGTTTCAGCGTGGATGCTTCTCAATACATCAAGATTGGCTTATGGACACAATGACTGAAGAGGCTGTGTTGGGTTAAGTGAGTAGATAATACTGTTAAAAGAAATAGAAATGAAAACACAAGGAGGTTAGTGAAGGACAACTAGTTGGTGGCGTTTCATTTATTTGTAAGTGTCCAGATTTCTTTTACAAGTTGTTTGTTGGCAGTTGCTAAACTTCAAAAATAATCAAAGTGAGCAAAAATATGCTTCTAATTTTAACAGAACCAAATAAATACTTTTTAGCAAAACCCACTTGATGAGGAACAATATTGTTTCAGCTTCAGAAACCAGGGAACGATGGCACAGTCTAAGGAATACGTGGATTAAGAATCGTGAAATTAACTTGGCAAGCAGATACTCTCAAAACCAAATGCTAGCATTTCATAATAAAACTAATTAGTCTCACTTTGCTAACAAAACTCTTATTCCTGTGGCTGAAGTAGTGACATCTAACATTAGTTTGCCCAATTATTTCACAAAACAGCAAGAAAGAGGACTCATGAAACCCTACCTAACACCACCGAGTAGTCGGCACACGCTGGGGTTTGAAGGCAGATAGGTTAAAGTGGGATTGTGAGCAGCGAAAAAGGGCTTGTGGATGCCTCACTAAGAAGCCCCACTGAGGACCTGCTGCCACAATTCAGGGTGAAGGTGGCATTCTGGCAGCCTGGGAAGCTGTGTTTCACACTCAGAGTGCTACCTGCCCAGAAACAGCAGGACGTATTAAACAATTGCTCTAATGTAAATAAGAGGAATATAAACAAAATCTTTCTATATCTCTTAAAGAAAGCTGATTTCCATGCAGCTCTTCAGGGGATTGAGGTGGGGAGGGGAAGGCTATAACTTTGGGGTTTTTTTTCTTTGACCAAGTCATTTTAAGGTCACTTGGATAAATACTGTGGGAGTCAACGTTATCTGTGAGCTGCCTGACGGGCTCAGTGTCAGACAAAAATCAAAAGCACATGATCTGTAATGTCTCATGCGAGACCCACTGTGAAGATACAGCACATCCCAAATCCCACACACAGCTTTCAGGAGAGAAAGTGATAGAGGAAGGCAATTTCTGGCAAAAAAAAACCCCAAACAAATTCCTTTCACGTGGTACAATCATCTCTCTTGGGAGAAGTCACACTGAATGATAAAAAGCGCCCGACTTCTGTGATTCTCGGTCTTCGGGGATGCAGAGATGACGTGCTGGCCAGAAATGTTGAAATCTCTGTTGAATATGGGCTTTTGAAAGAAGAACTCCGCATGTGCCAAAGCATTCACTCCCCACAAAAGGGTTTATGCATGTGAATTTAACACAGTGAATGGTTCCCCTTGTTAGAAACCCCAGAAATTCCTGTGAGACTGGAAGCAGAGTCCCGGGACACTGTCTGCTGCTGGGACAATTTCCTACTCCAGCCCCTCCTCAGGATTTTTATCACTGATGAAATGGAAAGCAGTGAACCAGGCACACCTTTCTTTGACTTTCACTTCTAAGTATGATTTTTGTATTTTTTTTTTTTTCTCCCCAGTTTCAGGGATGGGTTGTGTAACACAGTATTGATCCCTTCTTTACAACCCCGGAGGAGGAGCAGCTCTGTGGTAACCGGCACTGCTGTTCCCAGTAGAGCCACCCTCTTTCCACAGGAAACCTCCCAACACCACCAGCTCTGCTCCTTCCCCTCCAAAACACCACGTGAACCAGAGAGCTTAGTAAGCACCAAATTATACTGCACTAATAAAAATAACTTTCTTGGCAAAGAACTTGATTTGGCTCCATCTCATCTGATGAAAAGCAGTTTATTAAATTAAGTCAATTTGCTTACCTAAAATTTGCTGAATATGTTCTTGCAATGTCACATGTCAAATGTCCTTTTAAAGGCTTGTGCAAGAACATCTGTGAACCTCCTGTGTCAGAAACTTCTCATCAAAAGTATTAATCCTTTGCTGAACAGAAAATGTCATTTCTTTTGGGTTGGTGCAGAATCTAGGAATGTGAAAGCTGAACTGGAAATCAATCACGAGTGAAAACTTGCACATAAAAGTTCTCTGCATGGGAACAGCAACTCTAGACCGGATCAAGGATGCAATAAAGCCATAAATTAATCCAGTAACATTTTAAATTAGCAAATTGCTCTGATTTTAGAAACACTCTCAGCTTCTTGGTTTACAGAGGCCAATTGGTAGCAATCATCAGCAACAAATGACCTCACTAGCACACGCACAAGTGAGCAGCCTGCATTTCCAGACTGGTACAAAAATCAGGCGGATCTGTACCCATTTGGGTCAAAGGGAGAAGGAGATTTCCCCGACACAAGGAGCATCTGGCTCTTTGCAACCATCCAGCTTTACAGCAGCTTTTCCAGCGGGCCCATCTCCTGCAGCTGCCAACTGGAGGAGGCTGAGAAAGATACCGATGCTCTCTGCCAACTCCTGCCTGGCGATTATTCTACATCACCGAAAACCAAAGCGTTTTGTGAACTCTTCTTGTCCCACAGCAACCCTAAAAGAGCTGAGGTGTTAAAGTATTTATTAATGTAATTGATTCTCAGGATTTTGAACATTAAAATTTAAAAGGCAGAAACCTGAAAACTGCTTTTGAGGCACACGTGGGTAAAACCTACCAGCGAGCCCTTCCAGCACTTTTCTACTCCTCATACGCGTGTGCCTGCAGCGCTTCATCGCCGCGTGCTCGCAGCCGGGATGCAGGAGACTGGCACGCTCTCAAGGAGACTATTTAAACTGCCCAGCTGGAGATGCTAGGAAATCGTGGCTCCTTCTCAGCTTTATCTGCTGTTAGCTGCCCGCCCTCTCAAGAATCACAGCCCTTGTGTACCCGCAGCTTTCACTACCCTCAGCCCCCTTTCTCAAGCACAGAAAGCTTTGCTTGATCTGAGATCACAGCTGTGGCTGCAGCATTTGCTCTCTTTCACTGCTCACTCACCCACTCTTACCTTGCCCCAGCCCAGGGGCACATGTGGTTCCAGCTGCACAGCGAGGTGCCCAGGGATGCAGCTCGGCTGAAGAGCAGTGGTCCTCCCCTTCTCCTCATCTTCCCTTCACTGTTCTGCAGCTGGCTCAGTTCCCCAGGCTCAAGCCCCACACCAGCATCGACAGCGGGGATCACAAAAAGGCACCAGCTGGAAGTGCAGGAACAAGGGACTCCGAATAGCAGAGCCTGAAGGGAATCACTGAAAATACAGTCAAGTAACACCCTGCAGAGAAATACATTGCCTCCTGCTCACCTGCACGCTGGCAGACCTCACCATCGCTCCCCAGGGCTGATGGAGTCAAATTCTTATTCCATAAATCCCAGCAGTGCCAAGGTGGGGAGAGACACCCAATCCCTCAGCACTGCTGGCACCGAAGTGCCAAGCAGAACATGAAGCACCAGGGACTTCTGATATCAAAGCCTTTGGAATCCACAGGCTCTAAATGTCTGAACAGAGACAGTGATCCATAGTGATCTATATGTTGAGAGTTAAAGTGATGTCTTCCATCCTGTACAGGACCAGGCCAGTATCTTAAACTGTCATCTAACTTTGAGGAACTACTTTTGTTTACCTGCCAAGTCAAAGACTACTAAACCACAGCATTTCTTAGACCATCAGTAACATCTGTTCAAATTGATTCCCCCTTCCAAACTTAGAGCTGAAGTACTGAAGACTGATACTACAGGATGGGCCAGATCCAGAGTGCACACCCTACCCGCATTAGGATCTGTCCCTGTCTCCATTCCCTCCTCCTTTGAAGCAAGCACTATATGGCTAGCAGATTCCAGTGCAGCAACATTCAATCCCACTATCTGACAAAATCAGGAGAAAATGCCATGGAACTCCTGTCCCCCTACTTGTCACATGCAGCCACGTTGACCCATCACTTCAACAGTTGCCTACAGCTCCCAAGCCAAGGACTGCTCAGGGATCAACACATTTCAGGGCAAGAAAAATTGAGATTTACATGTGGCACAATAAAAAATATTACCAGCAGGTTATTTCTGTGAAAACATTGCAAAAATCTTTTGACAGAATGAGTCTGATCTTTTATCCATGAAAAATGTGTATTCACATGCTTATGAATGTTTTAAAGCTGGAGCTGATGCCTCCTGTTTCTACGGCTAGTCTGTGTCTTACAGCTGTGAATTGCTTTTAGTATATTCAGCAAGTACTCTTTTGATACTGAGCATAGTCTTCCTTGTCTGTCATCATACATTTTGCTCATCTCTCAGTTGTTTTCCATTTCAGAACAACTCTGCCAAGTACAAAACTGTCTGGCCAGGCCCAAAGAGTGATGGTGAATGGAGTCAAATCCAGTTGGTGGCCAGCAACAAGTGGTGTTCCCCAGGGCTCAGTGTTGGGGCCAGTTTCTTTAGCATCTTTATCGATGATCTGGACAAGGGGATTTAGGGCACCCTCAGTCAGTTCACAGACACCACCGAGCTGGGCAGGAGTGCTGATCATCTGGAGGGTACGGAGACTCTACAGAGGGGTCTGGACAGGCTGAATCAATGGGCCAAGGCCAACTGTATGAGAGTCACCAAGACCACAGTGCCACAACAACCCCATGCAACCCCTAGATAAACTATTTGCAGTATTAGTTTTAAAAGAATGTTCTTAAGGAAAAAAAAAAAAGTATGTATAGCTTTAAAAAAGCACCATCAAAACCCCCTCTGTCCTACTGACAGAAGAGCCACGCCACCCAACTTACCCAATTTTGTTAGCTATTACATAATAAATTAAGGAATTACTCCCACAGACAGCATCAGGAAGAAGCATTTCACACTAAACAGACCTCGGCACTCCTCAGAAGAGATTCTTCTAGGCAAAAAAACCTGCTAATAATAAGTAGGCCATCTGCCCCATCACTTGGGTATCAGAAAGACACGAAAACCTGTTGTAGGTCTCAACCCAAGCAACCTCAGTATTATTTTTGCTGTTTCTCCAGTGCCACAGCTATGTACAGCATTCTACAGGCTAATAAGAAGTGGCAGGTTGCTGCTGAAGGAGCTGACAGCCTGAATTAAACATGATGCACCCCCATCCAAGGGAGATTGGAAAGCTCTTTCTGAGCTACCAGAACTTAAAAAAAAGGATATGGTTTCTCTAGGTACCTAATTCCCTGTATAGATACAGATGAAGTCTTAAGAGTTTGCTTCTAGAGTAGCCTTTTTTTATTTATCAGAGGGAATTAGCTATTGAAGTGCATTTTTGGGTTGAAGGGGAAGATAATGTTGTAAAAACCAAACCAAACAACAAACAAAAAGGCCACCAACAACAAAATGACAACAAAAAAAAAAATCAAGCCAGGCACTTGGGGAGGAAAAAAAAAGTTGTATAATGCATATATGATCAGGGAACATATTCCAGCCAGAGCTAATGGAAATGAGCTTGTGAAAAGAGAGGACAAGGGAAAAAGCAATTGGGGAGGATAAGGCTGTAGAATGAAACCACCAAGATGAAGCGTGAACCCCAGGTCACTGCAGTTACAAGCAAGGCAGGGTGGGAAGCAGTGTAATTGGGAAAAGCAAGAAGGCAGTACAGAAATCAAGAGATGAAGCAGTGTTGGTGCCCAAGGAAAAAATCCAAATAATGTAATAGACCAGTGTCCCCAGGGCAGAATATAGCATTGTGTGAGGAAAAGGGGAGGCTGAGCTTATTTAAAGGGATGCTAAAAGGAGAGGCAGGCGAGGTGCAGTAGAATTCCAAACTGGCTACGTTCAGTTTAGCAGCTCAACTGTCAAAAAGGAAGTAATTGTGATTTGGGGACTGTTTACAAAGGCCTTAAAACTGGAAATCCTCAGAAAAGGATTTTGAGATAGAAGGCATCATGATAGAAAGGACAGAGAATTACTCAGAGTCTGATGACTTCCCTCTTACACTGCTCCCTGCCTTTCAAAGCTCCAGGTGTTAAAAGTCAAAAGCAGCTTTCAGGACTCTAGGGCTCCATAGCTTTCTGCTTACACCTTCAAGAGCACAGACTCATCCCAGCTGTGGTAGCAGGAAATCTCTGGAGCCAAATGTAGGAAGGCTTTGTACTGTAGGGTAAGGGGAAAGGTGTGACGGTACGAAGTAGGGGTGGGAGTCTGGCTGGCAGCCAGCCTGGAGCTGCTGCCCAGTGCTCAGCCATGGGCCAGTGGCCACAGCACAGTGAAAACACTCTTGCAAGGACCCAAAAGCTTCTCAGGCTGCACAGAAACCTCTAATTTTCCAGCAGTGATTTAGGCTCTTGTCCTCCTCCACTGTTTATAGTGTCAAGACAGCACCAATCTTCCCTTTCTCATGCATGAATTCTGCTATTTCTGTGGGAGGAAGCTAAAAAAAGCTCCGAAGTGCCAGTAGTGGGTGGAGTGATTCTGTTTTCATACAGTCTGTTGTGCAACAGCACCATCCAGCTGTCAAAAAAGAAACATTGATGCCACTATCCCGATTTGGTCCTTGTAAAAGCAAACGGAAGAGTTACACCTATTTAAACAAAGCCAAACCCACAGGCCTTTCCCTTGCTTCTGAATTAATTGCATCTATCCATCGTGTTACCTTTCCTGGGCTGGTACACAGGAGCGTGCTTCAGCACAACCAAGAATCCAGCCCCGTTTATTTCTGCCCAGTTCAGACCAGCAGGCTACAACTTACCTCAGCATTTCAGCCAAGTGTGGAATACAAGCTCTCAGGTACGAGGAAAAGATCATTATCTTTGGCTCACAGCCACAGACAGTTCATCACACTGCAAAAAAATTAATGGGAAGACACCTACCATTTCATAGCTGAGAGGTTATGTTTTCTCCATCGTAACTTACCACTCTGGAGCTTCAAGGCAAGGCCAGAGCTGCACCTCCATTGAGGAGGCAAATGATGAAGACTCAGATTAACTAATGGATTGCTCTTGAGTTGTGATGTGACGAAGAAAACTTTTTGCTTCCCAAGATTTTTCATGAAGCTGGGTTATTGAACAGTAACTGTAAGGCATGTGCAGTGGAAAGGAGTAAACAGCATTCCCTACCACGGGTGACTGATGATCCGAATTAAATCTACAACAGCACTGCTTCAGTTGCCCTCAGTTCCTCACTCAGCTTCCGTTGTAAAACCCACAGGGAGCTCACCATGTGTCCACAGATGATCAGGAGGGCTAATATTAGAATACTGCTCTTGCACTGCATGTGCCTTAGCGTGTCCTGTGGTGCCACGTTCCACACCGATACCTGAAAGTAGGACATGCATCTATCTCCTTTTCTGAAGCCCACCATTAGTTCTTTACAAACACTTTACAAAGCAGAAGAGGGTACCTATTAAAGTCTAAAGATAAATCAGTCATCTTTTAAAAAGAAAAGAAAGAGTGGAAACTTTCCAAGTAAATATTGGCAGGAAAAAAAAATTTTAAATACAACAACTGACCTAGGAGAGAGAAAGGGCATTGCTACACTCAGGACTCAAGAGGGAAACCAAGGATAAGTGAGATGACCAAGGGACTTGGGAGTTTATGCAAGGAACAAAGAATAAAATAAAAAGTCAGCATCATCACAAGAGGAGATGGTTTTCTTGCCTAGAACTAAAACACACATCAGATTTTAATGTCAGCCCAGGATGTAAGAGCACAGCAACAGACCAACAGCAAGCACTAGAATAGCAGCTAAAGCCACAGGAGCAAAGAACATGGCCAAAGATACAGCAGAGGTGCCAAGAGAGGGACCAGGTGCCCTTAGACAAACACAGCAACAAAAGCAGAAGAGTTCAGAGAGCCCAGAGGAAAAGGGGAGCATGAGCTCCCTCAAAACTGCAGCTGAACAGGAAGATCAGTCACAGGCAACGAGGAAGTACTGTGGCTAAGTTTGAGTAGTGAAAGCAAGGAGTTCTCCTCTAAAACAGGGAGAACAGAGAACACAAGACCTTCAAAAGGAGCTTTGTCAGAAAGTCACTACAGGAACTACATCATTAGGTCACAGACAGAACAAAGCTACTAAAAAACCACCAGTGGAATGAGAGCAGACCAAAATGCTCAAATGGGTAAAAAAGGGTTAGTGCCAAGTGGGCAAAAAGACCAGTATGTAGGAGGGTACTGGAAGAAGGTGGCAAGGAAGTGGTAGGGAAGAAAGAGCCTTTGAATCTATAATGAAAGTTTCTTCTCTGTTCCACATGATGACAAAAAAAAATAGAAAAGCATCAGCAAAGTTTAAGTGCAGAGAAAGTAATTTAAAATAAAGAATCTGATGATCTTGATTGAAAAAAAGTCTCTTTCTCTTGCCAGGAACTGACTAGAGAACTTGTGACATGGCTTGGAGGCTGCACAGCTATGCTCAGCAAACAGCATACTCAAAAGGCATAGAGTTACACCCTCATTCCAGTAACAGAAGCAGTATGATCAATCCATTTCAAAACTCACATATATGAGGAGAACAGACAGAAAGGAGGTGGAAAAACAGGCCTCTGTTAGTTACTTAGGTCAAATAACAAGGGGGAAGGTGGAAACAGCATAAAAATCCCACTAAGCATAGAAATAGGCCTCCAGTGGAAAGAAACAAGATGAGCCAGACAGAAGGAGAAACAGGAAGCCATGAAGGCTTTCCAAAACAGTCTAAATAGAGAGACAACACTTTTATACCATCCTCCACGAGGTCAGCCAGAGTTCTGCCAACTGGATCACAGCAAGTCCTAAAGGATTTCACATGGAACTTGAGCTCATGACAGTGGGGTTTCTGTTTTACCAGAGGGTGCAAACTTTTTAGCCAGGACACCAGAAGGTACTAGAGGTAAGAAAACAGCATTTCCACTAGACAGCAACCTGTTTACACTGACTAGTTATTCAATTAAGGAATCAACCCTACTTAAGATTAATCTGTTCAAACTGAGCTTTGTAGTCTTGTATGAGTAAGCATTTCCAAACCCAGAGCTTCAGCTGTCCAGAGAGTTTTAGATAGATGTGCTATAGTTAAACCTGCCATGTCACTCAGGGTATATGTTTACATGTCTACAAGTCATGTCATTACCACCCCACTGTCTCCCTGCCAGAGTATCTATTTACTACCCACAGAAGATACTATTCAGTTCAAACCTGAGAAGCTCAGTTCTATCTTCACCAACCCCTCTAACCTTGTAACAAGCAAAGCTTGCAGATCTGATTTATGGCAAGCTGCTGGTGTCACTGGTGAGTGAAGTGGCAGACCTAATGACAAGCTTGTTGGATTTGGGATTTCAGTTCATGTATATTCTTATTTAAAGCAGGGACACGGAAGACAGCTCTTGTGAAAACAGAGGTAAGATCATACATGGTAAATCCACACGATCAGGCAGAATAGCTGGACACAAGAAATATGTTGCCCATACCAACCTCTCAAACAGCTCCATCCTTAGCACTACACTGCAACACTCACCAGCCCCCTCTTTACAAACAGACTTTGAGAGTCCCATTAATTTTACATTTATAATTTCACAGCAAGGTAGTTTCTACTTCCAAAGTGTCTAGTCATAAGCTGTGTTGATACCCATGTCTTCCAGTGAGAGGCCAAGTTCTCATGACAGGGAGTATGAATAAAACCAAGTTCTATTGCAGAAAGCTCACAGATTTCATAATTTAAGAGCTTATTTTAATCCAAGATATGGCAACTGTAAAATCCAGTTCATAAAGAGATCAACGTGCTACTGATAAGTCTTCATAGGTACAGTGAAAACAGTCAGTCAGTGCAAGTTTTCAGTCAGTAGGGCTTCCCCATTGATTCCAACATTTTTTCTCTCTCCTCAGCTGAGGGCATCTCTGGTTTCACACCATTTCTTTTCCTTTGCATCATAATGTCATGCTGAAAATAGAAAAAAAAGGCACCATGAGAACACAGATTTCTCAGAAGTCTCTGCCTCTTAGCTTTGAATAAGATTCTTTAACAGAAGTGCTCTTCCTATCTCAAGAGCGAGATACTCCAAGTCTGATTAGCTGATAACTAAGTATTTAATTGAAGATATCCAATAGTTTAACCTTCCTGCTACAAAAGCCAGTGAAATTACAGTATTCCCATTACACTGTCAGACCAATGCACAGGTGTTAATACTTTTTTGGTAGTTTATGCAAGTATTTAAAGGCTAAGATAAAAGACTCCTTACTACTATGGCATAAGGAAATAAAATAAGAGAATGGTTTAAATGCACATAGTTCCTCACAGTACTTCTCTACCACAGGAAAGGAGGAAATAAGGACACTGCAGAATAATAATGAACTCTTCCTAAGCTTTACATTCAAGTAAACCTAACCCAAACCACGGGAAAAAACAGATGAACTTATCTTACCTTATAATTTTTTCATTATATCCATTTAAACCAGAACTTATTACTAGAAATACCTGACTCAAATTGAGAGGGGAAACATACCAGGTAGTGCAAGAACTGACTCATCCATCTAAGAGGGTAAGCTTAGGAGAACCAAGTGAAGTACTCTGTGCATCTGCCGAACTCTTCCAGCAACACGTACCAAGACTACCTAGGCCTGCACGTCACCAGCAGCAGTTAGCACTAGCTAAGCCTGAAGAGTTCAGAAAGCAGTCTGTGTCAGAAGTAACGTATGCAAAGCATGGAGTAAAATTGAGAAGATCTACTATGCTTACCCAGAATTTTCTGCAGTTTTTGTACTTCAGAAAATAAGCAGTACACATATCCTTCTTATAGTTGTTGTCAACCATGCATTTTGTAGAGGCATCTGTTTCCTTTAAAAGGGAAAACATACTTCAGAGCTGAAGGCAGTTCCTGAAGTCAGTGTTTAAAAATTCTAACAAGTCCCAGAATACCTACGGAGATAGGAGGCAGCTTCTCAGATGAAAGAATACTATCAAAGACAGCAGAGGAACATCTATCACAAAGGATAATCAGTAACTCCGAGACAGAGATAACAGACATCAGTACTCTTTAAATAGCAAGGACAGAGTGCACAGCATAGTTGTTTATCAGGATGCTTGGTATAAACCACAAAAGAATTAAAAGTCATCCAAGCTTGTCTAAGCAGGATTTTGGGCTCTGGTTTTAAGGACAGAAGGTTGAAGAGATTTCTCTGTTGTATTACTCTTACTTATGAAGAATTACTTGTTATTTCCCCACTTAATATTAAGGATGATTTTTCTGCTTTGCCCATCTTCAGAGTCTTTAAGAAACTTCACATAAAATACCAATGCAAGATTGCCATCCCTCAAATAATCCTCTAGAAACAGCATTACTGAACACTGAAACAGAAATCCCCCTTTGATCTTCTTACCGCCACACAGGGATTTCGATCACGGTCCCTCAGCTGTTGTGCATGCCTGGACATCCTAGACAGGCACTCCTACCTTGCCTGGAAACAGAAGAGAAACAGGTTAAGTATCTACCTTTAATAGTAACAGAACATCTCTTTTGTGTGTGAAATATTACTTCAAAAGCACTACCAACAAGACAAACCAGGCAACCTCAGCCTGTCCCTGAGACAGGTTCCTCCCTGACAAAATTGCTGCAGGGAATGGAGCTGCTGTGGTGACTCTCACACCAGCCTGTCCCACCACTGAGGAAGTGACCATGTCTAGGAGAACCAGCCCCAGAGAAGCTGTTCACAGCCAACACGCTGCAGACACTTCCATGAATAGCATAGGGGAGCATTATATAAGTAAATATTTCCAGATTTGTGCTGACTCCTTGGCTGGATCAAACCTGTATCTTCACTGAGCTTTCCCAGGTGTAACAAGCTCCCAACCCTCTCCTGTGTGGCTGTATCAGATATTTAATAGAAAAATAAATGGTTTCACTGCAAGGAGGGGCCAGACCCACTTACGCTGTGTATGACAGCTACAAACACATTTTTCACCAGTTTAGTGGTTTGATGCTGACTCCAGGAACTGTGAACTTGAGAGACACGGAGTTCATTGCCAAGAACCCACCTTGATCCAAGGGAATGACATCAAGATGAGCAGCATACCATCATTCCCTTTAAAGCTTCCTATACGTCGTCTCTGGCACACATATGGCCATGCAGGTATTTGTTCCAAACAAACAGTAAATCTAACCAAAAGTAACGTCGAGCAGATGACTGTTGGAACCAATGCAAGCAGCAACACTGGGCCAAGGAGGAGAGCTCTTTGCAGCAAATTAAAGTACAGCTGATGAAGGAGACTGAAAGGACATGGATCTTATTGTTTTTTCCTGAAACAATGCTGCTGATTATGAACTTGAACCTGTTTCTGTTTGCTTTAGAGATTAATAATAGTGAGTCTGCAGAAAAAAAGCCAGCTTTGCTTGATATCAGCAAAACAAAATTGCACCTCGGAGAGAGTGCTCTGCAAGTGGGCCTTTTAAAGAATAGCATCAGGACAACCCTTCCCGTTTCCTTTGAGGACTACCCAGTGTTAGGTTGCAAAGCTAGGCTAATGCACAGGTTTTGAGGGTGCGAGAGCATTTTTGATTGCGCACTTCCAACTCAAATGGAAGCACAAGCATGTAGGGCAACAGCATCACCCGACTTAAAGGTCTCTTCCAAACAGAATGATTCTACAAGGCCTTTAAGATCATCAAGTCCAACTGTTCCCCCAGCACTGCCAGGGCACCACTACCCCATGTCCCTCAGCACCACATCTCCAAGGCTTTGAAGCCCCTCCAGGGATGAGGACTCCACCACTGCCAGGGCAGCCTGGGACAGGTTTTGACAATCTAAACTTCTGCTGGAGCCATTTGAGGCCATTTCCTCTCATCCTTGTGCTTGCTACACGGGAAAACAGGCAGATCCCTCCTTGATATAACCTCCTTTCAGGTATGACAAGAGGAAAGGAAGTCAAAGAAAACAAAAGCAGCACATCACAATGCCTCATCTATATCAGTACCACAGGCACAACGTTTTTAGAGGCTTCTATCTGCATTCTAACTCTGCGCTTCACTGACATTAGAGGTGTAAGTACCACCTAAGCAGACATGCCTCAAGAGTATTGGTCTGGCTCCCGAAAGTCAGTCACAGGATGCATCATCGCCAGCGTTCAGCAAACAAACTGCAATCAGCATTCTCAGTGCGATTACACCAGCAGAGTCCGCAACCGTGCCCAGTTTAAGGAACAACAGGCACAACGCATTAAGTCTCTACTGAATGAGCAGGCAGGTCAGGTTCTCACAAAGTTCCGCGCGGGCAAACGCTTCACCATACTCAGCGCTACGAGAAAGGTCCGATAGCTGCTGCTGCACGTGTTCCCCTCTCCCTCCGTCCCCGAAGCACTTCAGGATCTGAAACATTATCAGCTGGAAGGGCAGGCGGGTCACACGGCAAGGGTCACACGGAGAGGCTGCTGCGCGGCTGAACGAGCAGTTGGGCAGGAAACGAGCTCCCCCCGCCCCGCTCCTGCAGGGCCGGCAGGCTGCCCTTCCTGCTGCCGGCGGAGCGCAGGTCGGAGCCCGACCGCAGCCGGGGGCTGGAACACGGAACAGGCGGCAACCGCACCGCGTCCGCTGCTAGCGCTCTCTAACCCCGGGGCTTTCTCCCTTCGGAAGCCAGCAGGGTGTTTTTCTATAAGCTCCCTCGCACTGGAAAAGTCTGTTTTCTTTAAATGCACGTGGCTAATTATACTGCGGTACGGGGCAAGCTGATGAAGCCTTCAGTACCGCAGCGAAGGCCGTACCGAACTCCTGGAGTTTTTTAATGGGTATTTCAGCGGGACAAGCCGAGAGGAGGCAGCCGGACGGCCCGGACTCCGGGCACCGCTGCGTCCGCCCGGGCCTGCAGAAGGCGGCTGAGGCGGGCAAGAGCACGGGGCACCCAGGTCACCCCCGCCACCCGGGCGGTCAGCGCCGAGAAGCCACCGGCACCCCCCCCACTGCCGCCGGGGGGAAGAGGGCAGAGCAGCCCCGCGGCCCCTTCTCCCCTCCTCGCCCCGCAGCCGCCGCCGGCTCCTCTCCCCGCCTCGCGCCCGTTAAGCGGCCCCCGCGCGCGCTGCCCCCCTCAGCTCCACCTGCCGCCGCAGCGCCCACAGCGGCACCCGCCGCCGCCGCCGGGTCCCCCGCGCCCGTCTCCCGGGCGAGACCCAAGGGCTCCCCGCAGCCCGCCGGCGGAGAAAAAGCGAGAGAGCCCTTCCCCTACCCTCCCCCGGAAAGGAAGGGGAAGCGGCGTCCGATGGCAGGCGGGCGGGCAGCCCGGGTCGCCGGCGGCACTCACCTCCGTCCCCCGACCGTGTCCGCGGGAGCCCGGGGCGGGAGGGGGGCAGCCCGTCTCCAATTCGAAAGACGTCAGCGGCTCGGGCAGCCCGCTTAAGTACGGGCGCAGCCTACCCCGCTCCCGGCCTCGCGGCTCCCCCCCGGCCCAGAGCCGCCACCGCCCACGCCCCGGCGGAGCTGAGTGGCAAGGCCCGGCCGCCAATGGCGGCGGCGGCGGGTCCGCCTCGGCCTTGAGCGGCGCCTCCTTCCACCAACGGGGCGAGCGGCGCGGGCCGCAGGCGCCGGCGGCGGGGCGCGGCCGCGGCCCTGACTGACTGGGGGAGGCGTCCAACCCGCGGTGCGTGTGGGCGGCGGGCGGTGTGGGCGCGGCGTGTGCGGCAGGCTGGGCTGCACCGCAGCGCATACACTACAATGGCTGCTGGAAAGACGGGAAAGCAAACAATTTCCAGGCCCGCCGCGTCCAGCCCGAAATATGGGGAAAAAATTACAGAAAAATCGGAGAACACTGTAAAGGGTGGAAACGGGGCGCAGAGGGGATGCTGAGGCTCCCGCGGTGAGTCTGCTGCGGGTTTGGGGGGCAGGCGCCGGGGTTTAGCAGGGAAATATCAGGGTTATTTAAATTATGAAGGAGGAGGAGGAGGAGAAGGAGGGGGGAGAGGAGAGAGGAGCGGCGAGCAGTGAGGAAAAGTTTGTGTTAACCATCCCTCCCTTCCATCCCTCTCCCCCCATCTCCCGCAGCCCCCCACCGCCCCGCGTCGGACCCCCCCCCCCGGGGAGAAGGTGGGGGGGGGTAGTGGTGGGGGGGGGGGGGGGGGAGTGTGGGGGAGCAGGGGAGGCGAGGCGAGCGGTGCCCCCCTTCCCCTCCCTCGGAGGGAGAAAAGATGATTTTTCAGAAAAACCTCTCTCAGGAGTTTCCTCCACTCCTCCCCTCCCTCCCCGCGGCGCTCCGTTGGTTCGCGAAGCGAGCGGGCGAGGCAGCGGTCTGCCCGGGGGACGGCAGGAGGGCGCGGGGTGCCCGCCGCCGACCCCCGCAGCGGGCCGGGGCCGGGGCCGCGGCGGCGCGGGGCAGAGGCAGGAGCAGGAGCTGCGCGGCCGCCCCCTCCCCTCCTCGCCTCTCCGGAGCCTGTGCTGTGAATGCAGTGACAGCGGCGAGAGCGGCGAGAGGGAGCGGAAGACATTAGAGACCGCGGTGCCGAAAAATGAGGGAAAAAATTAATATAAATTCGCCCCCCGCCTCAAACCGGCCGAATTTCGCACAGAAATTTCCCCCGTGGACCCGGCTACCCGTGGGGTGTCCCTCGGACCTGGCGGACGCGTCTTTGGGGGGATCCGGAGTGACTTTGGGGCACTCGACCCCCCTTTCCCGTCGTTTTTTGGACAAAAGTTTTTTTTTTTCGTAATAAAGAAACGAATTTGCCTGCTCTCCCCCTCCGAGTGGCCCAGAAGCTTTTCCCTTCCCCATCGGTGTGTGTTTAGAGAAAAGTGTGAACCCAAGTAAGTGCTGAGTCGTGTTGCATTGGGGAGGGGGGTTTGCTAACTGAAAGCAGGAGAGATCCGGAGAGAGAGAGAGAGAGAGAGAGCAGGGACAGCTTGTTGTCAGTATCATAAACAACCAAAATGGAGGGAGAACTGAGGCATATAACAAAATAAAAATCAGAAAAAAATGCCAAAAAATACCTAAAAATCGGGGCTGCTCCCCCTTTTCTTCCTCAAGGTAACAGAATAAAACCCGTGTCTTCTCGAGACCGTTTTAAGGTTTCAGGGAGCAAGGAGTTAATATTTATTATTTTTTTTTTGTTGATGAATTCTTTAGAAAGGCAAAAGCCTCTTATAACTCGCCACCGACAATGAGAAAACGTGAAAATCCCTTTCAGGAGAGAGAGGTAGGGGGAGATGATAGTGCAGAAAGTGCATAACTTGAGGGTAATGTGGAGTGATCCCAGATAAGATAAATGCTGTATGTGCTGCTTTATAACTTCCTTTTAAAATGCTTTTTTGAATGTTTAGGGGGGTTCTGGGAGGTGGGGGCTCTTTTCTTTTCCTCTGTCTTTTTTTTTTTTCTTTTTTCTTTTATTTTTGCCTTTTTCTTTTTCTTTTTTTTTTGCCTTTTTTTTTTTTCTTTTTTTTTTTTTTTTTCCCCCCGGACCGGAATGTAATGCCTTTGTAGTGTCACTTTCCTGATCTAATTAGGATGTGTGAGGCAAAGAGTAAACCTTTCCGGTTTATAAAGTGCGTTTTCGTTGCCTTTGAATTTCAAGTTTTCTTGGTGGCTCCCTCCTCTCTTTAAACCGGATTCTTCAGGGTGGTGTGGAGTTGAGGTAATGCTCCATAGGGAAAGCAGAGAGGGCTCCTGGGCAGGGCACCTCTTCTGCGGGTGGTTGCTGATTTCCCTGGCACGTTCCGTTCACCTGCTTGTCTCCCACAAAGAATGTGGTCTGCAGCCTCCTCCTTCGATCGATATAAAATAATGATGCCTCATCTCACCTCACGTTGAAGTTAATGCGAAAGTGCTGCTGATGTTGGTTCCACGTGGGATCAGCGACCTAGCAGGGCATTTTAAAGAGACAGCTTCTCTTTTCCTAAGGTTATCATCACCTCGGCAGCACCTCTGCCTCGAGCAGAGGGATGGTTCGTTGTTGGTTTTTTTAATGGAAAGGTATCAAATCGGCCCTGGTTTGATATATTAGGGCAGGATAACAGGGGAAAACGTGCAGATTCGTTTGGATCGAAGCGATTCTTTTGTGTGGAGCAGGTCTTCAGGGGAGTTTTCTTGGTGCGTTCATTACAATGCTGCGTTCTGGAGAGCGGTTTTTTGGAATGGGTGTTGCAGAAATGAAGTAGTCCCAGGTTGTTTAGTATGAAAACCGAGTGCTGTTCTGCTAGCTCCCAATTCCCTGGGAGGAGACCTGTGCGCGCAGGGCGATTTCACAGACATTTTGGAAAAGTTGTGAAGCGCGTTATTTTTACTTTGAATAAATTCGGTTTTGTCGAGGACACCTGAATTGATCGGAAAGTATCATGGAGCTTGTTCTATACTTAAATCTTCCGAGCAGTCCCCAAAGGTTTTGAAAATAGTGAAAATAACCGTGGGTTTTAATTGGCCAAAGTAGGGGCTTTTTACAAGTACACCTTAGCTGTGCCATTGTAACATCACTCGGAAGAATCGCCTCTGGCTTTGCTTAAAAAAAGGAAAATCGTCCCCACTGTGCTCTAGTTTCATGGGTGCGTGTGTGCATGCGTGCTTTTAGCGTGGGTTCTGGCTGATACAGTTTTTTGCTTAATTTTTAACTTGTAAATGTTTAACTGTGATGATTCGAAATGCTCTGCTTCTCCCTCTTCTCTCCAATGGATTGTAATTTTCAGTGAAATATCCTATTAAAAAAAAAAATATAGCATCGCTTCTTAACATGGCAATTTGATACCTTTATGAGGAGTTATGATGTTGCCTTTACACATGCCTTGTTTTTCTGGTCTTTGTGTTTAGTTCTAGATTAAAAATTGAATACAGGTATGTGGCTCTGGAGAGGGAAGATGGAGTTCTGAACTTGTAGGGAGGCTATTTCAGCAAATGTTTCCTTTGAAACTGGTGGAAGTGGAGTATCAGTTGTGCTAGCCCTCTGTGTTTGGAAGTGATCTGTACCTTTTCTGCGAGTGTGACCAAAGAAAAGCTGTTGTACACTAGTTGTTGACTAGGATAGTCTTGTGGTTAGAGATTTTGGAAGAAAGCTCAAAAGTTTTCCAGTGACTCACAGTTGTGAAAATTAAATCACATTAACTACTCTTAGGCTAGAAATAAAAGCTCATTAAGGAAGAAAGATTAACCAGTTTGCATAAAGGAGTTAAACGGAGCATTTTTCCAAACCTATCTTTTATGGTTTAGAGATCTCTTTTATAGTTAGCAAGATTTCATACTTGAAAGTTCCTTTCTAAGTGTTTCTTACACTGGTCTCTTCTTTTTATTGACTGAAGTAACATCATCCTGAGATGCATAGGAATTTGATAAATTAATATCAGTACACCATGGGTTGGTGTTTTTAACGTACCAGGAGAGAGAGATAGTAGTAGAGGAGTAGAACTAGTGTTAACAAACTAGTTAGTGGTGCTGAGAACAACATTTAAGAACTTTTCAAATACTGTGTCCGTCGCCGTGTAAACTGTTTAATGTGTTACTACATTTTTATCTAATTAAGAGCTTGTAAATCATTAGTATTGTAATGCTGAAAATAAGTGTAGACGCTGGTAATAACAATGCGAAAGAAACACACCTTGTGGAGTATCTTTAAGTGTTACAAAGTAAATTCAGTGTATCCAGCCATAGTACAAAATTCAGGATGTAGGGTGGATGAAGAGGAAAGGGTGTTCTCACAGAATTTGATGCTCTTCTAAACTGGGTTTAATTTTAAGCTATTATCCAGATGGTGGTAATAATAGCAGAAGATAAATGTTGTTTAGGATTGTTTTTTACAAAAGTACTTACTCTCTTTTTGTAGAAAACTGAATTCTTCTTACAGGGATGATGTGGTGTTTAATAAAAATAGAATTAACTTTCAAAGCCTCTTTACTTCTAAGAGTTAAGATAATCTTCTCTATTATATGTAGCTCTGATTCTACACATGATTCGGTATGATTTTTTCAAGATTTTCTAAAATTAAAACACCTGAGGAAACAAATACTATGGGCTGTTGGTGGTAAAGTTACCCTACTTTTTGTAGGTAAACTTGGAAGCTGTAAATGCATTAAAATCCTTCTTACTTATCAATCCTGTTCAGTAATGTTTAAAAGTTAATAGCTACAGTATCCTACAACAGTACAGCAAATACAGGAATCTAAATTGACGTGCATTCAGCTTCTCTTGAATGCTTACTTCAAGTGTGTCTCTAGGTGTGCCCTTTTCATTTAGTAACTATCCTGAAAACTGAGTTTCCCCATGTAGAACCTTGAGATTTAAATTAAGAAACTTCCTCAAAATTTGTGTAGTTCCAAAAGGCACTGCCCAAAAGCACAGCCACTTCTGATGGTCACCCATCTCTGCAGCTAGTCAGGCAAAATGGTGTCCCTAAGTCTCCTTCTTTCAGGGTAGTGCACGTGTTTTAAAATTAACGGGTTAAAGAGGGCACTGCTCATGTTCTAAATAAACCACTGTTTGTAACTCTGCAAGGTGATTTTGTTGCAAGAGATGTTTTACTTCAGAGTTGAAAACATAGGTTTTAAAAATTTCGTATCTATAACTTCTTACATCTCTAAAACCAATTTTTGTCAGCAAACACCTTTAGGGAGGGTTCTTAAACAAGTTTCTCTGTTTACTAAGGGGGAGATATTCTGGAAAATGTGAAATGTGTGAGAGCAACTTGACCATTCTGAAATCAGTGTAGAGTTAAAAGGAGTGAGAAGCCACCACCACCACCAAAGTGATAGAGCACTCGCTTTCCAAAAGATATTTACCAAATATCTGCTGCTAGTGAGGATTTCACTTGTGTTGCTTCTGAAAGAAATGTGTAGCATCAATCCCCTGAGCTGTTAAGCATCTTTAACCAATTACCAAATGTTTAGGTAGCTTTAAAAAACTATTTAAAAATAATTCAAATATTAGAACAAAGTAACATTTTGTATTGATCAAATGCAAAATGTTTAAATTTCTGACATGCAGAGGATTTTTTTTTTTGCTTTTATCTGACCGTTTTGGTAGCAGAGAGTTGTGTATTTTTCCTGTGAATCAAAAAAGCACATCTAGAATTGAATGAAATTTATATTGATTTTTTTTAAAATTGTGTGAACCTGTAACTTGAATATAAACCATTCAGTAACTCTCAATATAATCACTTAGCTGCCTATATTTTATTTTATTTTATTTTTCAAGGAATATAGTGATCCTTTAGCTAAAATTGAATAGATTGCATTTATTAATGAATTTAAAATGAACATCACATACAAAAAATTCCAATTGTACACAAGTTACGAAAACCTAATACTGAACAGAACTGGTGGCCACTACTGCAAGTTCAGTTAGACTTGTATTTAAATTGCCTTGTCAAAGTGTTTTTGTCTACTTCAGCTTCAGTGTTTACCTGTTATTGTCTCATCCTAGAAGGATGAATTGTCAGAAGCGAATAGAATTAGAGGAGAGTTTTAAAGTTTTGACATATAACATGCTTTAGAAACCAGTTGCCTGATAACAGTTATAAAGGATGGGGCCTTCTCATAGGATATACTAAAATTGTTAATATTTAAATGGACCCTCTATGTCTCATAAACAGTTACTGTAGGAACATGGCATTAAAATTAAGCACGGTGTATAGCAGGGTTTTGAGATGACCACATTAGTACATGACAATGAAAAGTGGGAAAGCTTATGTAGTTATTCTCATGTTGAAGGAATAAATCAGTTTCTGTTATAGCCTTCTTTGTAATAACTTCTGTTTCTTTCTTAATTCCCTTTCTGTGCAGAGTGCAGAGATACCTTGTCAAATACATTAAAATACATCTCCAGAGTGGGGGCTATTTCTCTGCCCAACGCTGGCAGTTTTGACAGACTTACAGGGGGGCACAAAGAGGAGAATGTGGCCCAATGTGCATAATTTCTTTTTTTTTCTTCAAAGGAAAGGAAAAAAAAAAAAAAGAAAAAAAAAAAGCAGCACCCAGAGCAGAACCAGTATAAAACCAAAAAGTGAGATTAGATAAAACAAATGAATGCAGACAAGTGTGGCTGTAACACACAGAACAGCAACTCAAAGCTCCACAGTAAACCAGCTCAAATCAGCTTTGAGAAGTCAAGTGAGAATCAGAAAAGTAAAACCTAGAAATGCCATCAGATGCAATTAAGAAATAAGTATGTAAAGGACCTTGGAAAAATGCAAGAAGTGTCTGTTACAGTAAACTGAGTTGCTATAATCTTCTTTTGCACTTAATGTGCTAAATTCCTCTTCCAAAGGAGAATATCCGTAGAAATCAGATTAGAAAGTGTTTAAAGGGAATTATTAGTCAAAGTTGGTTTTTTACTAAAGTTAGGAGAACTAATAATAATCTCTTCCATATTACCATAAATAATACTTCATTTGCTATCATTTAACTGTGCAGTTTACACATAGACTTACTTCTGCATTGTACAGGTAATTCATTTGTTGTGCTGGCAGCCTGACACTGGGTATCACCAGCTTTCACTCTACAAGCTTTTTTTTTTTCCCCCCTATGGTTGTGGGTCACATTACACTTTGGAGACTGCCAAATGTGAAGTATTTCTTGGGGAAATAAGATGTAAATGGTTGATTTTGTCTTAAGCACATTTACTGTGAATTGCCAAGTAATGAAAAAGCAAGGAGAGCGTCCCAAAACTTCTCTCCCCTCTTCATTTCTTGGGTATGCATTTGTATACTACAGGGTACCCGATTTACTAGTGCGTGAGTTTTCTCAAAAACCCTGCAAATCATCTGGTTCTGAATTAATGAGATCTCATTACACTAAGTGTTTGAACAGCAGAAAGACCCTGGCTATGCAAATCGGACTTTACTGTCCCAAGCACTTGTTGCTTCCAGTAAAACTGTTTATAGTGCAATATACATATTTATCATGGACGTTCTGCTTATCTAGAACACAGATACACAGTTTAAGGAAACATCTGACCGTTTGGGGAGAACGTCCTGTCTTTTGATTCACTTCTGATACAGGATTTTTTATGTTTATTTTTTGAAAGACACCTTTCTGAAGAAAAAAGGCAGAAAGAGAGATTCTGGCAGCTTACTATAAAATTTCAATCAAGCCTGTGTAGTTAGTAATAAAACATTTACAAGTTTGTAAATGTTACGTTTCTTCAAACTCTTACTGTCACGTGTGGAATTTTCATTTATACTAATTGTGCACGAACCACAGCTGCCTGCATGCAAGGCTTAATCGTACCACATTTATCACGTGGAAGCAGAGATACAGTATAAATACAGAATCACAGATTCTATAATAGGTATGCATAAATATGTAAAAGTAAGGGCTGCCTACAGCTGTTCCTAGGTTTTGATAAAATGATACACTCCAAAGGCAGCGATTTCGAGCGTTCGCTACCTGGTAGCAGTTCAAGTGCTCGAAGAAGAGTATTAAACTGAAATAAAACAAATATAAAGTCCTCTCAGGGTTTTGTGCTGTGTTTCAAAGCTGAACACGGACACTGTTCAAGCTTAGTTTGTTCACTAGGAGTTCACATAATTTGTTTCACCTGGGACACTAGGAAATGGTGAACCACGTAGCTTGGAGAAGAGCTTCCACATAGCTCATTACAGTAAATGCCTCTTCATTTCAATCTGTAGATGTGGGGTTTTTTTCCCCTCTGACTTGACAGTTTTCTTTTAATTCTTTTCAATAGTGGGATTGTGTTTAGATGTAACCGCTTCTAATTATACCCCAGAACAAACATATAGCTTATGGCTATATTTTAATCAGTTTCAGAAAAAGTAATAAAAATATTATTGCATCTGTCAAAGGATGGTGTTGCTGCCTGCTATGTTAAATGGTGTTTGAGTACAGTTAGAAGCATACCAGCACCATGAAATCAGCTCTGTTCCTAAACAACAAAGTTACACTATTTGTTACTAAAAGTTGCCTGAGAATCATAATATGTTAATTATCCTAATTATTCAGGCTGGTTTAAAGATGTGTTGAAATTGCTTTAAAAAAAATATATGAAATATTTATATCAAACTCGTTTAATTTCTCATTACTTGTAAAATGTGACATTTTCCCAGCTGTTGTTTTAAAGGGTTTTTTCCTTAGCTGCACGACTGTATCTTTTCTTCTAGATACACTCTTTCCTGAACCCAGCAGTCCTTTCACTTGTTTAAAACTCATTTCTCAAAATTATTTTTTGTCCCATTCGGTGTCGATATCCATCATTTTTGTACTACAAAAGTTGCTCTGAGGAGCACTGTGGAATTCACTCGTGCTGCTGATGATACAAATACAAAACTTTGGTGTAGAGTAACACAGGAAACTTAATCATAATGGTATTTGGATGATGGGAATAGTCCCAAACTGGGTGAATGTTAAATGAGGCTAGGAGGAAAAGATTTCAGATCTCACAGCCTTGCAGCATTAATCAGCTGTGTGGTATCACTGTTTCTCAGAAGAAATACTCGAGCACACTACAGTATCATTTGCTGTAGAAGGCAAACAAATCTAGATTGCAATTTCAGAAAAGTGAACTAAGTTTCTTGGGGAAAAACCCCTGGGTTTAGGGGTCTCCCCTGAAGTATATAATACTGTTTTACCTTTGAAAACTTGACCACTTCAGAATATTTGAGAACAAGTAAGTTAAGTCCACCTTGAGTAATATGTTTCAATTTCTAGCACAGTTTTTATCTGTGCATCATGTAAAACAAACTTCTTGCTCCTCATTATTCTTAAATATTTGTACAGAAAAGAAAGTGGATTTAAGGAGTTTTTAACTTCATTGATTACTGGCTCATCTGACTGGAATAAAAGGGTGCTGTAGTTTGGGGAGCTGGAATATGTATTATTATTTTCTATTTTTCTGTAGTTTGCCTAGTGAAAATACTGAACATAAAAGAAGACTGTCTCTTTCTTCAAGCCCTGAATGAAAAGGGAGGTGTGGCCAGGAAGAGGCTCTGATGACTTAAATCACTCCCCTCAGTCTCTCAAAATACTTCAATCCTACGAATTTGGGATTTCAGTTGCACAGTAATGTTGCAACCTCAAAAATGATAATATATTCAGTCATCTTAGAGATGAACTCCACGACTCTTCATTAGGCAGATTGAATTCCCAGAAGATTTTATCTGAATAAGTACTTGAGCATTGTGCTGTTTGTTCCAGTTTTTGTCAGGATTCGAGCCATGGAAAATCTCTCAACTCTGAGGAAACCCTCGAAGACTTTATGGATGCCCTAAGCCTTCCCTATTCTTGTCATAGTTTTAGTTGTTAAACTGTGGTTGAAGGTCACATAATCCTTTCTGCTAAGTTTCCAACCTTTATCATAAAGGAGGTAGTTTGCTGTTTGATGGTAGCTTTTGCAGAAAGGTTTTATGTAGGTAGCTTAACAAAAAAACTTAAAGGCAGGCAGAAATTTGCTGTCAGGTGGCAAGTTGCTCTGTAACTGGGATGTGAAGTAGTACTTAAATCACATTGTTTCACTGAGATGGTAAGACTCGGAGCTTGAGGAGGACAGAGCTCAACTGATTTGTTAATTCTGCCTTCCCAAATTCAGATAAAAGTTTGCCACCACTTTTGCTGCCAGCAGTGCTCTGAAGATTATCCGTGTGTGTGTATCTATCTATGTATCTATCTATCTATGTATCTATCTATCTATGTAT